>MU151053.1:0-393404 GCA_015584085.1 Macrolepiota fuliginosa MF-IS2 | reverse complement strand
CGACGCCAGCAGGATTTGAACCTGCGCCCTCAAAGAGGAACAGATGATCAGAACTGGAGTTCGAATCTGTCGCCGTAACCACTTGGCTATAGCGCCTTGGCAGGAAGTTGTGGCGTGGACTACAGGTCTATGGCTGCAAAGGCTGCAACCGATCATGTTCGGGGCCTTGGTGCTAATTTGTGGACTTCCGACAATAAAGACTCGCAAGCCAGTACGGCACAATAATGCAGGCATATCTTCCACAAGGCGCTATAGCCAAGTGGTTACGGCGACAGATTAGAAATCTGTTCCTCTTTGAGGGCGCAGGTTCGAATCCTGCTGGCGTCGCTCCAAGAATTTTTTCTCTTGTTATATTCTTTAAACTAACAGCAAGTCGTAATGAGTAGGCCTCATCGTCAACATCTTCAACGGGGGCATAGCTCAGTTGGGAGAGCAGTAGACTGAAGAAATTCGTATTCTAAAGGTCCCGCGTTCGATCCGCGGTGCCCCCATCTTTTAGTTTTTCCGATGTTTTCCTACAAATTTTTGAATTCATTATCTGGTATAACATGGATTACAGGCTATGCGAGATGGTGATTTCCATCAATGAATTGTATATTTTCCGTAGTTTTTCTCGGGGTCAAATACCTGAGGATGATTATTAGTACACAAGGTAGTTAATGTAATCCACGGGCTCACCTCCCATCGCGATGCGGGGAATATATGCTTGTTACGCTGGTACCAGCCTCTCTCAACCACTTTGCCAGCGTGGGATTCATCTTTTTCTTTGGTGGCATCGGCCAGGAGACGAATATCGTCATGCACGTCGAAGTTGAACAAAGGGCCCGATTTTCCTCGAGCCTTGTTAACTATGAAATCATAGAAGGTATAATGCTGGGAGAATAATGAGTAAGAGAGCAAGCACAGAGAGATATCGGCCCACATGTGGTATGATAAGGTCCTCCTATACATACATAACTCAGCACTAGAACGTTTGGTAGTGTGGCTCATACATACCTTGATGTACATGAGGTTATCAACACTGATGCCCCGTAGTTCCGGGAATTGTTGCCTGCATTTCTCGAGGAATGTAGCCACTTCATCACCTTTCTTGCACTGTGAAAGGGCGTCACTTGCGAGTGGATAAATCGAGCGCCGTTGTACTCACTACCACGCTTTTTCTGTGCCCGCTGCCGTCCCAATAAGAGTATGTGATTTCTATATCCTCCTTTTTCATTTGCTCTTGTTTCGCAAGCCACTCAACTCGCAGACGCTCTCTTTCTTTGCGCTCCGCTTCTTCGCGGTCACGGTCGGGCAGGAATGAAGTATCCACATCGGGGTTCTTGTGCGAGCGACTTCGCTTACTCGGTGGTAGGTCTCCTTCGTCTTCCTTTTCCTTTTCCTTCGAGCTTTCTCGTGATCCATCCTCGTCGTTCTCTTCGTCATCTAGCGCAAAGGAGAGAGTGGCCTTGGCAACCTTTTTGCGTTTCTTATTTTTCTTCGCGTCATCCCTAAACACATTCTCCAAACACTGTAAGCAGTGGTCCAGTTGACGCGAAGACAGTGGAAGATGCCGAAGGAACATGGGGACATACTTGAGTTCATTGGTGCGTGCCGCTTCTCGGAGTTTTTGCTCTTCAAGTTCTTTGCGCCTCTGCTGAAAGTCCTCTAACCTCACCAACCCGACGGTACTGTTTTTGAGAGACTCTTCCATAGAATCATTCTGGCCAACGAAGCGGTTCGTGGAGGGACGTGCTTTCTCTGTCTCGTTGATAAGACTCTGTTTCTGACGCTCATATTCTTCCCGGGCTTGAAGGCGTTGCTTGACAAGTGCATCCTCTCTGCGGCCTTCCATCTTGTTTGAAGCCATGGCGAGCGGTGAGTGAGTACGAGGTGAATGTCAGGATGAGAGTGTGACCAGGTCACGGACTTTGGTGGACGCGTGACGAAATAACTTTCTCTCCCTCCAGTTCCGATGGTGCATATTCTCGGAGTGCAGTTAAGAGACCATTGTCTCGCCAGAGTAAGTGTGGTGATGCTGCAGGTCTACAGCCGAACTAACTTCATTCTTCTGATGTCCAGGTTGCCCTTATCCGCTTCTATGGCGTTGGTCTAAAGACAGCCCACCGCCTCTGCGCGCGTCTGCAGATTCATGACCGCGCAAAAATCAAAGACTTGACTCCTTTGCAAGTCACTGCCCTCACATCCTTCCTCTCCTCTCCTGCAACCGCGCCACCCCTCCCTAAATATCCCCTCGCGTCCCCAAACTACGTCGCACCACCTCCGTCCACACCCATTCAAGATATCCAAGCTAAGATCACTGCCCAGTGGGAAGAAATGGCGAAACAACGGAAGGCTGCACCACTGCCACAACGTAACCCACAGAAGAAGCCTTATGTCGAGCCTTTGAAGAACCTCAAGATCGAATCGGAGCTGAGGAGGGAGATTCGGGAGAATATTGCTCACCAGAGGATGATTGGCAGTTATGTCGGAAAGCGGCACGCTATGCACCTTCCTGTAAGAGGACAGAATACCCAGAGCAACGCAAAGACGGCAAGGAAGCTCAACCAGCTGGACCGGTTCTAAACTATTGGTCCCTGGCTGTCCCGAAAACTTGGTCATACAGTAGCCGGGAAGCCGTAGTTGTGGTTTGGTACTGTCCTATGCAGGTTCAGGCCGCGTTTTGGTGTCCTGATAGATTATTGTACCTTGATTTATGCAAAACTAATTTCTGTCTTCAAAGCTTGTGACATGAATGCCTGTGTGACAACTATGATAATGTTCGTCCGTCTCAAAGTATCATCTATCATAGCACCGTTGGACACCCTGTAAGCTATCCGATCCATGGCGACGAAGAACTACAAGACCATCGGTGAGGACCTCTGGAAAGGTCGAACAGAAAAGATTGTGAGAAATCCTCTCCCCATTTCCCTTCTTCCATCTAACTCACTCAGAATGCAGAGCTGTTTGCACTCACGTACGGGGCCTTGGTAGTCCAACTCATTCAGGATTATGAAGACTACGATGAGGTCAACAAGGAGCTTGAGAAGATGGGATATAACATTGGCACGCGTCTCATTGAAGATTTTCTAGCCAAGTCGAATCTGGGTAGATGTGCAGACTTTAAAGAAACAGGCGAGGCCATCGCAAAGGTGTGTATGCATTGACACGACATCTCGTTCAACGCTAATATGGCTTCAGGTCGGGTTCAAGGCGTTCTTAAATATAACACCGACTGTAACGCATGGCATTCTACAACCTGCTTCTCCACGACCAGATTCGACAAGTGGCCAACCAGGGGGATCGTGGTTCACGCTGACACTAGACGAGAATCCCTTATCTGAGTTTGTAGAACTCCCAGATGAGGTATTGGAGGGCGGCTTGTGGTTTAGCAATGTCCTGTGCGGTGTCATTCGAGGCGCCTTAGAGATGGTATGTTTGGTCTCGATGCGCCTACGACGCGAAACTCACACAGCTTGTTGCTCCAAGGTACAAATGCAGGTACAGGCGGAATTTATATCGGACGTCCTTCGTGGTGATGAAAGCACCGAAATTCGTGTCAGACTGGTGAAATACCTGGAGGAAGAGGTCCCTGTTGGGGATGATTAGATTTCAACCTTGAACCCCAAACCTTTGTCTTTGTATTATACCGAGCAAAAGAACGGCTGCTTTATCGAAACATTTGAGCGGACAGTAGCCCTGCTACCCATGCTCTTATACTACTTATTGGAAGCGCAACTGAACGCTAAACATAACGAGGGTGTCCTTTGTCAGGGGTCGATTACCGGATTCAACGAAATAGACATCGAGATAAATTTTGATCGCAACTCTGTTTTCACTAAACCCACCAAAATGTCGAGACCTGAACTTGTGGCACCCCCAGAAATCGTATGGATCTCGCTCATATATCTCTTCTGCGACCTTCTAAGTACCTGCCCCCGTAATTCAGTATTATGGCGACACTGAGGCCAAGAAATACACACAAAAGTGCGTTACGGTTGTACTTTCCGCGCAGAAAGTCATTAAACCTACGAAGTACCCGGAATCAACAGATACAGGCAGACATGACATACAGGGCTCTAGAACTGCTGAGCCTACCACCAGGCAGTCCTGCTTTCCTCCTAGATATTGGTTGCGGTTCCGGGTTGTCTGGGGAGATCTTGGACGAGGAAGGTTATACTTGGGTGGGGGTAGATATCGCTCCTAGCATGCTGGGTGCGTTCCTTCTCTGTTGGATGCGCTCCAGAAAAATCTCAGCTGTACCCTCACAGAGGTCGCACTGGAACGAGAAGTAGAAGGTGATCTCTTCTTGCAAGATATTGGCCAAGGGCTGGGCTTCCGACCAGGAAGTTTTGACGGCGCTATCAGGTTCGTTATCTCAACCATACGGCCTAGGCTCATATTAACAGAAGACTCCTAGTATATCGGTTCTACAATGGCTACTCAACGCCGAAACGTCTCACCCAACATCATCACCTCCACACCGACTTCAGCGTTTCTTCACAACCCTCCACTCGGCACTCCGTAATCCCTCTCGGGCCGTCTTTCAATTCTATCCTTCATCAGATGACCAAATCCAGCTGATAACATCTATCGCTCAGAAGGCTGGATTTGGTGGAGGTATCGTCGTTGATTATCCAAATTCGAAGAAAGCAAAGAAAGTGTTTTTGTGTTTGTTTGTTGGAGGCGGAGGGCAGCAAGAGGTCCCGAAGGGCCTGGAAGGGGAGGAGGACGACGGGAGGGCGATGTTTGAGAGACGAAGGGAGAGGGAAAGGTCGAGAGGGAAGAATGGGAAACGGAAGAGCCTTAAGGATAAGGATTGGATTTTGAAAAAGAAAGAGGTCGGTTATCATTTTGTCGCCCGCCCAAACTGTTCTCAAAGCTTCTCTGCAGCTGTATCGAAAACGGGGCAAAGAGGATATCCCAAGGGACTCAAAATATACAGGACGGAAGCGCAAACCTGTTTTCTGAACCTACTCAGTGAGCCCGCACATTCGGACTAGTATGCGCATCTATTAGTTGTATACTGTATAGATGTATATTATAGAACAGGTTTATGGGAAAACAAGTCACGACAAGATGTGACAGCATCTTTAGCTTCGTGGCGAATGAAGTGGCCTTGCAGGGCAGCCATGCTTACTCGCCTACCGGCTCGCATCTCCTCTGAAACAATGTCGTGAAGTCGAAGCGCCATTGTTTGGACCTCATCATCCGAAAGACCGGTAACATTGAGCGATCCGCCGTAAAATTGGTTGAAGAGCATCTGAGCCTGCTCAGGACTAGCGTCGTCAATCAGCTGAGCTAAATCCACTCTGCCGGGTCGAATAAGTGCAGGATCAAGCTTCTCGAGATGATTGGTGGTCATGAATATGATGCGTTCTTCACCAGATGCTACGCCGTCGAGTGCATTCAGAAAGCCTGAGAATGTGATAGAAGATTGATAACTGAGCTAGGGGGTTAGCGGGGTACATAGAGTTTCAGGAGTAGGAGACTTACCCATCCTCAGACGTTTGTACACGTTTATTGAATGCAGCATCGATGTCTTCGATCAGCACAATGCTCTGTTCCGGGGCGTTAGATAACAGGTGAAAGAGTCTATCATCAGTGAGTCCGCGTTCTGATAGATTAAGCAAGCATATATCATATGAGAGTGATCCAGCCAATGCTTGAATGAAGGAAGTTTTCCCAGAGCCGGGCGGACCATAGACTAAATAACCTCGGCGGTACGGAATGCCTAGTGGCGGGTGTATGAATAGACGGCGATGACTATCGACAGGGACGTATAAACTTACCTCTGTCAGCGTACCACTGGCGTCTTTCGAGGAATGCCACAATGTCGGATTCAATCTTTTTTGAAACACCTGGTTCCAGCACGACGCTGTGAAGCGGCCGCTTCCGCCTTGGCAATCCGAATGGTTTCCATTCAATTCCCCATGCGGTATGAATCACAAGCTTTCCCTCGTGGCCACGCATTGCGAGATCTCTTGCCTCCGTAAGCAGCTGGGGAAAGAGTGAGCGATCGCGGGACAATGCTGTGAGCGTGACAGTTTCCCAAGGCACTCCGGACATGAGTTGCATTGAACGCGTTTCCCGTTCGCGTTTCACCTGTCAGGTAGGCATGAGTAACGAGGACAAATACATAATTCGGGAATGATCTTACCTGCATCCAAGCGCCGCAATATTTGAAATAATGGGTGCCAGGGCCTGCAACGAGTTTGAAAAGAGCGGATGAGCTACCGTTCTTTCGCTGCTCTACTGTCGTTTCGACGCTCAGTTGGTGGCTCCGGGTCCAGGGGACGCGAGAATTTTGTTGGGCCAACTGGTTCTGGTGTGACATCCACGCAAGGAACCAGTCATAAGCGCGGTCCTTGTTGTTGATTTCCAGAGAAACGAGCATGCGCCGTCGAAGTGCAATGGTGCCGAATACCAGACCCTGGCGGAGAACGGTGAGGCCCACACCCAGTCCCTAAGCATCACATTAGTCCCCCTGACGGGCTATGTTATACGACGGCGAGCTCACCATGAGGCCGAACCCTGCTTGGAAGTATGGACTGCACTTGATCAAATGAAATTGTCAGTTGCTAAAGACAGTGCAGATCACATAGGCGTACTTATCACCAAAGATAGCATTCAGAAACGGGCCGGGTTGAGAAGCATTTTCTATTGTAGACGGTGGCGGAATGGGCTGGCCTGGGGTACTTGTGGCTGGAATGGGTGACGGAGAGTCCATATCGTCGGGAAGGAAGTGCGGACAAATTTGGAAAGAACGCGTCGCGTCGGTTTTTCGTCACGCTTCCCACACTACTAATTGGTCCTTCTACTTTAGTTTCATCCCCCACCATGTCCCCCCACATAGTAAAACTCTCAGAGGCCTGCAGCCTCCTGGAGCTTGGCGAGGTGATCCTTGCCGTCTCCACGTGCTCTAATGTTGACAAGTTTTTAGGATTGTTCAATTGAAGAGCTCAAGGTCGCTTATAGGCAGGTTCGTCGAGTTACCCGGCATTAATGAGCACCTCTTGAGTTGAGTTCAGCACGCGCTTCGCACACATCCAGACAAGAATCCGGGAAATCCGGAGGCTACGGCGGAGTTTCAGCGCGTCGGTGAAGCCTACAAAATCATTGAAACGCACCTCGAGAGACCCAAATTTCCCAGGGGTGGTTATTATACAGACGAGTTTGACCCGTTTTTCACGGAGGTCGATGCTGAGGACGTCGAAGATTTTTTCTATGACTATTCCGACTCAGAAGATTATGGGTATGATTACTCAGACGATGACGACGGCGACGACGACGACTCTAGTTCGGAGCGCACACATTATCGTATGCCCCGGAGCTTCATGGACTATTTGTGAGGGGGTGCTCGGTTTTCCAGATACCCGTTCGCTCACATTCAAGTTCGACAGGTTCTTATTTGAGGCCATTAACAGTGGCCACTACCGTTGTAACTGCCCGGGTACGTGTTCTTCCCCAATATTTAGCCATGGACATCTGACGTATGTTTAGGCCATAGGCAAGAATCATCTCAAGAACAACAAGCCCGTCTTCGGCGCTCTAGGGATGAACAAGTAGATGCTGAATTACGCCGCGCTGCAGAGGCCACAGCCCGTAAAGAGTGCAAAGCGAAAGAGCGAGAGCTAGGTTGGTGCTCGCCTATTTTACGTACATTCTGACTCACAGCAGGTAGAACGGGCTGCCGCTGAACGAAGACAGAAGGTCAAGGCTGAACAGAAAAAGTCTCAAGCTGAAGCTCACCGGAAGCGAGCTGAGGAAGCTGTTCGAACTCAACGCAAACGAACTCAAGAGCTTCGTTCCGGTGTCTTCGCCGCAGCACGTAACGGGGATGTCGATAAAGTCAAGAATGGCATCTGGAAAGACGGTGTTGATGCTGCTGGCGGCGAAATTAAGTATGAAGAGCTTATGGAAAGACAACCTGAGGATCCCCTTGAAACCCTGTTGCATATTGCCGCGAAGAAAGGAGATGTTGAGCTTTTCCAGTGGCTCGATGCCCATAGTTTGTCGTCTATCGTTCTTGAGTCTACATATTTTTACAATTATTTTTTAGATGCGGAGATGGATGAGCAAGACTCGAGAGGTTATACGGCCCTGCATTTTGCAATATACCACGGACACATCCCTATTGTCAAGCATGTTTTCGAGAACTACCTTCCCAAGGAGCCGGAACATAAAAAGATATATGATACTCCTGCATGCTCCAATCTTCTGCATCTCGCAATCGGATCTGAGGAGCCTGAGCTGGTCTGGGTGATCCTGGAGAATGATCTCTTCGATATACAAGACATGAATTCTGGCTGGAAATTGGCGACGCAAGCCGCCGAAACTCAAGGAAAGTCGAGTGATTCGAGGGATGGCAAACGCTCCGACATTTTAAAGCTGTTGATGCGATACGGAGGATTCACACCTCCCCTGACAGCTACAGTCACTTGCTCCCAGGAAGATAATGACAAGGAGTTCCTGACTCAAACAAAGCGAAATGGCGGAAGGGACAGGCAAGGACAAGATCTCGGTCCGCGAGGAGCCTCGCTTGACCACGAAGAAAGACAAGATAACGATAAGTCAGCGCGACCTTCCCAGTCTAGCCGAGGTCGTGGTAGAGGGCGTGGCAGAGGTCGCGGTCAAAGACACGACCGCGTACATGGTAAGGGCCGTGGGCACATAAACCAGACTTCATCTTAGATCCGCAGGTATTCCCAAAACATGCCATGATTGGCCTACCCTTTGCATTCTTGTATCATTCTTCTCGGGTTATGTACCGGTACCAAATTTGCTATTCATCATGCATTGTGTTGTGTCGCTCTAATTCAGCCATCCCATATGTCGAATTCTCTCCTTACATTAGCGTACATTGTTGCACCGACATATTACTTTCGCCACATGTCGCTTAATTGAATTCAATGCCATGTCTATTTTTGTTACTGATGCTTTGTTTGGTCAGGAGACATTGGATCCAAACAAGAATAAACACCTCCCACACTCCAACACTCATCCAGCCTACTAGGGTCTACCGAGTCTACACGCCATTTCTAAAGTTCGCTTCATCTGATAAACATGGGACGTTTAGCTGAAATGCAGAGGAAGCTTCTGGAGGTGTGTATCTGATACAAATATCAGGTTTTTCAGAAACCCTTAACAGGACGACCCCAAAACTGACGGAAATGCGTTTGTCTGTGGCTGGTTTGCTGTTTCTTTCGGCGTCGTAGCAAATGATGGGCCCAGAAGCTATGGGAGTTGCCAATGCCAATTTACACTGGTCAGACGACAAAGTTTGCAGGAATTTCCTTTGCGGTACCTGCCCACATACACTTTTCACGAACACGGTGCGTCTCCTTCACACTATTATTGTCCCCCCTCCTGCCTTTTGGGTGATCTTTCAAGTCCGGCGGAACCGTATTTCTGTCAACCTGGCATCAATCGTTCGCAATTGAGCAATCAGGAAGCCAGAAGTTCAGCAGCTGTAGCAGCGATCGGGAGGGGCTGACAACACAAACAGTCACACAACGATGCTGACCTTCATCTCGGCTTTCTTTTTGATTCCAATAATAGAAAATGGATCTCGGTGCATGTCCCAAGTCACACACGGAACGCCTGAAGACCGAGTTCCTTGCTGCTAGAGAGGCTGAGCCCAATGGTGCCATATTTCAAAAGTTTCAGCTTGAATACGAACAGAACATCTTTGCGTTCGTGGACGAATGTGATCGACGTATTCGGGCTGCGCACCGCCGATTGGAGAAGACACCGGAAGAAAACGCTAAAACTACGAACCTGGTGTGTGAATGTGTTCGCGCTTTGTTATTGACAGCACGCGCTGATAAAGAATTGCTCCGCGTTGTAGATGCGTGAAATTGCAGAAATTGAACTCGCGATTCAGGGAGGTACTGAGAAAATTGAAGCACTTGGTGAGTATTCGATCCATTTATGTAAGTACCATTGAATGATTATACTTTAAAACAGGCGAACAAGGCAAGGTGGATGAATCAATGCGTGAAATGGCAGCCATCGAAGCGTTGAAAAGTGAAAAGGCCGACAAGGAGGTGAGCCTAATGTTTATGCTGCTGCTGAGACTCAAATACTGAAGTATTACCGTGTGATTGCGTGTAGCGAGAATTGCAACAATTAACGGACACCTCGGGGGCCTCGGGACACCAGAAACTGCGTGTATGTGATGTCTGCGGTGCATATTTATCAGTGTTGGATTCGGATCGCCGTCTCGCCGATCATTTTGGTGGAAAGGTTAGTGTGAATAGTTGCCGATAACGGCACGCACGAATGGGATACTGACTAGAATTGTATTATAGATGCATCTTGGCTATCACGAGCTCCGCAATATGCTGAAAACGTTTAGGGAAGAACGTGAAAAGAAAAAGCAAGCTGGAGTGTCTTCGACTACTGGAACTTCGGGTGGACCGCTAACGGGTTCGTCTCGCGATCATCGTTCTTCTCGTGGCGACGACTATCGCGACCGTGACCGAAGCGATCGTGATCGAGGCCATGACCGACACTCATCTTCGCGATATGAGTGAGTACAATTGAACAACATGTTGACCTCGTTTTGGAATGCTGATCCGTTATCTGAATGTATTGCAGTGATAGGCGGAGGGACAGAGAGCGTTCAAGAAGTCCAGGAAGACGGAGGTATTGATCACGCATTCTTGATACGGTTTCACGTCAATTTGAGCTGGACAGAAGTTTGTGTAAGGAAAGAGAATGCAGAGGTTGGGTGATTGTCCCATTGGTAAGTTGATGGTGATTAGGTTTTCATAGGGCGCCACTGTCAATAGGAGATTGAAATGAGTATACCTGAAGCGGGTACAGCGCCCGATGAATGACTGAATTAGCAATAGATATATGAAAGACGATCGGACTGTATGTGTCCTGTGGTTCCCGAGCCGCAGCCGGGGCAGGGGCTAGTGGTAGGGATGATCGCGGTGCGCAAAAGCGCGTGTGAGGAAGAAGAAAAGTGCAACAAGAATCTGATGATACATGTAGCCGGATAAACAACGGTGACTAGATTACAAGGATGGTAACGTGTGCTCGACTAGCTAGATAGGGAACTGAATTGTGCAGGGTCAGGAAGGACCCGTGGGAGCACCGCGAGAACGAGCTGAGCCAGGATCGCAAAGGTACCGACTGTGACTGTGTGACATGAGCGCGTGACTCTCTCAGAAAGCATGTGACAAACGTGTGACATCTGGGAGGAAATATCGCTGCCAAACCTTGAACGGAGCTTGGACCTCGCAGCCTTGCAGGCCTCCGCCCTCGACTCCTCCCGTTCTTTATTAACTCTACCACACATATTTCCCTTCCGGTTCCATTATTCCTCAGTTCATTCCGATTGCTGCGTCTATTCACGCCCTGCGCAAGCCCTGAGATACTTATTTAAACCTCGGCGAGCCCTCCAGTCGCCACAACAAATGTCTGCTCTGAATTCTGCTCAGTTCGAGCAGGATGTCCAGAATACTGGTGTAAGTGCCATGGACACCACCCCAATTTCTCAGGCAGTCGATCCCGCTTTCCTGTCAACAATAGTATCTCAGCCCCATCCAGACCCTACCCTCCCCTCCCAACTTATCCAACCTTCACCAATATATATCGACAAACCTGATCCTACATCCGCTATATTGACCTCCATGCATGTGTCCATGCCCGACCTCACATCCCCCACTTTTATCTCCTCAATGGATGCTCTTGATGCTGTCGCCCCTTCAATACACACCGCTCCTGCCGCTTTTGTTGGCGATTTCAGTCACCCAGACCCCTTCGCGATGGTCCAAAACTCTATGAGCCTCGAGCTCTCTCCAACAAACCACACCTTATCAGCATCACCGCCTCAATCGCAGATTCCATCACCGGCTATGCATGGCTCAACGTCTTCGTATCCCGTTGGCGTGACATCATCCCTTGAGTCTGCGTTGGATCCAACAGGTGTTTCGACGGGTCGTAGTCGTGCTAGCACCTCTGTATCTCCCCCAGCTAATCCCAGCCTATTTTCTCAAGCACCCATTTCGACCCAGCAATCTGTTTCCATGACCTTTGCAGAATCCGCTCCTTCGGCACGAGAGCTTGCCGACCTCCTTCCTTCGTCAGAGCAGCATCGTGTTCTCGTTCCCTTGTTAAAGCAGTGAGTGACTTGAATCACATTTGGTTCTCATCATATTAACGACCCCCTTTTTCCTTTTCTAGAATTGCCCAAACAGCTGAATCGGCAGGATATGCTCTCTGGAATCATGATGGCGCCTCAGCCTCATCGAAAGTTGATGAGCTGAAAGCTAGCATTTCAAAAGTGTCCGAAATGTTGGACCGGTTAACAGTGTCCAGATCGGACCAATCGCGGAAGCGGTGTGCCACCGAGCTGGATGAAGGTCGCAATGTCAAGGCTCTCAAAAGGGAACCTCAAGAAGACCTTCCCTTGTCCCTGCCTCATATTGATCCTTCTCTTCCCGTTCCCGCTGAACAATCACCAACATATCCGACACCACTATCAGCCCACCCTTTGGGTAGTGTCGTTCGGCCGATCTTACCCTTGCCTCACTCACATTCACAGCCCCCTTCACGTGCGCCAACACCCCCGAAAGCATCGCTTCCTTCCCGCCCTTCGTTTAGTCCATCCAAATCCAACGCAGGGCCAAGTTTCCCAGCTTTCATGCCGTCCTCTCCTACCCTCGAGTTCCCTCCGAAAATTGCGCCTCCACTTGGCTCACCCTCTGCCTTTGGCGTTCCTACTACTCCTGGCGCAAGTCCGTGGAATGACCCCATTGTTTCTACTTCACGTCACCATCACTCGTTGTCTGCAGGGGCGATCACATCACCTTTACAAACGATTCCAATAACACCTGGGGGAAATCCTGCCATGACCGGACCTCTAGATGCCTTCTCACCCAATATTCCTACCGTGCCTCCTCCCATGCTGTCTCCTTCGACGTCGACAATCAGCCCTCCGATTGGTCGCATGTCACGGTCCGGTTCCATCACCGGTGTTTCTTACAGTAATGGGTTTTCGTTCAATTACCCACCCAAGGAAACACCTACTTGGGGCGCAGTCTCGCAACACGCCCAAAATTTACCGCCTACACCTCAGACGCGGTCCCAGTCGCAATCCAACTGGTATTTTGGACCATCCGAACACACTGCTCATTCAGCCTCGCCATCGACATCTGACGTTTCAAGTACGATGGCTGGCGCGGCGGCGAATACCACGCGAAGTAGCCCTACAGACCCCGACGAAAACGATGATGACCATGATTCGGACGCAAGTGACGGCCAGTATAGAACGTCTAATAAAAAGGTCGCTAAATACTTTCCATGGGTCGTGCTAGAAAACTGAACACTCTATTTTCAGACGTCAGGTGATAGCCATGGGCCGGGTGCATCATCCTCCGATGTTCCCATTGAGTATCGGGCAGAGGTGGACCGAATATTCTTCGAATACCTCAACAAAATCTGTTCGAATCGTATGTGCTCAGCACCGAGGGCAACGGCTGTTACCTTATCATCTCTTTTGTTCCTAGTTGATGCCACCGATTCCAAAGGGGAACCGATCCATCAGACGCTCATGGCCAAGAAAATGCAGCGTCTGGATGAATCTCCGGATTTCAGACCGTTCAAGTTCCGCATTCAAGCCTTTACATTAGCATTTTTGGAGGAAGTGAGTTATTTTTGCCATCAAATCCCATTTTGGATCGATCTCACATATTACTCTTTTTGGATAGCTTGCGCGACAAGGTTATCCTGAGGAAAAGATTCCCATGAAAAAGGTAAACTTGGTCTCTGCCTTGCGTCATTTGAATCCGCTGTTGATGCTGGTCAACAGATTCGCAACTATCTCTGGCGCCAGCCCCATATCCTGCGATTCAACGAGGATGGGAAGAAGGCAAAATCAAAGGGAAATCACATCTGGAATATCGAGGCAAAGAAAGCTGGCGATGGAAAATGGGAATTTAGGCCTTTTCATCGAAGGCTCGCAGGCACACCTCCTAGTGTAGCTTATTGCGGTCTGCGCTGGTCGTGGACACCACGTATCTGGGACCCCCAAGCTTCCTGGCAGAACGTGCCTGTTACATATACCTCCCCTAATCTACCTTCTTGGCTCTCGTGGAAGGACGACGTTCTCTCAGGGATACCACCGCCTGACGCTGAGAACTGCATTATTACCGTGGATGCAAAGGTTCGTGTCTTTTTCATTCCTGACAACGAAGTCTCATGCGCAGTTCTGTAGTTTGTGATCGATGGACAGGAGGGCCACCTCACACACACGTTTAATGTTACAATCGCGCCTGTGTCTTCAATCGACACAACCTCATTCTCTCGTTCTCGACGGCCTTCCTTGGCTGGTGAGCCACCAAAACGGAGCACAAGCGACTCTGCACTCTTCCAAGCTCCACAGAGGTGCGTCATTCAACCTTCCCTATCCCCGTTATTTTTAAACTAATTTCCTCTGATCTTCTAGAGCTAAAACACGTGCTATGCCCGCCCCTGTCGAGTCCGCTGATACGCGTGTCATACGTGTGCTTCAGTCAGCAGCCCAGCGTGTCACACAAGAAGCCGAGTCCCAGCTGGTATCAGCATCACCCCCTCGGAACGACCTACAGGATCTCGTCAAGCAAAAGCATGTCTTGGACCAGACCGTGGATGCTTATGACAGAGCATTATCAGGCCAGGGTCGCAACGAAACCAACATCTTGGCGGTTGCTGCTCAAAACGTTGTCGTTCAGGCGGCACACAAGGTTTACGCAGACCGTGGTGGTGGTGTTCCGCCTCACCAGAGCGAGGCCGCCATCCAGAGCATCACCGTTGGAGAGTTGTCAGAGGTTACCCAAGACGCAATCGCCAAAGCAGTCAAGAGGCACGGAACCGCCTCTACCGAAGTCGACATCGTTGTGACTGCCGCTGGTATTATTAAATCGGAATCTGATGCTGTGTCGGCAGCGGTTGCTCAAGTAGGAGTTCAACCGATCCCGCAACAGATCCGTTCTTTATCTACGGGAACCCTACCAGCGAGGATGAACCCCCCATTGATCAATGGTTATCCTAACAATCTCTCACCTCTTCCCGAGTATTCTTAATTGTCTCTCTGCACGCTACATTCAAAACTCTATCGCCATTATCCAGGACCCTCCCGAACATTTCATCCTTTTGGGTTGTATGTGACTTTATCTTTTCTTTTTTGGGCGTGCTGCTTTAAGGCTCGAAGTGGACTATTTTCTATCCCATTTATTGGTTATGCATGGGACATTGTTTTGTGATTTTGTTATCTTGCATTGCTTCTCTGATCCTAGACTCTCAACCACATTTCAGTTTCTTCCTTCTCTATGGGCTTTTTTGGGGGGATTTTGTAGTGTTATTACTCATACGAAGATTGTACCGCATACTTGACATGCAATAGCGTCATAAGCATTCAGCAATGTGCACACTGTGCAAGTTTTCTCACTCGGCACTGGTGTGATGCCGTGCGGTGTATCCTCACACGAACAAGAACTCTGTCGCTCCGGTTCGTATTCACCTGATAAAACCGTCCCTCCGAACCCCCGCTCGGTTTCCCTTCGCTGTTTCTTAGACGGTTGTCCCTCCTCGAAATCACTGCCGATCTCATGTACTTCATTCTCCTCTCGTAAGTCCAGCACCTCGTTCGTGAACACCTGAAGGCTCTCTACCGTTGCTTCGTTTTCTTGAAGTTCTTGTCCTCGGAAAAAGAGCCGCTGACATATGGTGGGTATCTTGAAGTTTTCCTGGATCTCATAACCACACTCATAAATTCCCAAGCTCCTGTTCTCTGAGCCAAAAATGCACCTACTTTCACCTTGATGTCCTTAACAGTTGTCTGTTTCGTCACCGCAAATCTCCGTTTTTCGTTTTCGCGTGCTTGACGAAGTCGCTTCGATTGACGTGTCCCGTTTTTAGTCGAATATGTCGCAATGGGCTTACGTTTGGTGGATGTTTCCGTCCCATGAATCAGCTGGACTATTATCTCCGTGTATACCCACTCCGTTTTCCTGAGTATTTTACACCTATTTAGTGTTTGGGCCCAAAATCGAAAATATGACACTCGCCTTTTAAGGCGGCAATCCTCGCAGACAGGAATCTCAGGCTCGTACAATTTGTCATCATCATTCTGAGGTGCTTTCTTGAGCCCAACGCGTGGCCCACTATCATACCTAAAAGGAGGGAGGATCATTCGCCATGCGGACCTAACAAGGAGAAAAAAATTGATGGAAGCTTACAGAGTTTCTAAAATCTCCCAGTCCCTCTGGCGAATGATGGTGACAATCATTTCCATGTCCGAAGGACAATTGGGATCGAAGGCAAGTAACCCATGCTCACAAAAGAAGGGTGAATTGTCCAACTTCTCAGATCGTTTGTGATCCGCCGGGCTGTTAAGCCAGGACAACCAACCCCTAAAGAAATCCATCGGTATAACCACAAAAGAGTCATCTTCTGCCGTGAAAGGCGTCCCCTCGTACATGAACTTGAGCAGAGCCTAAAATCAAATTAATTGATTCAGTAATGACTCCCTGGAATGCATCTTATGAGAAAACCTTTTCTTCTTCTGCGCGCCGTCTTAGTTCCCGCTTGTCTTCCTTCGATACGTAAACTAATGCGTCACACGCAGCGCAAGGCTCTACAACTCCGCGAATAGGATTCCATAAAGGAAATAGACTCTTCAAAAATTGCATTGCCTAGTATGTCGTAAATGAGCGCAACGACGACGAGAGGTGGGGATAAACGAATTCGCACCTCCTCAGATATCCTTCTTCGAGTCGAACTATTCAGTGCCAATGCACCGTGTTCGCACAGAACATCGTCTCTATATTCAGCTGAGTCTGGTGCTGGATCTTCTTCCGACGGTTTATGCATTTTCGGTTTCAGCAATCTCCAATCTGCGTATCAAGGCCGATCAATTGTTTGCTCTTACAGGGCATGTCTTCCTACCCTTGAGCCATTTCTTTGATATCCAGTACCCGGAGTTGTCTTCGACCTCGGGGATAACTTCAAACTCCTTCACAAATCTGGGATGGTCGATATTGTAGAGTCGTTCTATAAGCCACCAGTAAACTGAGGTGCGAGTGAGTGGGCAATATTGGAGAATACCATTGAATTCCAAGAGTACACACTCCTGGCAGACGTCTTGGGAAGACAAGTCTTCATATCTACATCCCGTTAGCTCTACCATCTTCTGGTAAATATCCTGCGCAATGTTGTTAATCAGTGCAGACAGCGCAGTTTTTGAGGGACTCGCCCGTTTGATGCGCTTCATATACTTTGCTTTGGCTGGGTCTAGCTTTTGGTGGCTGCATAGGATTCTGTCGTCCAAACTAGGCTGCTGATCTTCACTGTTGGGCTCCACTTGCTTTTCTTCAATTCCATTAGTCTCGGACTCTGTTATTGTCAGCGTAGGTTGGGCCAAACGCATGCAGTCTTGGGTCAACCACTTCTGTAGCCACTTCTGGCCTAGGATGACGCAGTCCTAGAGTGGATCAGAATCGATGATCTTTCCGATGAAGCAACTTACATCAGAGACAGATGTTGCATTCCACCTCCGATATACGTCCATGACTTGCTGGCGGATCAAGGCAAATCGTTCCTTGATTGATTCCTCCCTGGCCAACCTCTAGGGTCAGTGATCGATTATGAGAAGGCGTATACTCTCACTTTTGAACGAACGACTTGCACTCTTCTTCGTAGTCTTTATTCAGGGTATGAACGAATTCCAGCGCCTGCTGAGGAGGTACTGGGGTACTTGTATCCGTGTTGTATTGGTCGCTCCGGCGCACGTAGATGAGCATATATGCATCTCTGGAGGAAATCGATCTGACGACGATATTGGGTTAGCATACGTTCAATCGGATAGCGAGCGCTGTTCACCTCGATGACGGCGACTTTGGTTGACTAGTCAATTCCATGAATTAGTTTAAAACAAAATAAGGCAGATGTGTACGTAGCCTACCTGGATTCCGTTTCATCATCACTAACAACTTTCCGTCGTTTCTTCGCAGGCCGCTTACTTTTTAGAAAAGAATAAGGTTAAGCCAGGAAAGCCAGCACCCAACACACCTTGAGGAATCGTCATCATCGTCAACGATGATCGCTTTTTCCTTCACTTTCTTCTTGTCCCCAAGCGTCTCAATCCTGGTTACAACCTCATCATTGAACTGAAACCAAGATCGTTTTCTAAGGCATGCCAAATGTCAGGTGTGTTCTGAGACCTTACATGTACACTTACTCGGTGTCGTAAACTTGCGCTTCATAATGTCCATGGTAGGCACTTGCTCCCTTATGCAGGAGAATGCCCGCAAGTTCGTAGACGTTGATGTCTTGATCTTGTTGCTGGGCGGTGGCTTCCGTATCGTCCTTCAGAAATTGATTCATGTCGAGAGTGGTGGGAAACGAGATCGTATATTTTGACTTTCTCCTTTCCATCGTAGAAAAGTCGTATACGAAACGAAGCAAAGAAAAATGTAGTATCGGTGGCAGTTGGCTCAGCTGAGTATACCTGGTTGCGTCTCGTAGATCATTGCATTGCGGACAACGATACCTGGGTTTTCTTTGAGGTGGGACTCATTCAAAATTATCAATCGTGCTTACTGGTTATCACCCGTCAGTTTCTCCTCTTGCAGCATCGTTCCTATACAGTCTTCAAGTTTGGAGTTGCTCTGCTGGAGGGTTTAATACATATCTGGGCGGGTTATGCTAAGCTCCATACCTCGAATCTAATCTCTAGCTCGAGAAAATCCGATTTCCTTTCTGACCGATAGCCGCATGTGTCACAAATCGTACCATATAGCTGGGTTCCTTGAAACTGAAGGAATTAAGAAAAGTCATCAGTCTAAATACGTTCAGCGACGTACTTGGTTAGAAATCAGGGAGCGCAGTTCCGGCACTGACTGCTTCTTGAACTCGACGTCTAAATGCGACATGAAGAGCTTTGAGAACCTGTGTAAAGCAGTTGAGGCATGACCGAAGTGAAGAACAGTCGGTTGAATTCACTCTTGCGCGTCTTGCTGTTCCGCTGCTCGCAGGTGCAAACTTTCTACTAATGAAGCTGGGTTGAATGTTTTGCAAGAACCTTCCTGTAATGCAGCAAAGGTAACCTGCAACTGGAAAAGAGGAGAGTCCTGAAGGTATTTTATGAACAGATGCCTTCCAAAATGGAGAAAGCATACTTTTAATACCATATCCGCTCCTGATTGAAGTTGGCATTGATACACCCCCCCACGGAAGGCTAGATTCCGGTACCAGACCTACGGAACATATGTTTATTGAATGGACGGAAAGAAAGCTGACGATCGTACCTGTAAAGAAGCATTCGCATAACAAGTCGCGCCCAGGTTCTTGTTGGTACTGATGGTTAGCACCCCGCCCTCGCTACGTTTAATTCAAATACATACCCTGAGGCCCACGGGAAGTTCCAATATTCGAGTATCTTCAGTGGGATTGTACCCAACTGTCGCTACCTTCAGAAACTCTTGCATAGCAATTTCTACATAACGACATGGTGAGTTGACTTCGTCCGGCATTCGTTGGATTACCTACCCTCGTTCTCCCATTTCTCCTGTCCAAGATAATTGAGACAATTTGGATTGAGTTTGCAGTTCTTCTTTGTGCATCTGTCCCCTTCATCGTCTGAGATGACAATGATATCACCTTCCTCAGTTGTTGGCTCTTTCTCGTTGACCGGCGTCTGAGAAGGTTGAACTTGAGATACGGTGTATTTGTTCATGCAAAGCGGATTAGAGTTCCTTGAAGACAACCCATAAGCCATTAGACAATGTTCCGGTGTAATATCTGCTGCCCGAGAGACTTCAGAGCCGACCCAAGTCCATAAGGCGTGTTGCGAATTCTGTGTAGGTACAAGATAGCGCTTGAGAGATTCCCCCGGGGCAAGACCCTTGTTGGGTGCGGGGCCACGCTTACGGCGCTTGGGAGGCATGTTGTGGATGGAGAAGAGGAGGACGGTGGGTGGATCAAGAGGGGACGCGTTCACGCGTCGAGGGCACGGACTGAGTGTGTACGGAATGATGAAAGCGTCTCATCAACGTCATCAGCCACCTCACTCTGTCCCATGGACAACAATCCTCCACCGAACCCATCCCCCTGGCTTCGTCTATTCCGACGAAACCCAAATGCTACTACAACCCGTCTACGGAGGCGTCAAGCAACCGTCTCCTTCTTTACCCGTCGCCTTTCACAGATAATGTCAGCAATCGACTTGTCTCCATCCCTTTTCAACGCTCATTTTCTGTTCTAGAGTCGCACTTCTGGCAGTCGGGTACTTTTGGCTATTGATATTGCCTTCCCCGAGGCTGGGACGTGGAACTTACATTGACGAGAATGCCTTGCAACCTGGTCAGGTATGCTAGCGAATAAAATACCATGAAGACTCAATGACTAGACTCCTCAGGTGAATACATACTGGAACTGGGGAGACGTTCACGCTGCAGACGTGTATCTGGAACAACTGGAACTCCTCAGAGACTCCAACGCAACTAGTCACCAGTGAGCACCTCGCCCCTCTCCCGATGATCATCCAATAAATATTCCTATATCACAGGCGCGCCCAATTCCTGATGAACGAATTTGCAAAGCTTGGGTTGTCACCCGCCACACAGAAATACTCATTTCAGTCAAGCTCAAACCATGGAGTACGTTTACTTGAGACGCTCATCTTTCGTCGTCTTGAATTTCAAACCCGACTTAGAGCATAAACGGTGCAAATGCTTATGCCATCCTCGCATCGCCTCGAGGACCGCGCAACGAAGCGATGGTGATTAGTGCGTCTTGGTTGAGTAGGATTGGTGAAGGAGATGGAACCTTGAACCTCCGTGGTGTCTCCACCGTTCTTGCATTGGCTAGATTTTTGAAAAGTGAATGCGATTCCCGATCTCAATACGTCGCCTAACTCATCTCCTCAGATTATTCCCTATGGGCAAAGGACATCGTGTTTGTTATTGGAGATGGTTACCTTGATGGAATGCATGCATGGCTGAATGCATACCATGGGGTCAAACAGTCTAGTGGGTCGTACACTGCAAAATTGGGATGAAGAACTCATGCTTAAGCGTTACAGACCTCGAAGCCGAGCCACTCGAGCTGACTTCGGGTGTAATATGGACTGCCCTCAATATTGACTACCCGGGTCATTCTTTCTCCCATCTTGGACTCTTCTTTGGTAAAGTCCGCGCCCCATGAAAGCCAAACGCATCCACTGACACGCATATCTAGAGGGTCTCAACGGCAGACTTCCGAACCAAGATTTGATGAACTCTGTTCAACACATTGCTCGTTACACAGGTCAAGTGCCCGTCACAGTTTACGATCATCTCGAATGGCGAGATCCTTCTGCCCAACCTTCCGAGCTCACATTCCTACCTTCGCCCTTGTGCCACCACCCTGAAATCAAAGAGTTTGCTTATCGAGCTAAAAATATACTCCGGCATATTGGGTATCAAGCAAGGGGAAGGGCAAGCGGAGTACATGGTCTTTATCATCAGTATGTTGCTGTGTTTCCCCGTCGATCGTCTTGTCTCACGAATCCAGGTTCCGTATAGACGCCGTTACCGTTTTCGCCGTGCCAGCGATAGGTCCTCATGGTTTCCATGCCCTAGGACGGTGAGGGTCTTGTTGGTTTTTCCCCTTCATTCAACAGTGATCCTAATCGATGATCGACAGAATCGTAGAATCAAGTCTTCGTACGATGAACAACCTTCTTGAACGCCTCCATGCATCATTCTTCTTTTTCATACTCACAACTCCTGATCAGTTCATGAAGATCGGAAGCTATCTTCCCAGCGCAATTCTGATCAGTGTTGCGATGATGTTTCGAGGGCTTCGGTGTTGGGTAGACGCTGGGTGGAGACCCGATCACCCTCATAGTAAAAAGGGTGATCACTCCCCCAGAATCCCTGTATGGTCCAGAAGAAGTCGCCCTGTGTTGCACGTCTTCGCCATGATGTTGATGACCCACTTGTGTGGTGTCGTGCTGTTCCTCATAGTACGGAGTTCTTTCTTCTTATATCGACAAAAAGTGCGTTCTTTGAAATCTAAAACAGTGATATGTCGCTCAAATCGCTTTAGCTCCTTACGCCTCTTATCGTCCTCGCTGTTTCCCTCGTCCCTTTTGTGGTGCCAAAGATTTATTACCCGTTCCATCAAGGCGTCGCCCCCGCCTGGCTTCTCTTGAAGGCGCTCAATCTTTGTTTCGCATCTACTGTGATCTCCACCATCACAGTGCTCAATTTCTCGCTAGCTGCTTTACTCGCAGTGGCACTTGGGCTCCCGTTATTGCTCGCACAACCTAGCAAATCGACGCCTCTCTCCTGGTTTAAGTACATACTTTACACCCTCCTCGCTTCGGGTTGGCTGTTCCTCTTCCAGGAAGTCCGGGACGCCATCTGGCAATGGGAAATCCTATCAGTCTGGTTTGCTCCTTTCTTCTGCCTCGTTTACACCCCCCTAGTCATACAAGCCGGTATCGTGTGCATTCTACCGCATTCGTGATGTAGTATAGTATTATATTGGAATACATCCGATGAACGCAAAGAGCTGTCCATGCCAAGTCTACCCTATTTCCATGGCTGGTGGATCGTCTGAACCGAATAAATCATCATCCTCACCGCCACCTGCCTCCACATCTTGGTCGACCGCTGTCTCAGGATCTGATTCCTCTGCGACATGCATACTTATGCCTTCCTTCTTCATTCGCTGTTTCTCTTTGAGCTCGTCCCGTTGAGCAAGTTTCATCTCAAGATCCGCTGTTAATTTCTTTAATGCATCCTCGAACCGTTTCTGCAGAAAAGTGTCAGAGACAATCAGAATCGGCACAGGTCCGACTCACCCTGATAAGCGGATTCGCCGAGCTGGCGATTTCATTATTCTTTTTGGCCACCGCAGCCTCGAGGTCCCGAATTTCCTCATGGAGCAGTTTCCTGGCCTGGACATCTTCATCGTCATCGTCCTCCGATTCTTCCTCCTCGCTTTCGTCTTCCTCATCCTCGTCTTCCCCGGCTTCCTCCTCATCTCCGAGAGCAAGGTCAAGCTCAGCAGCCAGCTCTTCATCAATATCCCCATCCATTTCATCCTCTCCCTCTTCGTCGTCTTCATCGCCTTCTCCCAAATCCCCCCCGGGAGTGGCCGCATCACCGAGGTCAGAAATCGCGGGTGTTGGTGCGTCTAGGGGTTCCTCTCGCTCAACGAACTCCGAGTCAGACAGGTCGGGATTAACGTTCTCCAGAACCTCTGCATGAGAGCATTAGATACATGAACAGTAAAAGTTAAGGTGAACGAACCGTATTTGACCTCAGCAGCAAGTGCATCTTCGTCTAGCAGTCGCTCTACTTGTTCTTCGACACTCTCGATAGTCTAAGAGAAGCTTTAGTCAATCCGAGTGACAAAATATCGGGCACAGACGCATACCCTTCTATTCACTCGTTTCCTGAACCTGCGTTTCCGAGCATGATGTAGTGGAGGTGTAATTCCGTGTGGCCAGATGAACTCGTCAATATTGAAGTTTTTCTGGCTCCCGATTTGTTCATCGTTTTCAATTCTCTTCTCGACAACTAGCATCTATAGAGGGATCAGGATGCGTGGTGATAGGATGAAGAAAAGATGCAACCTGACATATGTCTGCAACCTTGAACATCTGCTTGTTGTCTAGCGTCTTTTGCGATTCGATAATACAGGGAAGGTCAACGAGTTTCGCGGAATACGCATTGTTACCAATATGGACTACAGCACGACGAGAATCTACATTACAGTCAACATACCGTCAATGAAATCTGGTTTCGACGAACTCACCTTTAAACTTGAACCAGACGTCATTCGACACTTCTCTTGACTGGACCATCTTCCTAAGTTTCTCGAGATCTTCTCCAGGCGGCATCCGAATAATGAACTGCTCCTCGAATGCCAACTCCTCTTCGTCTGAATCTAACTCCCGGTCATAAGGACCCAAAAACGACATGCCAGGAGCCTGAGCGGCGGCTTTGTCGCTCAGCTTGAGCTTGAGTTTGGGCTGTATCTTAGGCCGCATTGCAGACGAACGCGTTGTTCGTTCTGAACTTTCACTTGCCAGATTGTACATTGTGCTTCCACTGCGTAGTCGGGAGCTAGATGCGCGCTCAGGCAAGGTACGTTGTGATTTAAGGTGAGAGGAAGACGAAGCCCCGTTGAGGGAAAGGGGGGTGTCTGGCTGTGTTTCATCGATATCGTCAACAACAATGAGGTCGTCTTCCATTGTGCATGTGTATGTGAAGGGGTGATTCTAAGGGGCCAAATCGCTTGCGAAAGACGCGCGCTTAGTCATGTGCCAGTCTCCGCCCTGGCTCCAATCCTCAACCCATACATTTCTACTATTAGGTGGTCGTAATATCTGACGAGATAATACTATCCTTCTTCATATATCCCCAAGCAACTGAATCAAGCGGATCTACTCCTCATCCATGAACTCCCCGAATTGAGCGACCTCCTCTATGGCCTCTTCCTCTTCCTCTTCCTCCCCCTCATCCTCCTCTTCCCCGTCATCCTGGTCAAGCCTTCTGACAACAACACGGATTGGAGACCCCATCAACGCAAAGTAGGTCACAACACTACCAATAGCCAGGCCAATAAATCCCAGCGTCAGTTTCTCATATTCGGCATCTTCGGGGTTTTGATCTGAATCTTCCGCTCGTGTTGCCTTGATAACACGACGCGAAGGAATTAAATCCCAGATAGAATTACGGGAAGAATGGACCGGAAATGTTGATTTATCGCTTCCAAATGCAATACTTTGGATACGTTTCGCGTGATCATCAAGCGTTGTATACCATTCCACCGCGAGTTCCTTGATGGTGGTATCTGGGAATGGCGGAGTAACTAAGAGGAGTGTGTGTGCCGCAAGGATAAGATCTAGTGTCGTTGGCCTGGAAGAGGCTCAGGTTTCGAAAATCATGACTGGGCTATAAACTTACCGTCCTTTGTAGATGAACTCCTTGCCTTCAAGCAATCGAGCATAAATCCCAAGTATCTCTTTCGCTTTGTCTTGGATCTAAGAGAGAACGTGAGCTCAACAATCTACCTTTAAGGGCAACCTTACCTTTTCTTTCTCGATAGCCTGAGTGAAAGCCTGCTTCGCGTCTTGCTTTACGCTATCCACCCCCTTGTTTTTTTTGGGGTGCTTCTTCTCATGTTCAGGTTGCAGCTGACCCCATAGTCCATCGCTCTCTAACCTAGGTTTGTAGGATGCACGAATCCGTCCTGGGACATAGTACCGCTGCGGTACGCTATACATGCCTACAAGCACCGGGTGGATAACCTTCTCCCAATTACTGATGCAAGAGTAATACGTATAATACTGGAGGAAAGTTTAGTACTATTCAGCGACATAACAATGACGACGTACCACTAGGTTCCCGAAGTGAGATTCAATGTGAGCAGTCCAGGCAATCTTTTGCGATCGTTCAGAAGGCGTCAAAGAAACATCCAAGTCGTAGTCGCCAGACTTCTTCAACCCAGAAATGTATTTAATGATTGAGGGCAAAGAACTTATAGTAAACTTGTCATGGACCAACAATGGTAGTTGTCCTGTCAATCATTCAGGTCATAAGAGGGCATTTCTTTGAGAGGGAATAAATACCCACCTACCCGATGGTGAGATGTCGGGGTTAGTGCATTCTGAGATGCTAAATTCCCCAGGGACTGTGAATTGAAGGTATAATACCGTCGCGAGACAGGTGGGATCGAAGGAAGGCAAGCCCCATTGCCCGGGCCACACGTGAAGTGTGAAAGAGGGTTCAGTCTGTAGAACCATCCCAATGCCTGCCTATAGAGAGAGGTTTTGGTGGATGGGAAATGTCTCCGTTCTCTAGCGAGTAGGTATGAAGCAGTGTTGGTGTTCTTGGGCTATTCCGGACGTTGATTGCCGATGATTGTTTGGCAATAGTCCCTGCTTCAAACTATCCAATGTTGCTCATTGTTCACCAAATGCAGATATGTAACTTGGATGGTCTCTGCAAGATGATAAATAGACGGAACGTTGTCCTCATGCCCTATATCCCCCCCATTACACCTCCGAAGAAAATGCGACTTTTGCGACAAGAAGACTATCTCATGTGATACTGCTCCCTTGCGGTCCGCTCCCACCTTTAACATTGACTTTGACAAGCCATTGCAAAACCTCAAGTTGACGATCACGAGGATCGGTAACCGTTCGCAAATTGCGCCCAGTGCTCTACTGTCATGATTCTTGGATCAGATTCTCTGGAAGAATCCCTCATAGACGGTCATAACTCACGGACTCGGCAAGAGCCTACAGCTCAATTCTTGTGTTGTCCTGTTCCCGGCTGCACCGTCCGGCCCGTCAGAGAAGACTGTTTGTGGTAGAACCTCGGAATGACGTTCAATGTTAACCCAAGACCGTCGCTAAGGTGCTTGACAAGAACTCTTTGAGTTTCAAGCTCCAAGTGTTTTTCGAACAGGGACAGAAAGCGAGTGAAGGATACATATATAAAGAGGGTTCCCCTGACTTAAACAATCGCACCGACAAATGATGAAGTTGACAGCCTACTTTGCTTCGCTACTGGTGTTTGTTGCGTCATGCTCGGCCCTCCTCGCATTTCCAGGAGCCGAAGGTATGGGTACCAACTGACAGGGTGTTTTCTTTAGGCTAATTTATCCCTTAAGGCTTTGGCGCTCAAACTACGGGAGGTCGAGGCGGCTCTGTTTACGTCGTAACCAACCTCAATGATTCTGGCACTGGTAGTTTTCGCGATGCCGTTTCACAATCTGGAAGGGTACGACGAATGATCTGGTTTCTCTCTCTCGCATGCACACACATTTCACTCCACAGATTGTTGTATTTTCTGTGGGAGGCATCATTAAAATCTCTAGCCGTATTGTCGTCAGCAGTCACGTCACTATCGCTGGTCAAACTGCCCCCGGCCAAGGCATTACGGTCTACGGCAACGGGGTCTCTTACTCTGGGGCGGATAATACCATCACTCGCCATATTCGCTACAGGATGGGAACCACAGGTACGTAGATTACGATTAGAGAACGAAACCCCAATAACCGGCATATTCCTCGCAGGAGATTCAGGGAAAGATGCCATCACGATCGCCAACGGTGCAAACATGATTTTCGACCATGTTAGTGTATCTTGGGGCCGCGATGAGACCTTCTCTATTAATGGAGATGTCTCAAACGTCACCATATCCGACTCTATTATCGCACAGGGCTTGGAGACCCACTCCTGTGGGGGCCTCATCCAAACCGATGGAGGCGTCAGCATCATTCGTACATTGTATATCGACAACCAGACCCGAAATCCAAAGGTCAAGGGTGTCAACGAATTTGTGAACAATGTGGTATGTGTGCACTTTGTAGGCGTTCTTACCTTCAGCTGAAGCTGGAATTCAGGTTTATAACTGGGGAGGGGGAGGTGGTTATATCGCTGGAGACTCGGCTGGACAATCCTATGCCAATATCATGAACAACGTTTTCATTAGTGGGCCTTCTACTACCGTAACTGCCTGTGAGTGACCCTACCCTGACTGGTTGGCAATTTTTAACCTACCAATAGTCACGCGTGGAAACGCCAACTTCCATGCTTATGTATCCAACAACTACTATGATCCCGACAAAGTACAGTATCAACCCAGCGTGAGTATTAGTTGAGATTGACCTGGCTTTCCAGGACGGCACTCTTAATGGCTGGGTTTTGTCCCCCACAACCGACAACTATTCACCTATCGATATCCAAGCCGCGAGATATCCCTACCCTACTGTCAATACCCTCCTCTCCCCACTCGACGCCCTCACCAAGGTCCGGTCCTCCGCTGGTGCCAGCAAGTCAAGGGACAGCATTGATAATTATCTCATTAATACTGAACTTGCCTCTTTTGGGAAGGTTGGGGCTTTGATTACTGACCCGACCGCATCTCCAATCAACGGACCTGGCACTATCACTAGTGGAACGGTACGTGAACCCATCTTGAATGAATGAATGGGGACATGACCAAACTATCATCATACAGCCACCCAAAGATACGGACGACGACGGGATCCCGGATGATTATGAGACTGCGCATGGGACGAACCCGAATGTCAATGATTCAGCCCAAATCGCGTCGAATGGATATGCAAGTATGTGACCCTAACGTTATATTTGTCCTTGAGGTACTGACTACTGCAACCAACAACCAGATATCGAGAACTACATCAATTCTTTGGTATAAAGCATGTGGCATAAACACGATTTTTGATCAATAAACAAGATAGCATCAAACAGAGCATACGGAAACATAAAAGGATGACGCAGATAGCAATTTGAACAACATTAGCGCAACATTAGCGACAACAAGAGGGGGAGAAAGGAATAGAGATATGACACAAGGTCACGTACAAGAATCCATCGACAAAGTAATTTCAGATGGTTCAACTCGCTGATTCTGTGGACGTTGTAGCTGGAGTGGCAAGTTTTGAATCGCCGTCCACTGATGACTTATCTGTGGCAGCTTTCTGGAATGGGAATATGATTAAGCCTTCTCCTGGGTAGTTGACAGGTTTTTCTTCTGTTTCAGAGGCCGGTACTTTCAGGCTCACAGCCCTCCTAAACTCGGTGGGTGGTCGCTTTAAACGCTGAGAACCCTGACAGAATCTATGAGCATTATTCAAATCCTGAAAAGGTGCGACACTCACCAGACGATAGTAAACGGGATCAATCAAAGGTTTCTTGGCGCTAGATGGAGGACTTGGACTCGGAGTTAATGTCATAGGCGGTGCACTTGTCGGCATGCTAGCAACCCGGCGTGGAGGTGGTTTTTCCATTGCAGGCGCTGACGGGATTTTCACGTCCTCCATGATACCTTGAGCTCGGAGGAAATCTAGCGGACAACAATGAATCATCGTGCTGCTTCGTACATTTCTGAGACAAAATCACATACCAGGGCTTCTATAACGGAAGACAAAGGAGACGTAGGTGCTTGGTTTCCTTTGACCCGGGTTGTCGTAGGGCTCAACTTTCCACGTAGTAGGATATTGCTCGAAAGAAGGTTGCTCGGCCCCAAATCTATTCACTTGAATGATATATCCAAAACCACGAATAGCAAACATACCCAATGCGCATTCCATTCCTGCCATTGTGATTTGTAGGAAGCTCCTGAATTGCATTGGGAGGTGCCGCGGATCCAAACTTGACCCTCTTGATTCGGAGAACGATTGTACCTACATCCTTGCCAGTTGGGACGGAATCCTCCAAACCGGCTGCGAGCAAATGAACTAGTCCTTCAGAAAGGGCAGCGACAAAGCGATGAAGACTCACCATCTTCATCAACCTTCTGGAAAATGAAGGGCCTTTCAGATGCTGGTCCAGTTCTTACACCTCCTCGCCATGCCATTCCCTCTCCATACAAGAACCGACCTGGAGCTAGGTAGCCGTCCAACATGAGGTACGCACAAGTTTCAACTTTTCCTCCATGATCCTTCCAGTACACAGAAAAAGCCTGAGTTGATTTAGCTAGTCAACTTAAAAATCACTCAAAGAACTGGACATACCTTGCCCTCCTCGCTTGGGATCCAGCATGATATTCTGTGGGCAGAGTCGTCAACAGCAACCAAGTACTCCGGCAACGGATTCCCGTCGACTACAACCCAAGCCGAAAATCCACGATGTGTGAGCATTCGCCAGTTCTTGCTCTGTCGCTCGCGTAATGAGGTTCGCTTTCGTCCAATCAAAGGGTAGCTTTCCATAGATTAGCGTTAAATAGATAGTTTTTCGAGATAGTTCTGACTTACAGACAGATAAGATAAATAGAAACGTGCTTCAAAAAATAGACTGTTCTTTAGCAGAGATTAATGTAATGGAGACGGTATGTGGGGCGTGCAACTACTGTTCAACTTGATGGGAATTGGTCTTTTTTTAGCCCGTGCTTCATCACGTGGGATGACATATACATGAACCGCTACGCGTCTGTGTTCAGGAGAAAGCGGTTAGCCGTTCGGTGGTACTCAGTTGCAGACTTGGTCGGACTGTCGTCTTGTCTTTCGAGCATGCCACCAAAAAAAGAGGGCTCCCTAAAACGCCGGCGCTCTGAAACGGACGATGATGCATTCCAGAAAACGGTCCTGAAAAAGACGAAAAGCGACGCGTCTCAACAGGCAACGGTGAATCCCCAACCAACCAACAAAACTCTCCCTGAACATATCAGTTTTCCTCCTCGCATCGAAAACACGCTTCGTATTGCTACCTGGAACATCTGTAGTCTCGCCTCTAGTCAGAAGAAGGTAAACATTTGTGCATTAGCCTACCGTCTTGTCAACCCCACCGATATCATATCATTCGTATATCCACAGGGGTTCAGCCGCTACGTAGAGGCCGAAGACGCGGACATCTTGGTTTTAACGGAAACAAAGGCGCGTCCCATGGCTACTTTGTGGTCCTTACCCGACTAAATCTTCTGTGTAGGTCAATCAACAGCCGGTTGACCCTGTCCTGAACGCAAGATACCCATACTCTTATTGGAGTATTTCTGGGACTAAATCCTATGGTTCGTTCAGGTATTATCCAGTGCTTTCCTTTCTCAAATTGGAGCCAGCTGGCACTGCAATTCTTTCAAAGCACAAGCCACTTTCCGTGACTAAAACATTACCCAACCATCCAAAACCGCAGCTAATCAAAGGCCGGATCATTACCCTGGAATTCGAGAACCATTACTTGATCGGAACGTACGTTGTAAATGCTGGGCGGGATCTTCAAGTATGTTCCATCTATCGCACTATTCGTGACTCATAGCTAATCTTGTCCAGACTCTCGGGGACAAGAAAGAATGGAACAAGCATTTCGAAGATTACATCCGCGACCTAGATAAGAACAAACCAGTAATCTGGACCGGGGACCTCAACGTCGCTCCTACGGCGAGAGGTGACACTTCTAAAGTCTATCGGCTGCAGTCATTGCTGATATCCAAGCGGTAGATCTTACTAACGCCAAAAAGAATTGGAACAAAACCCCTGGATATACGGAAGCAGAGACAACGTCGTTTAAAAATATCCTGAATCCACCCGAAGGGATCAACGCTGGTAAATTCGTCGATACGTGGCGCAAACTCCACCCCGATGATCAACACTATACCTATTTTTCTTACCGATTCAACTGCCGGCTCAAAGGTTTAGGTTGGAGATTAGATATGTGTAAGTTTTTTAAGCCTTAATCCTAGCTTCATGATTAAAAGACAGGCTGAGCAGTTGTCCTGAGCGAACGAATAGCTGAGCATGTGAAGATGGTGAGTCATTGTTCGCACTGCTGAAGGTTTACTGACTTGCCTTCATAGTGCGAGATAAGGAGCGAGATCTATGGTGCTTCGGATCACTGTCCTGTAGTTATGGAAATTGAAATAAATCTCTAAATTTGTCGGTCGGTAAGGATCACTTTTTCACTTTCGCAACCAGTCGACAAAGATATTATCCTTTTATCATGGGGGCATAGCTCAGTTGGGAGAGCAGTAGACTGAAGAGATTCGTATTCTAAAGGTCCCGCGTTCGATCCGCGGTGCCCCCATTTTTTGTTCGTTGGCCGTGTTTTACCCCTGGCGCACCAGTCGTTGTTGGACCGGTATACCTCACCAGCATGTTGAATCTCTCGCTCTATGTGCGCTGGAGACAATATATTAATATTCGCCAAAACGTACATGACCAGTTTGTTCTGCGTGTACGCGAGCCTCTTTCTCCCCCTTCAAGCCCTTCCCGCATTGCTGATGGTATGGATCAGTTGTGGATGATGAGTGTGCAGGTTTGACCTACCTCGCATTTGAGGTCAAATGTGGTGGTATTGGTATAGGCTTTTCTGGCGCGCAGGATATCGGCCAACTTTCCCGCAGCCATGAGAATTGGATCCGTTTTGCTGTCCGCGGAACTCTGATTTTTTTTGTCAGGTTGTCCTGAGGACGACACTTAATGGCGACGACACTCACCATCGGGAAAAGCGTTTGATGCCACTCGTTTGGAGCTTCAGCCATCGGCGCTAGCGATGCCGCATCGTAATGAATGCCCGAATATATCACTATACAACGCATGCCACTGGTAATGCTATCAGGGGGTGAGAAACGATCGGCACGGCCAGTCTCCACATCAATGCTGGCGATTTCAGCGCCATAATGTTTTGCCAGAATCCCAAGCTCAATCGCACCACCCCAGGTCGTTGGCTTTAATATGGTCTGGATATACTGAGGCGGGGGCATGCTTTCCAAATAGTCAGTGGTATTTTATGAGTTTAATATAGTGAACATACCCCAGGATGGCTTCATTATAAGTCTCCGGATCGGCTTGGATTCCGCTGGCAACGACTGTAGGAACAATGAAGTACTGGCATCGTCGAAATCCTGGGAATCCTCACTTTTCCGTAAATCCTGTGCCTTGCCGATGCTTTGTTCGAAGATGAGTGCGGTGGCCGAAAAGAGACACGAGTTGTCATCAGGAACTACCTGCGTAACCGTGTTGAAGAGAGATATCTGCAAGAATGTCACGAACGTACTCGATGTACCAGTACACTGCCGTCGCCGGTGTTGACGAAGACAGGACCACTGTCGCTTGAAACGAGTTGTGGTGTTGGGACCGCTGCTGCAAGGGGACGTGCAGGACTAGGGACTTGCGGGGGTATGGTAGTGGCCGTGGCCGGGGTGGAGCTGCTCGAGGTACTGGGGCCAGTACCCACGACCTCGCTCACGATAATCTGGTCTCCCCTCTGAATCCCAAGACTCGAGAAGGGCAGCTCGGGAATCATTGTCAGGGCTTGCGGGGGGTATCCGGTTTTTACTGAAGGATATAATCGGCATCGCCTGACGTACAATATCCAAAGCCAACATACCAGCTTGACGAGAAGGTAATATGTCGCTGACAGAATAGATTTTTTGTTGAAAGGCCTGAACGGTGAAGGACTCATCATCAAGTGGGATATCGAGGGTAGATACACCCTTGGGGTGGCGCAGGCGCACTGGGGCCATAGTTGCACTCTGAAGGAAATGTGGAATAGCGATCGATTCTCTATCTACCATTGCGTCATTTGTTTATATTGGTATGCTTGACTTCCCCTTCTGGGCAAATATCCATAACGGACATTAAACGCGAGCAGAGATATTTTTAAAGAAAAGAGAGGTCTCTGGAGCCAATCCTCTGAGCGCGTCATCGCCCTTCAGGCGCGTCATGAACGCATCACCCATCTGTGTCTCTGTCTGGCCTCTACCTGTGGACAACGGGTATAAAAGGCGGGCCCCCCAGTTAACTCTTCTTCAGCAATCTCGCACCTTCCAACCCAACTTCCAAACTTTTAAACAAATCGTGCGTCTCTTATCCCTACTACTCACCAGAGGCTGACGCGTCGTTGTTCAGAATAGTACACCATGTCCGATACCGGTCGTCAATCTTTCACCAACAAGGCGGAGTCCACCGTCAAGGTACGCCCCCCATCTTGGCTGTTCTTGGAGCGTCACTCACCCAACGTATAGCCCGATTCCCAGAAGAGCAACATGGAACAGCTCGGCGACAAGATGAAGGGCACCATGGACTCTGCCGCGTCTTCCATGCAACCCAACGTCAGTGACCTAGTCGATTCCTTTCGTTTATTGTGCTGACTTCCGCAAAGAGTCAGAAGTCCGACACCCAGCACCTCGGTGACAGCATGACCGGTGGCGCGAACGAGGATAAGGTTTGTCATTCTGACTTGATTTGTTGTGATCTATGCTCATACCACTTCTCAGGATTCCATGCTCGGCAAGGCAAAGAACGCGATGGGGATGGGCAACAAGGACACCTAATCAGCCGCGATAGTTTATTGAGTGACATGCATGTAGCGATGGTGTAATACATTCCACACATATCAACGGTTCAACCGATCGTAAGACGTGAATTTCGGAAAGCGTGTCTATACACAACAAAATGTGGTCTATCTAGTTCGGGGGAAGTAGCACCTTTACCTTGACTGGTTCGTCGACCGCTGGTAGGATGGACGGAACTTGGGAGTTTTGCAGTCTTTGTGCACTTCGCTCATCCTCAATACCTTTGACCAAGGCTTGTAGTTCTTCCTCGATATCGTCATCATCATTGTCCACTCCCACAGCTACATCGCCATCAGTCCTGAAAACATTATCAATCTCCCGGGCGTCTTGGTTCGCTTCTGCCAAAGCGTCCATGGTTTTGTCAATGTTTTCTCGCTGCAGCGACGGATGGGAAAGGACGGCACGTAATGTGGCTGTCGATGTTTCATAAGTCTTCATGATCTAGTTGGAACAACTCAGCGAAAGTTTACATTCTCTTGGCGATGACTTACCTGAATATCACCTGCTGCTGTCTCTATGGAAAGCATAGTACTCTCTAGTGTACTTAAAGAGACAAGTCTTTTGTTGCGGAGGTCCTCAAGTTGCTTTCGCGACTTTAAATAACTGAGGGCTAATGATTTCCATTTCTGTTGGAGAGCAGTCGTTGCTTTGTTCGTGTACCTGAACATTCGGGTCAGACATACTCAAGAAGGCAGGCGTGAACGATCTCACTCGTCCATCTTGCGGTGGATCCCGTCGACTTGGCGCTGCATGTTCGATATAGCTGATTTAAGTTCAAGAATGCCACGGTCCACCGTTGTAATAATTCGTTCATCGTGTGGCGTAGTACTGTCGATAAATTTCACGACCTGAGGGATATTAGACGAGGCCTGCAGTTGAGACAAAAACTCACCTCCGTATCGAGGACCAAAACTCTGCGTTCACGTTCGAGATACTTGAGTATGATACGGGTGTCGACTTCGTGTAGCGAGTCATTCGATGCATCAAATACAGACGCAAATGACTTTCTAAATCCATCCAAAGTGTACAAAGCATCAGCCGGGCCCGTTGTCTTTGATTCCTGCAATGACAAGACTGCATCTGCAGCCCTCTCGACATGCTCTACGAAGACGTATTCACCCCACCAGTCTGTCTCTTTCTGGGAATGGGAAATCGAAGTTAAGACACCCTCGTCCCCCACGATACCGACTTGTTCCAACGCCCACCATAGTGGCCTGCCGACAACGAAGGAAGCAATGCGGTATGGTAGCCAGCCCGCATCATATATCGAGGTTTTGGAGGCCATGAACTTGTGTAACGATATAAGGATCTTCCTTGAGCGCAGGTCATTCTTGCTAGGGCGAAACCTTGTGTCAGGTCAGTGTGTCTTGTGGAGAATGCATCTGGCTTACGATGACGGCCCCCATCGCCAATGGCTTTCCTACTTTCTCCAACCTCAGACAATCCAAGAGGGCGCGGTTAGCCTGGAGAACAAGTCTACTCCCAATACTTCCGGTGCCGGTTTGCTGGACTCCAGAATCGACCAAGGACTCGAGGGCCTTTCGCCACCATTCCACATTAGCCTGAAAAGCTGTTGGATTTGACTGCTTCTGGCGGGAGAAGTCAGAATAAAGAGCTTGGAGTCTAGCTCTTGAGGTATTTGAAAATATGTCCATGGAGGAAACAGCGCCCACGGAAGCTGAGGACGCCGGTGTTGCCATTATCGCCAAGAGACTTAAGTTGTTGAGGCTCAAGCTCGTGGCGGAAGGGCTTTGCCAGGACGCGAAGCATCACATGACTCAAATCCATTTATTATGACGCGCCCCGGCCCGGCTCCAAACCCCCGAAGAAATTGCAGGAAAGCTATCACATTACAACGAAAATATATCCTATAACCACAACAAAATGGGTGCCCTGTAGAAGAAACCGCAACCAGTGATTGTCACTGACGACCAATATTCGTACCATCTTCCCCTGCTACTACAGGAATAACTGCAGGTTCTGTTCCACATAATGCATCGTTACTATTACTGAATCTGAGGAGGGATGCTACCTCTCTAAGCAGTTCTCTGCCGACCAAATAAATGGCCGGAACGCGAGACAGTAGCAGACGGCGGAGCACTGTAGCGTCCACCAGAATGACTATCCGAATGGCCTCCTGCGGTGGCATAAAACTCGGACGACTCCATCGCAGGAGAATATGGCTCCCTGTCGGGGGATACTTGCTGCGCCAAGTTAGCAAAGCAAATCCTTCAACAAAGGGTAAGGCTTACGAATAAATCGGTGGGCAACAATGATATTTTCGACACCCCTTGACTCTGAGGAACTTCACGGTCTCTCTGCGTTATGTCCATTTCCAGCGGACTGAAGGTGAACGAGGGGTCCTGCCCTCTTGGAGTAGTATCGTTAGCAGTTTTGATATCTAAAAGTGGCCTATACACAGTTGTATGGGCAGCAGGTTGATTCATCGCTCGTCGTCGAGAGCGGAATATCAAGAAGCAGATCCCAGCAATGATCGCCGCTGCGCCAATAACCGATCCCACCACGGTTCCGGCAATAGTACGACCTGGGAGACCATCGCCGTTCCCGAAATCTGTATTCGAGGTTGTAGTGCGATTTGTCGATTCGGGGGTTACAAGTGGGGTGGTTAGAGAAGGACGAATAGAAAAGGGGGTCGAAAGACTGCTGCTGCGAGCCTGTGATTCGGTAGTCCTAAATGTTGCCAAGCTCCGGGTTGTAGAGGAGTGTGTGAGATTCTCTGTCGAGCGGTCGGTCGTGATCTAACAAATGGGCGGAAAAACCTCACCAGAAATGGCCGTCTGTATCGCTGCATCCAGATCAAATCGATTACAAGGAGGCTGCAGAGATAAGGTCGGATTCCATGACCCCGGGATACTTGTAAGTGTACCAACTGATATCACATTATACGCCCAGGATGGTATGACGATGTTACTCGATATATTTCCTGGAATCCTTGGAGAGGGTGAATAATCCATATCGCTGGGAGGCATGCTGGACGGCCTACCGATAAAGGTACGAGGTAGCGCAATATCGCGTCCAAGATTGCCAGCTTCAACAAAAGAGAATGAGATACAAGATTACTTCAAGATACTGGAAATCATTACTCGATGTAGAAGCGATCCTGGCAGGCTGCACAGGCAGATAACAGGGAATAAACCACAGAATTACAGGCGCAGGTGTCATTAGTGTTCTTCTGGTCAGGGCCCACGTATATTTCGTTTGCAGAGAGTTTTTTGATTGTAACTAAGTAATGCTGTCAGAAGATGAACCGGTAGAACACGAAACACACCATTTGTATCACTGCGGCAACTCGCTTGGACTAGGGCAGCTACTGTACAGGGATCTTGTCCTTTGTCATTCTGAGCCTAGTCGAGGCGTACGAACATCTGGGCTTCATTATCCGTGGGATCCGGCGGGGAAAGTGCATAATTACCCAGTGGAATGACGAGACACATGTCACCTGGGACTTTTGTGCGAATAGTCGTTGAATCCAGAAGAAGAGCCCCAAGCTGATAATCCACCACGACATCGCCGTTGAATGAGGAAGCAAAGGGAGTCGGACAAGTGACAGACAGGCCAATAATTCATCGTGGAAGACATATATTCGGAGAATCGTCAGAACCACGGGAGGACAGGTATAATGTTCGCATCGTTTCGGCTCATACCAAGCCGTAACAGCATATGCGAAGGCATCGTCTGCAAACAGCAGTCTCACAGGATAATCTTCACATGTGGAAATGTCGTCTGCATAGGTCATATGCAACTTGTCCAAGAAGTCCTGCCAAGCCGTATCTCCGTCTCCGTGTTAACCACGCCGCTGGAAAGAGAAGAGTGATGCTTGGGGACGCTCGGACGTTCCCTGGAAGCCGGTGGGAGCTCACGGATTGAAATATAACTCATAAAAGCAAGATGGAGAAGTACATATGCCTGGTTGCCTTTGGGCTCCTGATATTTGTACATACGGGCATGAGATAATCCACAACTAAATTAACATAAGGTTCGGTCTGGAGTCCACAGCCAGAGCTACGTATATAATCAACGCCAGCGCCCACGCCTCCCAATCAAGAAACTAGCGGACTGTTCAAACAAACAAGGACAATGATCCCCAGTGTCAAACTTCCGGAGCTCCCGTATAGCCACGTAAGTACCCCGGACCAGTAGGACTCTGAACGGTTCTAGTAGTTTGTGGGCTCGCTGGGCCGCTGAACTCATCGACCGACATTTGCCTCGGCATAGTCGATGTATCAAGTGATGCAGCTTGGTGGTGAACTACGTCCGAAGAGTTCTAAAGCAGCATAAATTGCCAATCGAGCAGAGAACTTTGGTATTACTCACATATACATATGGCGTGACAATGGATGCTGGATCTGACAGAGACCTTGCGTGCACATGCCCAGGGGGGAGGGAGGAAGGTCCATGATGGTATTTTTCACCGGTGGAGCTGAAAGGCGCGCCCAACAATGCAGATCTGTGGTTCCGCCGTTTTCTGGCTCGGAGTGTCGCCCAGAAGATAAGCAAGAGCACAGTAATGACGAAAACCAAGATGCCGATTGTGATACCAGCAATGGCACCAGAGCTCAAGCCACCAGAGTCAGCTGTGGATGGAGAGCTACTGGGGGCTGCGGGGGTTGATGAAGATGGCGGCGTTGACTGTGGGAATGCGTCGGTAGTTGAAGTAGTTGAACTGGGAGAGGCTGCGGCTCTCTCCGCTTCTGTTCGAGTTATTAGTCGCAATCATGTTATAGGATCAGTCCAAGCTGACCTTGTTCAGCTGCAGTAGGATCAAAGGTATTGCCAGTCTGACGGAATCGGTCAAGTTTATTTAGTAGGCATGTGTGAGTCAGGCCCAGCGCACTTACCAACGATATATTGAGAAAAGCCCAAGAGGGAACTTCCGTCACATTAGGTATCGTGTCCGGATATCTGACGGGTGTTAGAACATGATGTTAGATTATCTTGATGAAACGCACTGCGTAGTCTTTACAACGTTCACGCAGTTCTGGATCCACGTTGCATAGTCGATGAACGTGCGGTTTTGACATCCACCGCAGGCACTGATCAGAGAGTAGGTGACGGAGTTGCAGAGGCACGGAGTTGCTCGAGTAAGGTCTGGGCCAATGTAATGATTTCCTGGGGGTACCTGATCCACAGACGTAGCTAAGAGATGTGCATCAGATCAGTAACTAGAGAATAGTTGAATGCCCTCGGCTTACAGGCACCGCAAGCTGACTCCAGAAATGCTCCTACCAAGCAAGGAGTTTGACCGCGCGAGTTGATCGACTGGAATACAAGTAATATTTTAATGGTACGGATTGCTTGGAAAACGGAGCAAGCACTCACCCACTGGTAGTCGGGTATGCACTGGGTGACGTTCGAACTTTGGGCAAGAACGAGGGTGGCAACGGCCAACGATACTATCCCGGTACGGAGAGCTTTCATCATAGTGAAGGCTTGAGCCATTAACGGCTTACGGGGAGGCTGAAGTTGATTCTGCCAGCGGTGTCAGCCGAACAATTGTTGTTTAGGGTGCAGTGCAATCTTCGTTTGATTGACGAAAATAACGTGGTGCATGAGGTTGGAGCAAGATATCAAGGGAGTGCCCCCATGACATCTCTTTCAAGCTGAGTGGGACGAAGTAACCAAATTAAGGTGGTATTAGATCAGTACGAAGCTGTTAGATTGATACCCAGAAAAAAACATCATTAGCCTGGGAACCTGTGCGACTTTCATGATAACTTGCATAGAAGGATTATATTTTCCTGATCCAAAAATAGCGGTTCATTAAGCACACAGATATATCACATACGAAGACATTGTCCTAGATGTAATTCAAGAAAGATCACTAGGCGATCTCAAAGCTCAGGAGCGCCTGTGTAGTGACCAGTGGGGGCAGGTGTAGGCATATGAGGAGCCCCATGCTGAACCTGGGTCGTAGAGTTCTGGAAAGTACTATATGTTGTAGATGCAGGGGGAGGCGAGTAAGGATTTGTATAAGGCGAGCTGGCGACTGGAGTTGGAGTAGTAGGGAATGTGCTCGGGTCGGCGGGATCCTGAAGTGGAATTAGACAAAATAGCCAGGTACAAGGAAGGAAGACATACATAGAGCTTCTGGGCTTGGTCAGAAGGATAAGGACTTGTAGTGGGATTATAGCTCATATTTTGTTCGGGGCCATATGCTGCAGCCATGTACGGCGTCGTGTTGAAGGCAGAGGAAGCAGGCTTTTCAGAGGCTTCACGGCGGCGGCGAAGGAAGAAGAAAAGCAAGCCCGCAACCAAAGCCAGACCAACAACACCGCCGATGACACCTCCAGCGATTGCACCAGCGTTTGTACCAGAGCCAGAACCAGAAGAACCGTCCGCACCAGCAATGCCAGCAGTGCTCGAAGAGCGCGGCGTGGTAAAGGAAAGGGTACCAGTTGTACCGATGGTGCGACTGGTTGGAAAAGAGGAGCTGGTGGGGGTTGAGATACCAGTGGACTCCGGTCGGGCTGGTCATGTTGGTAAGGAGAACTGGCTTGGGAATGACACGGGCATAAAAGCAATGCTTACTATCCAAGGCTTGCGCTGTTGAAAGATTGAAGCCATTCGTCACCTAGTGACCAATTAGACGACCTCGGAGGTACCCCCATGAAACAGAGCTCACCGTAACATCTGCATATGCCCAACCCGGGACCCTCGTGCCGAGCGGAAGTGGCTGAGGGAAACTGAGACGGAACTGAGTGGAATCCCGCATTTAAACATCCAACTACTTACACTGTGGGATACACAGTAGTGCAGTTCCCATTATACTCACTCCAGCTATGGCGTGATCAGTGAGATTAAATAGAGAGCGAGGAGAAACACACACTCAAGCCAATTCCGTCCTTGACACGCTGCACAAGCGCTCAACATGGAGTAGTAAACAGAACTACAACGGCATGAGTTTTGCACAGTTAGAGATGGCCCAAGATACACGAAGCCCGGGTCAAGGGGCTGAAGGGTGAAAACTGAAAGTATTTTTAGTCGTTAGGTGTCGATGAGCGTGATTGATCACAAAGGCTCACCACCGCCGTTGCATACACCTGCTAACTGAGCAGCAACTTGGCAAGGACTATCTCCTAAACTATTAGAGGCCTGTTTTGGATGCAAGGTATTAGACGCCGACAAACAATCTGAACAGTCACACTCACCCAGTTCAGGGAGCTCACTGAGCAAATAGCTTTAGAGATAGTCTGAGAGAGGACCCCAGGGAGGAAGGCAATCGCCAAGTACGCAAGGCGGGGCATCGTGAAGGTGGGAGACAGCGGAGACCGCAGACAAGGCTTCCAACCCCAAGGGCTGGTGACACACGCATTTTGAGGCAAGGCGAAGCCTTGCCCCTGAGATTTCCTGATTTGCAGATCATTTGCCGCTGTTAGTAGTCACAGTCACGCTCTAACGCCAATGATAATGATCTTCTGGCCCCGCTGGGAGAAAAAAAATCCAGCAAGAAATTTGCATCTGGGCATCGTGACTGAGACCATCCTGACCTCCCACTTTACTGGGAAACAGAGGCTGGAGAGTGGAAAACGCCCTGGAGTGAAAGCGCCGGCGGAAGTTACGCGGCCGTATAGGACGGAGGTGACAAACAGTGACAGATGGGTTGCACAGCCTCTGGCATGCTGTTCCAGCATTAATCCAGCCAGTACCAAGGCCTAAAGCCCAAAGGACTTGACGCGATATGACGATACGATATTGATAAAGATTATTCAGGTTCCACCTCCTCAGAAATGCCAGTTGCATATTCTCCGCGCCCAAATGTAGTACATCTATCTGTTGGGGATACGGCGCCCAACTTCGGCTTAACTTCATTGATGGACAGAATTTCATACATTGTTAAATCCAGTTAAATCCTCCACATCCACGAACTCTTTCACACGAGATACCTCGGTAGAAGTGCTGCCTCGAAGCGTTGGGACTAAATGCCCCCGGAAAGCCGAAGAGGAACTCATACCATGACCACAGCCTCTCTCTCTGGAGAAGACACTTCAAACAGGAACTCGGCGACTTTGTCCCGAATGATGGGCCAAGTATCATTGAGTGGGTCGTCGGATACGAACAACAATAGTCTGTACTCTGAGATTCGACTTGCGGATGTGCTGCCTTCCGAACGAATGAGTGTAACTCGGTCTGGATCTGTGCGTCGGTTGCATCTAGTGGACGATATGCTACCCGACTAGCCGAAGGGATGACCCAGGGAGATTGTCGTCTGGATCTTTCATTTGAAATCTGATACATCATTAGATCTCGCGAGCTTTTTGTCCTTCAGGCCCCTTCAAGTGGCCTTCGAGTATGGGGTAGGATCGTGCATGGCGAAGAAATCGACACAGTCGACACCGAGTCTTTGCACTGATCCAAGGAGCGTACCCTTGACCGGTTTTTGTATTTTATATGCAAGTCCCATAGTTGTGAATAGTCGGAAGTGAGGCTTCCCGAGAGTTCGATCCTATGATCCCCTCGTTCCGGTATGCCCGCACACCATCGAAATGGGTAACACTATTCCAATCGCCTGAAGTACTGGATTCAAGGCATCTTTATTGCGTAAAATAGTCCCGTTCCAAAACGAAGCCAGAGAACGCGGCTGCTGTCGTTGGGGGTGACTCTTGAGTTAGGCCATAACCAGGGAATAGTCGAACTGGGCCACAGAAGCCAACGCTACCGCATTCATCTGATAAAAAGGTTCACGGAACATTATCAACTCCATAACCTGTCGAGGAACCGACCAGATGGTTAATGCACAGCATTGGTTGACAATATGCCAACTAATCTTCACGCCATCAATCATTCCGCCGGCCCTAAATTACCGATCATAAACTTCTCCTTTTCGGCGTTCACAGCTTCCATCTTTTAACAACTACCCGGGCGCTGTTATACCACATGTTGGGCTGCCTCCATACTTCGGCACTCCTTCATCCCAGCAGCCTCAGATCAACTGTTGCACTCTTTGGCTGATCATAACGGTATCTATACCAATGACTGCTGTCGGTCACCTAGTGTATCAACACTTCTTGAATACATATCATTGCATAATAATCTATAATGTCCGTCTGCGGCTGAGAAAACACATACATTACCGACTCTTTGGGTCAACGAGTTCCTGAATTGATAAGTTAGCAAGATATGTAGGACTCGGTATACTGTGTACTGACAAAAAGACCATTCCCTTGTGAGAGCTGTAGGAAATGGTGGGATTGTGAAGTTTCGGATCTCTGGAACATTGGAGGGGGGTCTGTGCCATATACAGCTTTGTATGCTGCAGAAGGTGCAACCCTTTGTCGTCGTCTCCGTACAAACCAGCAGAAGACGAGACTTCCGATCAGAACAAGCACCACAAAGCCTCCTACTGTTCCACCAGCAATTGCACCTACATTTAAATTTCGGGTGGTGGGTGTAGGGATAACTAATGAGGATGAGGACACCTCCGGTGCTGGATCTAAAGTTGAGAGCGATGGCGATACGTAGACCATAGAAGTCGGGACGAGTGCTGGCACCGATCCAGTTGTTGAAGAAGAAGGCGGCCATGAGGTCGGGTCTGGGTCCGTGAGCGTTGAACTCGGAGAGGCGGGTGGAGAGGTCTTAGCCGTGGTGCGGTTCTCTTGTGTGGCCGAGGGTGGGGATGGCGAGGGACTACCGGTCTCGGGGGTGCTACTGGTGCTACTGGCAGGGGAGGCTGGGGGTATCAATGTGGATGACGAGCCCGCACTAGACTCGGAGGTGCTGTCGGTAGGGAGGGCTGAGGATGTCGGGGTGGTGTCCATGGCCAAAGAGCCACCTGTTGGGGCTGGCTGAGGTCACTAAGGGGTTCCAATTGGGCAGGTGGTAATATCTCACCAGATTTCCTCCGCGATTTTTGGCGGTGCGGAGGAGACGCGGTAAGTTCCTAGTCTACGTTGAACTCAATTATTGAATCGGGGACCAAGAAAACTGACTTGAAATGTGGGGGTGCCACTCTCTCGTGCAAAGTGAACCGGAGTACCAACTGTTAGCTCAAATGAAGCCAACAGTAAGCAAATTTGCAGCGAAACCGAAGACAAAGGACGTAGGCGTCGCAGCTCGGACTGGCGCATCTAGATGGCGTAGTATAAAGGGGGATGGGGAAAGACCAGGAGTGGGAGAGTAGTTATGTGAAGTCTCATATCAAGTACTTGATGGAGCCGGGGGAAAAGGCAGTATTCATCAGAATGCTGGGCGGGCTAGAGCGGCGGATGCATATATAACCATCACAATTCGCTGGCTTCCATCTCATTGCCACTGGTCTGTTGTAGGTGCTGTTGCCGGGAGAAGATGATGAAGTATCAGCACTGCAAGACAGAAAAGGATTGGTCGATTGTATGGGTTTTGTGGTTATTTAGAGGCACTCCCTTGATACAAGTTGAAACTGATGTTGAGAACTGACATGTTAACAAACACTAATTATAGCATCGCAATGGATAAATTTAGCCTGGCCTGATGTAATCATGAGAAAATATTTGTCAGACTGTACAGTTCCAGCCACACGCTGGTCGACGGCACTGATCGTGACCACCCAAATTATCGTCGTTCCTCAAGACCCCGCAATGGCCCCCTCCACCACGTGCGTTTGCTAGTCATTCATCGAGCTCAGGATACTGATGCAGAAACGCTGTCGAAATAGCGTCCCGAGTGCCTCGGTCAGTCAAAAACTATGCTCGAATTATGGAAGGAAGTGTTGATGGCGGTGGATTCTTGTAACAGGCGATTGAAGTCCCGGAGACTCTTCTCAAGAAACGCAAGCAAAACGAAAAAGGTCGGGAGGAGCGCCTTGCTGCTGCGGCCGCTGCCCGCAAGGTAAGTTCAGGTTGTAACCTTGACTTTCATTAGAGGATGCATAATTTTATTTCGACGTTTGGCTAGTGGAGAATTTCTTCACCATGTTGCTGTCAAATCCATCTTTCGGGACTGATATTCCACATTAATTTGATCCCGTAGCGCTGGAATATGCGACTTACAATGATGATTGCAGGCTCAAAAAGCGAAGCGCAAGGTTATCTTCAAGCGTGCCGAGTCCTATGTGAAGGAGTACCTTGCCAAGGAGAAGGAGGAGATCCGTCTGAAGCGCGCTGCCCGTGCGTCTGGTGACTTCTACGTCCCCGCTCAGCCCAAGGTTTACTTCGTAATCCGTATTCGTGGGTGAGCATCATTCCCCCTAGATAACTCGCTGCGTCGATCTCAATGATATTCAGTGTGAACGAAATCGCCCCCAAACCCCGCAAAATCTTGCAGCTCCTCCGGCTTCTGCAAATCAACAACGGTGTCTTCGTGAAAGCCACCCGTGCCACCCAGCAGATGCTCCGTCTTATTGAGCCCTATGTGACATATGGGTGAGTGATGATCCAGTTCTTTACTTGGAAGTTTTCTTAATTTAGTGAAAGCGAACCCAACCTTAAGTCGATCCGCGAGTTGATCTACAAGCGTGGATATGGCAAGGTCAACAAGCAGCGTATTCCCCTTACGAACAATGGTGTCATTGAAGAATCCCTCAGCAAGTACGATATTCTTTGCGTGGAGGATTTGGTGCATGAGATCGCTACTGCTGGCCCCAACTTCAAGCAGGCGCGTAATTCTCTCGATTTGCAAGGATCGCTGATCTGACATCATGTTAGGCATCGAACTTCCTGTGGCCCTTCAAGCTCTCCAACCCCAACGGTGGCTGGAGGACGCGCAAGTTCAAGCACTATGTCCAGGGTGGTGACTTTGGTGACCGGGAAACAAGCATCAACAAGCTCATCCGCCAAATGAACTAAGTTTTGTTGCCCAAGGCTGTATGGACAGAGACCCTCGGGTGGAGGCAACCGTGGTGGGCAGGACAGCAGACGCATGCATATGGTTATCATCAGGCTAAAACCTTTTCCTTCTCTGTATTCAATTGCTATGTCATATGCCTCATGAATACCATCCCATCTGCATGAGAGCCCTCTTGGGATTTCAGGCTGGATAAGGTTTGAACTTGGGCGTCGAAAGTGAAAGAAAAGGAAAAATATGCACACTATTTTGGCTGGAGGTTGAGGTGGACGTTGAACGACAGCAACCCCTTCGGATGCTTCGGGTGGCAGCTACTGTTTGAGGTGGAACTAGACCACACGATAGACGCAGTTACCACCGAAGTTGCCCCGCGGAGACCGGGGACCCTTAGTGACCGGTGAATCCCGGTGACCGGTGACTGTAGGAATGGAAATACAAAGTTGATTCCGCTTTTCTCCATCACCATTTCCTCATGTCAGTCGATCAGAATACTATCGAACGCTTGCTTAGCTCCAATGCCCAATGGGCTGAGGATGTCAAGTTGGCCGAGCCAGATTTCTTTATCGAATCCGCTAAAGGACAATCCCCTCATGTATTATCTTTAAATGCTCTGCTATACTTTCGTGACCTGATATACTCTTCAGACGCTCTGGATTGGCTGCTCAGACTCTCGAGTTCCTGACTCCTCCGTGACTGGTACGAGGCCTGGCGAAATCTTCGTTCACAGGAACATAGCCAAGTGAGATCCCCCCCCTCACTCCTCGCAACAACCTCGCTTACGCCAGCGCGCTTGCAGTCAACTCCACTCGACCGATGTGAATTTTCTGGCGGTCCTCGAGTACGCTGTTAATTTCTTGGGAGTGCAACACGGTGCATTTTCTCTTTCCGTTCCATCTCCATTCTATTCCAACCGTTTTCTTCCATTCCTGCCCACCACCAACGTGTTCGGCCACAACAGTAATCATTGTTGGTCACAGCGAGTGTGGTGGTGCAGCTGCCTGCTTAGATGCCGTTCAGAGGGAGGATTTCACGCCTGATGAGCCAATCGCAACGATTCCCAATCTCCCGATTGATGCTCCTCTCAATCGCTGGCTCGAGCCGTTGACCAGACACGTCAGTACTTTGGGTGTTTCGACCACTCCTCGCGGAGAGGCCCTTCCTCTTGTCGTTGAGGAGAATATCAAGAACCAAGTCAAGAGCCTTTGCAAGACTCAGACTATCGTTGATGCTTGGACCAAGGGCACTCTCAAAGGCCAAGATGTTTGGGTTCATGGATGGATGTATGACCTTGCTTCAGGGAGATTAAGGGACCTCAGTATCTCGAAAGGGCCTGGCAGTGCCAAATAGTCTGCGTAGACATCGATGGTGATTCTACCCGCTATCTAGAACAGCATAATCAATGCGAAAGGAAATGTAATAAATAGTGTAGTGATATAACCCATTTCTGGGGTGGGAACACATGTTGATGTCGAAGATGTTGACTTGACACCCTCAGTGCACTTCCGTACACTCGCTGTCCCCTGTTCTCTCCACCTTCTACGACCTCTCCTTCTGAACTCCAAGTAATGGCCAGTGAACCTGAACGCCTGCAGGTACAAATTGCTTCGTATAACACGAATCTTCAAGGCGTGTTGGGACTTCCGCAAGACCTCGTGGACTGGCTCGCTCCAACACTTCAGGTCTCCCATTTTCTGACACCGGACAGACGCGCGCCCGACGTTGTGGCTGTCGGCTTTCAGGAACTTTTGCCTCTCCATCTTGGGCGTACGTTGCTTGGCTACACTACCGAAGTTCTTCTAACGCAATGCCCGCCAGTGTGTGGTTTCTCCAGATCCGTGATTGAGAACAGAAATGCGCTCATTCTGTCACAAATAGAGGCATGTGCGCCGAACAAACAACGTTACTCCCTTATTGCACAAGTTGTCAACGTGGGCGTAGCACTACTTGTTTATGGGCGCGATGATGGCATCGCACGGAAAGTTCTCGATGTGCAGACACAATGGACTGGATTTGGGCCACTTTTCATGGGGAACAAAGGCGCTGTCGGTGTTAGGTTTCGGGTTTGTGAGACAGATGAGGATGCCGGGGAAACATATACGTATGTCACTGCCTTGTTTTGACTATTAATGCCCTCATGGTTATGATGTTAACTATTTTGTTCTTTCTGACGGATCAGATTCGTCAATGCTCATTTGACCCCGCATGATCACAATGTTGCACGTCGGAATGCAGACTATGAGCACATCGTCCGAACGCTCTTGTTCCCTCCTGTTGACTCCGGAAGCAAGACTCCCAGCACCTTATACGAGACCTCGCATCTATTCTTTTTGGGGGACCTCAACTACAGACTAGAAATTCCCCGGACTCATCCAGTGTATGCCATTAGGAAACTGCCCGAGTTTTCTGAAGCCCTTGGTTCGGAAAAGCTGCGTGAGGAAATAAAAGAATATGACCAACTAACAGTAGAGAAACGGAAAGGCACGGTTTTTGTTGGTCTACGTGAAGGAGAATTTTGGAAATTCAAGTGCAGTTACAAATACCATCTTGGGGACGTCGATAAGTATAGGTGGGTGCCCGTCTATGCTCATCTTGATATCAAGACTAAGGTCTATCCTATCAGCCCGAAGAGGACGCCCTCGTGGACAGACCGTGTCCTATATACTACTTTTACAGACCCTCCCGAAGACATCTCTCGTAGTAACATCACAAATATGCTGTACACATCAATACCTTCCTATACCACGTCAGATCATGTGGGTATTCGTTTCACCTCACTGGGAAAATGTGTTCTAATGAGCTCCAGAAACCTATCGTCTCCCTTCTTCTCATGCCTCCTAGATCTACAACCAGGCACCCATCAATCCCCCGAATTCAACTCCCAGCATCATACCAGCCCACACCAGATCCCCGTGCGATGTTCAAGAGATATTTTGGGCGTTGTATCGACCGCGCCATTGGCTTCATTTGGTGGTTACTTACACTGCTTGGTGCTGGTTCTGGTCTTGTTGGGATCTTCAACTTTGTTGTGGGACTGGGAGCGTGGACTTGGTTCAAGGGTAAGCCGCCCTCAGCAAATAGTAGTGTTTGATGGCTTGAGATGGAGTATGTATCTTTCTATGGTTCGTGATATTCTGTTGATAGTAGCATACGATGGGGGGAGGCGGTCGTTTGTTTGCGCTACTCCCTGACGCAAACACAGCCGTTTGTACAGACTTCGAGTTGGCTATCATGTAAGATAAATACTATTAATCCGGACATTTACGCCGATCAGGTTCTTCTCGTTGATAAAATTTGTTGGAAAGTAGTGGTCGTCGGGGGGTAGTGCATTTAGTTCGTGATGCTACCAGTGCTCAGGTGCTCTAAGTTCGTCAAAGCGTAGCGCCAGGCTGTGCCGAGCCAAACGCTTTCATCGCATTACGTAATTGTAACGGTGTAACATTTGTTCAGTAAGCGAATCTTGCCTCCAACCTACTCTGACCATCATGGCCGCTCTTGCATCGTGCGTATTCTTGTTTTTTTGGCCACGAGGAACTGATGCTTATGGGTACTCTTTAGACTGCTACCCCAACCCGTTAACGCCCCTAGTATTTCTGACGATGAAAGCACTATCCAGCACCAACTTTCACAAACACTCATTACAAGACCTGTAGTTCCACCTTATGGACAACGGAGAGGATGGAAACCAACAACACAAGATGACTTTGGTGGGTCATATTTAGTCATTCTGTACGGCTCTGATGAGGTTTTCCAGGTGATGGTGGTTCATTTCCTGAGTGCCATGTTGCGCAATACCCACTAGGGATGGGCAAGAAAAAGGTGCGGGTGTACCACAGTGCCTCCTGAATATATCAACTGATCAGAGATAGGCCTCTTCGGGTAACACATTAGCACTACAAGTGGACAGCGAAGGAAATGTGCGGTACGACGCAATTGCCCACCAAGGACAACGTACAGGGAAAGTTGTACAATCCCAATTCAAAGACCTAGTCCCTCTTGCGCATCGAAAGGACCTTACAGATGAGCAGCGGGAAATGGAACGACCGACGGATGAGGAGGTGCAGGTTACAGCAGAGAAGACGAAGGCTGCATTGGAGAAGTTAGTGAATGGGAAAATCAAGGCGGCTCAACCTAAAAATGTCCCAGACGGCCAGGGAAAGACAAGTTTCGTTCGATATACGCCTGGCCAGCAGGGAAACGATGCTGCACTTCAACAGCGGATCATTAAAATGACGGAAGTCGCGGAGGATCCACTGGAACCACCGCGGTTCAAGCATAAGAAGATTCCCCGCGGACCACCAAGTCCACCTCCGCCTGTGCTTAGGAGTCCACCGCGGAAAGCAACAGCAGCTGAACAGAAGGAATGGATGATTCCCCCTTGTATATCGAACTGGAAGAACAACAAGGGTTTTACCATACCTCTCGACAAACGTCTCGCAGCCGATGGTCGAGGTCTTCAAGACGTGAGTCAGCTTTTATCTATTTTGTATGATCTTCTTGACATTGCCTATAGGTTCACATCAACGACAATTTTGCGAAATTCTCTGAAGCACTCTTTGTTGCCGACCGTCATGCTCGAGAAGAAGTCCGACAGCGTGCTTTAATGCAACAAAAGCTCGCACAGAAAGAGAAAGAAGCCAAGGAAGAGAATCTGCGAATGTTGGCACAGCGTGCACGGGAGGAACGTAGTGGAGTCGCACCCAAACCTTCAGCTTCGACGCAGGCTGCTATGAAGACATCTTTAGCAGCGTATGGAAGTGGCAGTGAGTCGGGTAGTGACGCAGGGTCAGGATCAGAGTCGGAAGATAGCGCAGAGGATGAAGACGCTCGCAAGATTCGTGACCAGATGCGGGCTGAAAAGAGGAGAGAGCGCGAGCGCGAGATGCGCATGAATAACATGGGACAGGAGCAACGGGCAAAGATGTTGGCACGACAACAAAATCGCGATATCTCTGAAAAAATTGCTCTTGGTCTCGCGAAGCCCACACTATCAAAGGAGTCAATGTTGGACTCACGTCTTTTCAACCAGGAGTCTTTGTCTACTTCGTTCGGAGACGATGAAGCTTACAGCCTTTATGACCGTCCCCTATTCCATGGGTCAACCGCCGCCGCCGCTATCTACAAAGCTAGAGGCAATATCACCGAAGGAAATGATGATTCATTCGGTGGTGGAACTGAGGAGGGTATCGGAAAGGCTCTTGGTAATGATAGGTTCGGCATTGGTCGTCCCAAAGTTGGATTTGAGGGCGCCAGTGAACAGGAAGTTCGTGAGGGACCTGTGCAGTTCGAGAAAGACACCAGCGACGTCTTCGGTCTGAACCAGTTCTTGGATGAGGCCAAGACTGGCAAAAAGCGTGGATTGGACCAAGAAGTGTAAGTTTGTTTAGTCACTCCATTCGTTCGGGTTGCTGACCACAGGACTACAGTGGTGGCTCACGGAAACGGCAGCAGCTAGACCAAGCGGACGATCGAGAATAGAGTCCAGGCTGCTTTGTGGATTACTAGTTTTAAGTATCTCCTCTATGTCGCGTAAATACCTTAATTGCAGTTTGTACATATACACTGTTCCCCGTCCCAAAACTTTGGAAGGTTGTTCTAATAACCTTTAATGGGGACTTGAAATAGACGCCCCGGTGACTATAATTCGCCGGCGTTGTCCGAGTCTCAAAATTTGAATTTAGCAAGAACGTCAACACATTTATCCAACTAACGAGCCGCCCTCAGGTTGCTCCTCTCCTCGCTGGCATGTCAGAACAAACTGTGGAAAAGCCTTCGGTGGCATCACAAAGGACTTCCGGTATACGTACTGCTCTCAAGTACACTGGTATACCTACTTCCTGGCTCGACAAACGGCCGAAGCTACCTTCGCGCAACTGGCTCATTTTCATCGGAGTCACCTCGTCCATCACAGGATACTACATTTACGACCGCCGGCAATGCAAGAAGATACGACAAGAGTATACGGACAAAGTGAAGGAACTTGCTGAGCTACCTTCGGGTCCCCTGGACAAACCTCGCAAAGTGACGGTTTATGGGAGTAAATGGCCTGGGGATGAGGATTATGACCAGAGCTTGAGATACTTTAGAAAATACGTCAAGGTACGTTTTTCTATCATTCTACGAGGATTCAGTGACGCTCACACTGGTCCTAGCCGATTCTCGTCGCCGCTGCAGTAGACTATGAGATGGTCGGATCGAAACGACTAGGGGAGCTAGCAAACCGCGTCGCAAATGATGTTCGACGCCGACGCCGGTTGGACCTCGGGATTGACGAAGAGCCTGAAGCCACCAAAGCTCTCCCCACATACGAGCCGCTACCGCAAACGCGGCAACGCGAACTTGATGGTGGTGTCATTATCGTCGGGCGACCAACATGGAAAGAATTCCTACACGGTTTGCGCCGTGGTTGGACAGAGGGTTTGCAGAAAGTGGACGAAGATGAAGTATTAGCTCACGAACTAGAAGACGATGGCGCGTTCGATGAACCTGAGGGGTTGGAGCTGGAGACCGAAGGCGCGGATAGTGCGCGTCCGCGATCCTTCACACAACATAAACCCACCCTCTATTCACCAATTCAGTTGAACAATGTTACTCAGCCTCAACGGACGTTGACCTCTCCTTCATCTGACACCCTCAACGTTCCTCCTCCTTCCGAAATCTCCCCACTTCCACCTATTCTCCTCCTCCCTTTCACCAATTATCTTGGTTTTAGCCAGATTCCCCTCATGATCTGGGACTTCTTCAACGAACGCCATAAAGTCCGATCCGGTTCCGAGGCTGCTTATAGTCTTATCATGAAACATACTCGACCTCTCGACTTTCCTCTTGATGATTCTGAGTTCGCCGATACTAGCGCGCCCCCTACATCCTCTCACGGAGATTTAGACTTCGACAAACAGTCAGAGTCCTACCTCAAAAAATCCTTGAACGGGATTCCTCAGGATATTGAGAAAGCGAGGAAGAAGTACTATGAAGAACTTGCCAAGAAGCTGGAAACTGCTCGCGCCTTGGCACGTGGCACCAGGGAACCGACCAATGAAGAACTCAGCAACCCACCTCCAACAGAGGTCGAACTTCGTCAGGAAAGATTGAATAAGGAGCGCCGATGGCGCAACGATCTCATCGGTTGGACTATTGTTAAACCCGATACTCCCGCCGTTTGGGATAGTCGTTTTCGCCATGCCATTCGCATCTTCACCAACCCTTCATCTTCTAGCGACGCTTCATTTGACTCATGACATTTCGTTGGTGGTACTATCCAATACATGGTCATAGAATTAATCTACATCCACGAGCCCGCTGTTGAGCCATTCATCTAATTCAGCAAACTCCTCTTTCCCGAAAACTAGTCCAACCACTTTTATCTGAGAGCCTTCGGTAGTCTCGAGCAATGTTGGTGTAAACCCAGGAACCGCCAAGTTTGGTGATGGCGATACTTTGTTGGCGGCCTGGAGAGCAAGAGGCGCTACGGCCCCTGAAGCATCATGAGATTCGAAACCATCTGAGTTAAGCAGAAACAGAGGTTTCTCGTTCTGCCCATAATTCCATCACCTACAGATATTGTAGACATGTGAACGCTCACCTTCGCGGTAGGATCTATTCGAGCGCGCTTGCGGGCATTCCCAGGTTTTGGACCAGTACGTATGGGGAGCTGTGGATCCGCGGATAGACTAACCGAGCTCTGTCGCCCACCCGAAAGCAGCTCTTCAACGCTAGGAAGGTGATCGTTGTTATCAAGTACATCTTCCACAACGGCATTGGTAGCACCGACAGAGGCTTCCACCTCCGTGAACTGTACCCCGATTGCATGTCTTGCCTTTCTTTTCCGACCAAGGGGAGTCGCGTCAAGTTTCAGCCTGATATTTTTTTGCATTTCGAAACTGCCTTGAACACCCGACTGGTTATGAAGCCTTCCTAAACCTTTCATCTGCTGTTCGATGAAGGTCTGGCTCAGAACATTTGGCACCGTCTTGCCTCTTGACCGTCTTTGTAGCCCTCGCTGAACGTTTTCTGTCCAGTCCGCTTTGGCCTTCCCAGAGGAAGTTTGACCTTTCTCATTACCAGGGCGAGGCTTTCCCTCTCTGCAGCTGTTTGCTCTGAATTAGACGAGGGTAAGTGAAAAAGTGCATAGCATACCATAAATGCAGGCATTTTGTTTTATCTGAACACGTATGATTGCACCTGGAATGCGAGTTCGTTTAAACATCTCCATTTACTAGTAGGAAAGAGCTTACTTGTAGTTCCCGTTCGGTAATCGCTGGCCTTCATTCAAGTTTTGGTGACAATCATTGTTTATCGTCGTTCTCTCTGTGGACATTACAAGTCCCCAACAGTTAGTGAGAACTCACGTCAACTTATTTGCACCTACGGTTAACAGCAACCAGGTCACGGGTTGAGGTTGAAGGCGAATTGACTTCATCGAATGTTACGTTCCAGAAACCGGGGTCGTTTTCGAACTCCTCTAACTCGAGGGCCTAATAGATCGCTATTATAAATTGCTCTCGGAGGCTGACCTAAACAACACACCAAAGTGGAGAGAGGACGGGTGTTTGGGGTAGGAAATTCTTTTGGCGGTACATCAGGTTTTATGGTGTATTTGGTCAGGGTTCCGGCAAAGGTTTCCTGTTTCTCAGATCATATCAACCCACTCCTCGACTCTGAAAGTGATCAATACCGATGCAACCAATACCGTGATGCTTTGACTCGGCTTCGTAAGCACGGCCCCCACGCCGAAGGATTTAGTTTCCTTAAGGGCTTTAGTTCTATGCTGGCAGTGAGAGATGTACATATCCGGAGAAAGAAATAACCACGTGCGGTGTTCTGCGAAAGTCAATCCAGTCGAAATCCGACGTCAAGGTCAAAATCGCCGTCATGTCATTGTAGCGGTGTTTCTTGTTGTATTTGGTTGTAGACGCGGGGTTCAGGAGTTCACAGTCAACTGTGAGCTTAATGCTAACCGGACTCTTGCCTCCGTCTGAGGTTACGGATAGTTGTGAAGCTTTTACTTGATACTTTGGGATTTCACCTAGGGAGGCGAGAACATCGTGACCAAAAGGACTTTTCCGGTTGAGGAGCTGAGCAACAACAAGGATCAGCTGAGGAGATTGATAGTCGAATATAAGGGCAAACAATTTCGATTCGTGCCGGAGGTTGTTGACGAAGCAAGTCAAGCGTCGTAATTCCGTGTTCGGTAAGAACCTGGGACAATGAAGATCAAGTCTTTCTTCAAAATAATTCTATCTCACTTTCAGTCTGTGAATGGATGACGATTGTGACTGTACATTCTGCTGGAGCACTGGTGGTACTCACGATTTTTCACCAATTTGTTCAACCTGTCTCAGAACGGTCGATCGATCTTCCCAGGCTTTCGCCGCTAAACATCGGGTGCTATAGATGACTGTCGGCGATCCTGAGCGTATTTGGTAGTAAGTATATCTTACGCCTCGAGTCCGTACATAAGCTGTGTTCCGAGCTGCTTGGTGATCGCAACCTCAACAACGACTAGTTGGCGAGTCAGTCCTTAGATATGCAGTGTAATACCTAAGTACTTTGCCTTTGGCTAGCCTAGTGGCATGCTTGAAGATGCTAAGCGCGTCCAGCTGTGGTTGTGTGTCACCTCTTCTCATTTCAGAAGTATTCAGTGGGATATTCCCAAGGATTGCCTGGAATTACTTGTCAGACTTTGAGCATGAACCGAGCCTAGCGTGTGTCACCTGGATCAGGAGAAACACCTTGTCCGAGGTTTTCTCGACTTTCGCCACGGCGTACCGGATATCGTTGTGCGTGCGCAATTCATTGTACACCTGCGTGACATCAGGTATCTCAAACACTCCTCTTAAGACGGGGACTCACAGGTTTTTCAGAAGCTCTGAGTCTAAGGCTTGAAAATCTATTTGACGATATTTAAGCCTCAGCTGACATCCCTCGCAAATAAGGACAGTGAATGACATACTCTTCAGCTGCAGCTATAGTTTCGAGCTATTTATACCCCATGAGACTTGTGTATTGTGAATGAACGGGGGACATACTATTTCTCGTAAGGTGGGCTTATCATGAAGGTTCATGATGTGTGCCATCTGCCGAAGATTCCGACCGTGAGATTTTTGGAGGAAATCCTAAAGAAAGGACGCCAGCGAGCGAACCGTAGCTTGGCGGACATAAAGCTGAATGTTTGTTCAGTGCTGAGATTATTTTTTTTGCAAATGCTCCACTTCACACCTTAGACATAATATCTCCATACTCCGTTGACTCCAATCGTTCACCGCTCGCGTCTTGATTTTGGCGAATCAAGTTAGTAGATTCTAACTGACTCACGTTCCGAAGGATGATGTTATTCAACTTTTCGTGCCAACTATTGTCCGCTTCCTGTTGCAATGCATAGTGTCTCGGGTTGTGTTGTAATCTTTGATACAGGAACGAGCCACGCAGCCAGTCCTTGGCAGAATCCACGCTTGTGATAGATCCCAAAGCAATCTCTGAGTTGAGATGCTCTAACATGTTGTGATGCAACGAGCTTTCCAGAACAGTTTTGCCTTGCGTTAAGGTCTGGTACTTTCCAGCGAGTTGCGGTTCGCACATGATGATCGCAAGACCATCCCTATCTGGATGATAAATGAGCTCCGTCCCATCGCAGACAGAACAGAGGGCACACCGAATTGGGGGCGACCCTATCGTATTATCAGAAGCCGCATAAAAAGACCCGAGACGTAGACGAACCGCACGACCGATCATCTGCATAATGTCCAGATCGCAATATTCGATGTTTGCGTTATTCTGAAAGAGCTTGACTCCCCGGATGATTACAGTATGGGCAGCTAAAACATTGCTTGGTACATGTTAGAGGGGGTTATCCAACAACTCACGAAGGTTGACGCCGACCGAGAGGGTCTAAGAGCCATCAGAATACATAAGGGGCATGATTCGACAGAGCCTCACAGAAGTTGCGACAAGAACTCGGAGGCTACCATCCAGGAACAGGTCTTCGGCCAGCCTGCGATCATCCATTGCTAAGCCGCCGTGATGAACTCCAATTCCATGCGTTGCGAGTTCTGTCGAATGTTGCTTAAAATGATTCTGATCAAAGTATGGTCGAAGACGTACCTTGAAGACGTTTGTCTTGAAACGTACAACTCAAGCTTCGCGGCGTCAATTGTGAGCCACCTATGAAAATGGAACCATCGCGCACCTGGCAGCTCGAACCCAAGGAAGTCTCTCCTTCTTTTCTGCGGCTTCCTCGTAAGCCTTAAGGAGCGCTGCAGCAGAGGTAAGTGTTCCTGCACCAACAGATGGACATCATTAGTATAAACGGGATAGCAAGGTGCCTACCATTGCGGGTTGAGCAAAAGATCAAAATAGGTTTCATTGCGGAGTGTTGTTGAAGGACTGGGAATAGTTGGTTGTCTAGAGTTCTGGCATATTGAAATTCATTCTGCTTGTTTGAACGTGGGACTCCAATAACGAGACGAGTGAGCTTGCAGGGGCGATACTCCTCTCCGAACTGAGTTTGAACGTGAATATGCGCATTGGTAAAACATACAGTGGCCGACCTCAAGAGCCTCGCAGGTCATGTTTCGATTGCTGCCTATCCAGTTGGCAATATCACGGATGTTAGGTACGGTTGCGGACACCAGGAGAAATCTAATGGATTCGTTGCGAGACTTCATCCGCGATATTACAACTTCAAGTGTACTGCCCCTGCTCTCATTCAGAATATGAACCTATAAATGGAGATCAGCTTGCTGAAAACGGAACATGAACTCAAGTTACTTCATCCACGAGAAAGAGCCTTATTTGAGAGAGGATGCTGTCACGATCTTGCCTATAACATGACTTAGCCGTTAATTCCTCATTATGAAATTTGGATATACCAAGTACGAGTTAGACTATCCCATTTCTCAGCCTGTGGTCTGCATGTAAGTAAACGAGGCGGGCGCGGAGATCACGAAAACGACCGTGGTGACTCTGCGCGAGGCTATCAGAGGCCTGGGGTATAATAAATGCGGAGGACGGTACATGATGGAACTCTTTTTTGCATCTCCCCAAGCACTGCGACCGAATTGCACAGTATCTCCGGTAAGCTCACATGCTGTACGGTCCTCAGTCGATGGTTTATTCCGAGATGGATATCTCACTTTTGATCCCCAACGGATCGAGTTTTGTCGTCCAGTCGCGAGCCCTTTCTGAGCATAAAGCCTTAGAAAAGATTAAAATGTAGTTGTGGGTGACATAGCAATGTCAGACCTTAGTAGGCGCCATATAAACTATCTTGCACTGGGCGGCGACGGTTTGACTTAACAACGTGATGATGGCCAGTTCGAACAGGACCGTTTTGCCGCTACCAGTAGGAGCTGTTGGAGTGAATACAAGATGCTATAGCACTGTCCCACAATCATCTCACCACTAACCACCTAGAGCATTTGTGGAGCAATGTATTTAGCTGGATTAAATACTGGTAGTTGGTATGTGAGACTACACACCAAGTCACGGTTCGAACCTGTGATCTGTGGGACCGCGTCAGTGGGTGACGAACAGTGGGTTGCACCAGACCCACATGGTCGAAACAGCTTGATTGCATGGCGTTGAAGGCTGGGAATTTGAAAATCCCACGAAACATATCCGCTTTTATTTATTCAATCGTTTCCCAAGGAGTGACAGGAGATAGAGACAAACGTAGGTGGGACACTGGACGTATAGAAACATTTTGCATCACATTTCCCGGATCGCGCGCATCTTGGGGACGGTAATCGTCAGGCATTACATTTGAACATTCGCTATCGTTGATTATTGTCAGGTTTTGGGCCGCTCGGTCTGGGTGAAATGGGAAAAAGAAATAAGCGGCCTAGAACACTCATGTCGACGCAATAGCTCACGAGAGACCCGATTGAGCAGCTCGTTACCAGGCTTGTTGGGTGGTATGTTACGGGCATTTTCGATAAGTCCACCGGAATAAAATGTAAGACCTGTTGCCACCATGGATGTTTCTTCGCGTGGATGAATGTCTCCATCTATACCAAAGTGCATATATTGACGGCTGGGCACAGAACTGGGCGGGTGTGAACACTGAGGACGCTGAAGGGGTGAGGGTGAAGAAGTCACTGAAACTATTTGAGTGTCTTCCTATGTTCTCAATAGCATATACTCACATAACTGGTTCATATAGTCGTCAAAATCATCTTCCGGAGGTTGGAGAATGTGCTGAGGCCCGTAATTGACTGGCGTATTATCAGTAAAACAGTCGAGGTAATCGTAGTCATTATTTGCGGAATATGTATGATGTAATTTCATCGTATACACAGGATGTGTTCGACGTCCGAAAGCTTCAGGGAGGATTAAGCGATAGGTGCCAATCATCCAGGTCCCCTTTAAATGGAAATGAACGCGTGACAGTGACAGCACCTGTCTCGTGACGACGCGCTCGGAATTGATGAGGGTGATCAAGATACTTACTCCCATAACAGCACGTCAACCCATCCACTCCCTCCCGCACACGACTATCCTTTGAATCATGGCTTCAGCACAAACAGCTCAGCAAATTGCTGCTCAGAAAGAGGCTGCTCGAAAGCTCGAGGAATACATCGAGAAGTACGTCATTTGAAATTCCTCACCTACTCAACTAACATGATCAACAGGATTCATTATTCTGACCGCTACTCTGACGATCACTACGAATATCGACATGTCATCCTCCCTAAGCAATTACTCAAGATGATACCAAAGCAATATTTTAGCCCGGATGATTCGGGAACGCTGCGGTTACTGGAGGAGCACGAATGGCGGGGTATTGGCATCACCCAGAGTCTCGGTTGGGAGCATTATGAGGTACATGGTGAGAGCAATTTCCTTCCTCGAGGTTACCGTTACCTTTGCCGACTCAATTACAGCGCCAGAACCCCATGTTCTCCTCTTCCGACGAGCAAAGAATTACGAGCCTCCGAACCCGCAAGCCGCCAGGAGCAAAACCGGTGTAGATGCTAGTCGTAGGAAATGAAGCTCGAAGAATTCCTTCTCATGAGCTAGATGCCGACGATCCACTGCCCACCATAGGCTCATGGACAGTACCTGTAATTATTTAATTTGCCGCGCTTGTAATTATCGTGTTATACTGTCAATCGCTACTCCTGTAAGATCCTCTTTGATTGCCCAGGCAGTCCGAAATACAATACAGATTACTATTATTTTAGATGTGAGATCAAGCAGAGTTGATTCAGTTGATTCGCGTTCGGTTTACAGCATCTACGGCGCTCAGAATCTGGGAGTTGGAAGATCACCCCATTGTGCCATCGGTCCAGGATCAACAGACGCGCTCAAGCTCCATCTGAATTCCAACGCGTCCTTGATATACGTAGCGTTCAGATGCGTGGGGTCTATATCCTCTCCTTCGATTGAGTGTTCCGTTACGAGCTTGGGTATCTCTCCAAGAAGTCTTTCACTATCTTCCCGCCCTGCTAGCGCCCCTTGCCAGAATTGAGTGAATTCTGTGAGTAACGGAAGTCCATCTTGGAATCTTTGCTTCCAGTTGTGCTCGCTTGCATTAATTCCAGACGACCGAAGCTTTTCCTCGAAAGCCTGCGACGCAGCCTCACTGACTCTCTTGATACGAGGTTTCTTGGAGACCATATGAACAGATACTTTGGCGCGGGTCGGGGATTGGGGATCAATGTGAGTACCAAAGAGCTTGAGAACATCGTCTTTGGTGATGGAATGTAGGAGTTCGGCGTCGTCGTATCCTACAATTATTGAGCTCGTCAAGTAGAAGGGGGTGAGGGAGGTGGATCGTACTTCTTAAGAAATCCCAATGGCCCGAGGTTACATAAGTCTGGAAACGAGAGGACTCTTCGGCGAGATTTTTATCAGCCTCCAACCATTTTTTTTTCAGACCTGTTTTATGTTCTTCGAATTCGTCACGGGACATTTCCCCGAGTTTAGACTTCATGCTAGTCAGGAATGCCTCTACTCGTTGTTCCAAATAGCCTGGCATCTTTTCGCTCTGAACGACGATGCGCAACCCTCTTTCACTTGATCCCGACAGGTTCCATGAAGAACACGAAACAATGTAACCCAACTGCTCTTGGGTTCGGAGGACAGCGAACGCTGGTTCAGAGAGTATTTGCGTCAGCAGTGCTGCAGTGACACGAAGATGTTTGTCAGCAACTGGCCCGTAATGGAGGTAGTAGGTCAGCGCAGAATTGGCTTGATTCGGATTTGGTAAAGGAAGCGACCAGATATAGTTCGAAGCTGCAAAATCGTCAGAATACTGGCAATGCTTTTGGCATCCACAACGTACCTGGAGGAATGATCAAGGCCCGATCGTTCAACTGAGCTTGTGAAAGGCTGGTTGGTTTAAGACCCTCTTCAGCTATATCCGCTATTCCTAGGGCTTCCTGTTGACATAATTAGTTTGTTGAACGCAAAGGTGAACAGAGGCATACATCTTTATAGAGATTCCCAGTGACTAGCATTCGTAGATGCACCTCCGAGAATAGCTTCTTCGCATGCGCGTCAATCTCTTCCACCGTCACGGCTTCAGGTCGATTTCTTTAGGCTCCCAACACTGACGTATCACGATCAGACTCACAAGGTAATTCCTTTAATTCTTCCTCAACGGTCCATTGCCTTTCAGAGAGGAGATAGCGACCGAAATAATCTGATATTGAATATGATTGGCCTAAAAAGAAGTTGCGCCATTCCCTTGCTACCTATGTTCGAAAATACAGTGAGCCAAGTTACCAGAGGAAATTTGCGGGTGTTCGCTTGCCTGTTCTTTCATCACTGCTAAACGATCAGGCTTAGCCTTGAGACCTCTGGCTTTCCGGAGAACGTCTTTGATGAGGGTAGCTAGCTTGTCGTTGTACCCGCCCGTATACACGTATAATCCGGTAGTGGTGTTACTGAAGTGATATGATAGTCCTGCGAGGTCAGCATCATATGCGAATTCCGTCAGCGCATCATTGACCAGGTCAGTGTAGAGCCTGGCAATGACTTCAGAGGATGATCGATGTTTGGGGGCGGATGGATTACCTCGTGAGAACCGCAGCTCGCGGAGATGCGTAACTTGCTGGGCTACTACACGGTGAGATAAAGGCCGAAATGACAGGTTATCTGGGTGCACCTTCGAATGTCAAGCATCACGAAAGCTTTGGGGACCCAAAATCGATCGTCTTTCTTGTGCCAGAGCGTAGTCAATGGTGTTTGTCGGATCAAGTGCGGACGCTTGAATGGCTACGGACCAATGAGCCACAACTGAAACCACATAACAAAGAGAGCGAATACCTCAGAAACCTGGCGTTTGTCGACATCCAGATTATTTGGGATAAAGGCATTGGGACCAGGGAGGAATAATTCAGGAATGTCGCTGGGTGCTTGAGCCTAATATACGACGTCAAGTCACTTCGGATAAATCTAGAAAAATGTTGCCCACATCTTTGACGAATTCTTCCTCAAAGCGCTTGACGTTGTAATCTGTATCATACCAGGGCTCCTTCTCCCATTTCATCCCAGGATGTACCTTGTTATGCTCATCTCCTTTCGCCATTAGTACGACACGACCTTCTTGTATCCGGAAAGTATCAAGGTATTGACGGATTGTGTCCTCCCCACCCGGAGTAGCTTCGTTAATGTCCCATTCCCAAGCCAGCTGTGGGCCGCTGAGCACAAGTTCCGACGGGACGGGCCAATTCATGTGCTCGGATATCCATGTCGCATAGGTATCAGGCCGTTTCTTCTCGGAAAATTGGAATCGAATGGAAGAAAGAGCGGCAATCTCCTTTTGGTGGTAATTCTCGAACCGAGAAGATCGAAGTAGCGCCAAGTATTTGAACGCGGCCAGTATCACAGAACGGTAATTCTCTGGGAATATTCAGCAGTGGTGTAAGCGCGTTGCATCTGGAATGCTCACTGAAACCTTCTTCCGTCAAGTATATCGTGATTTTAAACATGGCGAATGCTCTAGCTAAGCTTTGTGGGCCAGAAGAGAGCGAAATTATCCATCCTTTGTTTTTGAGATAGGAATGTAATGACCCAGGTCCTTCATGACCGACAAAGTGGGAGAGGAAGCTAGCGGGCTTGAAGCGCCAGAGTGGAGGTTGATACTCCAAAGGAAAAGAAATCTCCAATGCATGGAAATCCATGATGGTTTGCACAGATACTAATGTCTGTGGCGCAGTTAGCGGACAGAACCCTCTAAGCCGTAAAGGATGCCTACCCCTTTTTCATTCGGCCCAAAAGGATTGTCGTTGATCATTGGCAAGGAATCCTTTCCGCGATTGGGTACAGAAGAGAATAATTTTGAGGCCAAGTCAGAAAGTTCCTCCAAAGATTCTAGTTCAAGTCATTTTAGTTAAGAGGATTAAAGCTTAAGGGATGACTTGTGCCTTTTCCAAGAATGCAGAGATTCATACGGCCTGCACAATACTCTTCGGTCCACCATTCCATTAGCCTTCGGCGAATTTCACGCCCAACCACACCACCATCTGCTTCGGTCTCAGAAGGCGCTGGAGAAGGAATCCGGTCTGAAGCAACAGAAGCCGAAAGATCAGAACCATTTGAGAGTATGGCCCCGTTCAATTTCCCTTGTGCCTTGAGTTCCCTTGCGACTTTGGATAGGCTATCGCGGTTCCCGGTTCCAAATTTGCTCCAGACATGCCCGGGTTTGCTCAGGTGTTTATTAAGCTGGAAGATGCGCCAAACATCAGCTTGGTGATTTTTCTTGTTCTCTGAGTCGACTGCGTTCAGCTCGCGGGATGTACAGGAAGCGGCAAAAAGCGGCGAATGAAAGAAGCCAGAAAAACGTTCGAGGGCCCCAATTAAAGCGGATGTGGTAACGTTGAAATAATAATTTGTGTTGGTAGTTGAGGTATAGGCGTTAGATCCTCCGTTGTTTTTGGAGAGATACTGGACGTTTGGTGAGCTTCCTTTCCAACTAAACTATGATGTGTCAGACATACCTCTTGGTAATCGTTTTCGCGAGGGAATTGCTCAGTTCCCTGCGTCCATGTTAGTCGATACGATTAGGGAGCTTTATTGACGTACCATGAATAATAGGTGTTCACAAAAATGAGCAAGTCCAGGCATATCCGGCTAACGTTCGCGCATGAGGATGGTACTTACAACACCGTAAGAGTGAACGTACGGGGTCAGCAAGATGTCCGACCGCAACATCGAGACTTGCTGCAGCTTTATCCGTCTCGCTATCGTGAACAAGCGTTGCCTTCAATCCATTGTCCAATTGAATGATACGATACTCTCGTTCATCTCTCGGCGACTTTTCGATCGGCTTGGTGAAGACAAAATACGGAGGAATGTTGGGGTCTGACGGGACGACATGTTTCCAATCAGGTCCAGAGAGCATTGTTAGTGGGGATGAGAGGTGCAGCAAGGGAAACTTGATGCAACGAGATTGGGTAAGTGCCACTCGGCGAGGGAGTAATAAAGCACGTCCCAGCATATGTACGCGCAAGCTGGCTATGACCCAAAATGGACAGTGTTCTCCAAAACATGTTACGTCAGCCATATATTAAACTGCTCGACTTGTGTGGTACCCGCCGAGATGCAACACTGACTAACCTCATAATTTTGGAGGTGTACCCACCCAATATCTGACACTTAAGGCGGTGCTTCTTCTGCCTTTTCAATAGAAGCTTTGGGTATGATCACTGAGTACCGAGTACCTCCTCAGCCTCTAAAAATATAACTTCTCGGCCCAAACACTCGACCACCAAGGTAAAGGAAATAATTGTAAGACTGAAACGAGGGAGATGACGCGCCCGGAATTAAAAACACCGACGCCAGCAGGATTCGAACCTGCGCCCTCAAAGAGGAACAGATATTAGAGCCAAGTGATTCTAATCTGTCGCCGTAACCACTTGGCTATAGCGCCTTGGTTTTGAGTCGGACGGTGTCCTCCGCACAATGTAGCCCTCTTTACATCCCAACATCAAACGCAAGTCATGTGGTACCTATCATTCATGCGCACACTTTGTTTTAAAAATACATGTACATAATATAAGTTAACTGAAGCATAACAATATACAATAAGTACGGATCTACAACAAAAGTTTCCATAGGATTTTCCAAACTGTTTCCAACGATCCACTGTACTGAGCGAACTTTTGCTTCACAGATGGGAATGCGAAATCTGGGATTGGCAGGGATTTCAATACAACCTGGGCATCGCCAAAACCAAGCCTTTCCCATAATGGTTTGAGCGGTTGCCCCGAAAGAGCATTTGAGGGAAGGTGACTCGTTGTTGACGGTGTAGATTTAGTCGTAGGCGGCAATAAGACTGTTGTGGGAGACATAACAAGTGTTGACAATGACCTTGAGGGTGCTCCATTGTGTGTGGCCGATCGACCTGATAAGTAAGGGCTTGGTTCGGCCAACGCTGGAGACTTGGTTGGGCAGTCAGTTACCGTTTTCACAACCGTAGCCGTCACTGTCATCAGGTCCTCATGGCCTCCCACGGCCGGGTTAAAAGATTGGATAGGGCTTCCAATGTGCACCTGTCTTGACTGTATCTTTTGTTCTAGGTTCCAGAGGAGAAGTGCAGAGGTAACAATATAGAACCACAGTAATGCGTTTGCCAGCCATGACAATAAGGATTTCTTTGGCTTCGTTGGCGTTAACTGCAGGGAAATCTGGGGAGAAAAAAGATCGTCGGGGACGAAATGGAGTAGCTTCTGTCCATGCAAGTGCATGTGTTGGTACTCAAGGTTTGATAGCATGGACGAGCACTCGAACCCTGGTCACCATATATGCCTTTAGATTGCATCCAGGTTATTGAACTCACACTCACCTGTCAAATCCTCGAGGGTAACTTCTAATCTCCCGACGGGAAGGGCGAATGTTGGCAGCAGGAGATCCCACCGTTGTCTTCTATTCCAGTTCGAAAACCAGGTTGCTCTGTCTGGCTCGACCTTTACAATATAGTCGATGACGACATTATCTCCACCTAAGGGACCAACTTGAATTTTCACCCAGTTCATCCATTCCGTACTACCCATCGTCTCGAATGAAGCGCCTTGAAAGGTTTCGTCATTCGCTGACCGCTTCCCAGGCTTGGACATTGTGAATTGTGCTGGCACACCATCGACACTTGCGCTTGCAATATGAACTTTTGGGGAGTATGTTTCAACGCCGTCAGGTAACGGTGTACGTGAAGCCCTCGGGCCGACTTGGGCTAGCCCAAATTCTAACCAGTCTGCCTCACTATTGACAGGAGCGCTTAGGTGTATCCTGACAGCGTATGCGTTGGGCACTGTGCTCTGGCGGGATAGGAGTGGTGTTACAATTGCTTTGACCGAAGGAATTGCAGGAGGGCCCTTCCGGTTTTGGCGAGCAACATTGAGTGGCCGGTCCGCGCTTGAGGGTGTTCGATACCTAGGGTTACCCATCGGAGTTTGAGGGCGCCCAGGCAAGATGTTGTCATGGAGGCTACCAATGACCTTTAGAGCGATCCGACCGCCATCGTCTCCACACCGAGTAGAGCCGCCTTTCTGAAGAACCGTTTTCCGAGTTTGTGGATCTTTATAGATATCTCCAGATGGACTATACACTTCCACAGTTGCATTAGGGAAGTCGGCCTCATTCCAAACCACGATCTTTGTCGCTTCCGCATCTGCTGCCAGGATCGTGAAGTGTGGTAAACTAACGGGATCTGTGGTCTCAACATAATCCAAAGGAGGATGAATGTCATGTGTACCATCGACCCTGGAAAGTGTGGCCCGAGGCGTGATGAGAATGGTACCGGTAATAGTGAATGTGAATGGGGTTTTGTTTGGAGGGAGGATGTCGTTCATATTAAGGTGGAGCGTTAGGGGGACTCCAGGGCAGGCGGCGCTGGATTGGGACGAAGAACATATCGAGGATAACGTCCCAAGGTGAGATGATACAGAGATTCCAGGTTCATGTACGCCTTCAAACGAGTATTCGGCAACGTTATGAGACGGTAAAGGGGCACGAAGAAGGGATGGAGTTGAAGAAGATGAATTGCCTCTAGGTCTCCCGTTCGGCGGTGACATCTGTTGGCCTTTTGGGGAAGAAATGACGATGGAAGGAGAATCTGTGGAAGAGGTTCTTGATGAAGACGGATTGTCTGGGCGCCCCATCCCACTGATGTTGAAACCGGTGAAACCCACCCCTCCGCTGATGTTCCATTCCGATGGCGAGCCCTCAAGCCATGTAACTTCAGCGTTTTTGGCTACGAGACCAACATCCATACCCAATAGTGTGGCCACTCCTGGAAACCAGATACCCTTGCAAGATGCCTTGTATTCGACATCCATCACAATCCCTTCAGCCCCATTGCCACCATCACCTTTCCGTTTCCCCCGCACAATGCAAACCACTTCGCTTCTGACATCTTTGACACCAACTCTCCTTCGTGTATCCCCACTACCCGCCACTTCGTCAAAAGATTTCATTGGTTTTGCCCATCGAACGCGAATCCGATCAGTACTCGGGAAAGTTCCTTGCATCCCAAATCCATCAGAAAAACCGTTCGTCGACGAGTCACTGGATTCGTCATCTGCAAAGTGATTGTAAGAGCTGGTCCGCGACAGGCGGTTAGACGCTGTCCGTGTGACGTGTGGATCCGAGGTGAGATCCCAAGTATTCGCATCATCTTCGAGCGATGATAAAGATGCTAAAGACGATGCTGTGTTCGAGGGCGGAAATATTCGAAGCTTGATATTGTTGTGGAGACACCGAGGGGTAGGAATCGAGAGCTATGCAGAGCGCTATGCATCAAATGGTAGTTTATCATGATGGCTGCATGAGACACGTACGAGATATGGGAAGCGAGGAGGTCTTGTAACGTATGGAACCCACATATCGATCGCCGCCATAAAGTGAGCATGATTGCGGTCACCTATAGAAAGGCGTCTTTTGTGGTGCGGCAGGTGGCTCGAACGTTCTGATTCTTCCTCCGTCCGTGCATGATCCCAACTCGGGAAGTGTTTGGGCAGGACGAACGCAATGTGATAGCCACTAACTAGAATTTGACCAGTATACTGTGGATCAACAGGGGGGATAGTAGTCGCTTCGGGCTCCGATGAACGGCTTGTCGAAACGGTAGATGACGCCTTATTTGTTGTCGAGCTGAGGCGGAACGCTCCATTAAATGTGGTAGGCAAGCGTGCTGGTAAATTCAGAGCTCGAGCTGCGTTGTGAAGTAATGGCGAACCGGTGGACGAAAAGTTGTAAGGCACTGAATTGCTGTCTAGCGGATGGACTTGTGATGTCAATATCTTAATGTTTTCCTCTGCGGTAAATTTAGCCATAAAACGACGAGCATAGGCATAGAGATGCTCTCACCAGGGAATAGTGCAATGGTTGATCCTGGTGAGATGGAATCAATAGGAACCGAAAGCTATGAAAGGATTGGTTTGCTTGGGGTCTTTTGGAAATTTCGAAAACTCACTTTCATATACATCTTTATTGGCACGCCGTCTTGGCCTTGTTTTGCCTTGCCCTCGATAGCAATGCGCGTCACTACATTCATCCTCACAGCCTGACCAACTGGCGTGATGGTAGGAGAATAGCTGTTTGTTGACAGAGGACTGATAGGCCGAGAAAGGTATGGTCGTGAGGGTGTAGGTGTAGATACCGAGGTTGTATAGGCAGCAGAGCTTCTGGACGTTGGCACAGGCATGGTTGTGTGCCAAGAGGTACGTTCAAGGGTGTTGAGAGGTTGTCGCAGAATAGACCGAACAACGAATCGCGACGATGGTCGATTACCAGGAGTGTCCCTCAGCAGAACCAGAGTCCAGTGTCAAGAATGTCGCCGAGCAGAGGGCGCGGAATGAGATACACAAAGGCGCGTCCAGGTGCGACGCGCCCAGAAAAGTCACCACACCAGTCAACAAAGTCCTTTGCAGTCCGGCCCGGCTAACCTGATTGGGCACTCAAAGCCGTAGTCGCTTCCCTTGAGCACTTAGATTTCAAAATTCAAATTGCATGCGATACAGGTACAAGAATGGTCAAATGACAACGGGAGACGTATGTAGTCTAGACAATTGATGCGGAACCTCAATGAGCCCAAGGGCTACGGAGGAGCTCAAGCAAGTAATTAGCCTCTTCGCGGTAATTGACTGGTTCAATTCGCGAGATTCCGTATCGAACGCGGACTCGGTCCTAGCGAAAGAGAAGTACATCAGTATCGAAAATTCGAGGCAGAAACCATGACATACGTCGAATGAATCCTTTTTAGCGCGGCACGAAAAGTTGAAAGTATGACAGTTCGCCTTGTGGATAACAGTATTATATCTATTCTCATCTTGCATCTGAACAGATATTTAGAGCTCGAGAAACCTGGATAAGGGGGGCAATAGCTACCTTGATTTCATGCAATTGGTTCGCGGTCATCCCAAAAATTGCAATTCCCGCATCGTTGAAGCCCTGCAGCCATGCCTGGCCCGACCAATCTGCTACAGCCATTGATATAATGTATCTGCCTTCATCGTCAGTCTTTCACGACACACAAAAATGACATGACCCAGACTCACCGATACTCTGGGGCTTCGGCCCTATTGCCGCATTTATCACAAACCCAAGAATCCCCCTCCAATGTCACCTTCTTGCTACAATTCTGACCAGTGCACGCAGGATAGGAGATGTTCTCCCCTCGAATGTGTACGATCGTTGCACGAGTCGAAAAGAAGTCAGGTTTGTCCCCCATGCCCAACTCCGATTCCTTGATCTCATTGAGGCTTCGTGCTTCTGTTCTGTTGAAACCGACCATGGGACCTCCACCCCCACCAATGACCGTCTTTGACTGGAATGACATATCTGCACCCTGAGAATCATACCAACCACGGAGGCTAAAACATTCCTCAATAGCCGGGTCGATCTGCATATGACTCGAGGTTATCATGGAGAGGGAAACACCTAATAAATGAGCATAAGTCGAGGCGCGAGGCACGCGTAACTTACCTCCAAAATCCCCAACCCTGACGCCTCTGAAAGCAACAACGGAATTCTGATCAGCGTTAAATGACTCTGCTTGCTTGCCCCATAGCGTCATTTGCACTGAACAGGCGGTTTTATCAACCAAGGTGAGCTCTCGCTTATGAAGCTTACTCATTCGTCAGCATCAATGCATCTTCAAATTTATGTATGGAGTACTTACTTGACGCCCTGTCTGTCTGGTTGTAATTTCCGAAATGGGACTTATTTCTTTAATAATACCAATGACATCTATAGCGCGCGTTAAGAGTGCCCGTAGCATCCAATCGGCCGACATACCACAGATGGTGTCCTTTCCGAGAGTCTCAAGTTGGTTAAGAGGGACGAATTTAAATTTGAACTGAGGAAGTCCAGTGACCTCATGACACTAAACAAATGTTAGCCAATGATGTCCAGACTGATACAGAAGCCTACCTCTTCAATATGAGTATTCCTATCGAGCGACAACTCATAGTCATTTTGTATGTTGGAAAACTTCTTCTTCGCGAAGTTGACACGCGCTTTCGAAACATAGTACACCTTTCCTTCCTCCAGTCGAGAGAAGAGCTCATCGGCAACTGTGTTGAATGCTGTGGCTTTAATTTCACCAGTGTCATCCATAAGTGTGACATTGAACAGCTTGCCCTCGCCCCGCGGATTCGACCAAGTTTTGATATCGCTCTTTTGAGTGACTCGAGCCTTGATGGTCCAATTGTTCTGGTAAGGGCTCAAACCTTCGATAGGGAACGTTGATGGTGTTTGCGCACTACCCTTATTGCTATGTGTAATTTGATGCGGTGGTGGCTGTTGTGGAATATTACTTGATAGTCCACTTGTGGAAGTGCCCGCAGCAGGCGCATTCTCCGCAGTTGGGTGGGTATTCTGGTCATTCAGAGCTACAGGCTCGCCGATCTTCTCGTTCGGATTCCCAAGTACGCGCACGCTGAGTAGAATTACAAGCCTTTTAAATTATGCGTTAGTCAAGGTCATTGGTGAAGCAACAGACCGCTCACCGTTTATCCTGAACAGTGTTACACGTCGCTTTTTCAATAACAGCGACAGAGAATCGCTTGATCTCTTCGCTCTCGACTAAAGCATTACATTGAGTTGCCAGCATAGCTTGAATGAAGTGCCCTCCATCAGAGATAATAAGGCGGTAACGGTCGTTCCCCGTTCCGACCTTTTTCACTGATAGAAACTGGATGACGTGTTCTTTGGCGTATGATTCTTCATCATATGAGGATACCTGCAGTTGCATACAACTACCAGAAGTCAGTTGGAAAGATGACATGGTTGTTAAAGCGATAGAATCAAGGGCGCGACTCGTGACCAGTCAATAATGAATGTAACGGCTGTGACACGTCGCGTTTTCGTGGGAAGAGGTGGGAACATAATCGATCGTCAAGTATAACTCATATAATTCTTGGTTAGGGGCAAGACCGAACCGTTTTCGACACAATTATAAATGATAGTGCCCCTTCATGCTGTTGTAGCTTCCCAATTGGTTCCGCCCTAGAACCCTTGTCACTTTTATTTGCAGCCGGCGGAGACCGCAACCAACCTAACTAGCTTTGACGCCCCCAACAAACACAGTCCGAGTCTCGCACAAAAATTCCCACCCTGAATGACATATGTCAAACACTTCTCCTTCGGTCATGGTACTAAACCGCTCCCTTGACAACTCATTCACCTCCGTTTTACGGTTTACGCTGCCAAGACGGGAACTGGTTATTATCAACAGTGATATTCATTACCCAATCCGGGAGTATTACTACTAAATGTACACTACTACTTGACTATAAATACGGTCTGTGGATGCGGTAAACAGGATAAACAGCAGAAATATGTTTGAATGAGTATTATGACAATTAAACCTGGTGCGTAGCAAAGTAATAAGTATAAGTATCAACAAGGTAACGGAGCGTCATTAGATATGCTATATGATAACAGCCATGATTCAAGTCCTCCCCGGAAGTGCGGTTCGTTTCGTAGCGTCTCTGCCATGTTTAAGCAGCGTAGTGACAGTATTCCCACCTGTTCCTAAAGCATTCCCCCTTCCGGGTCCTCCGCTCTGCTGATGTGCCCACGTACTGGCGACTGGGCAGCCGCTGTTGGACTGGGAGTGAGCCATGGTGACGATGTAACGGCAAGCGATCTTGATATGTTCCGTCCGGAGTTTCTGCAACGCAGCAACAGCCGCATTGAAGGGGTCGCGAAGAATAGATTCTTCCTTTGCGAGTTCACGAATGGGTCGAGATGAAGATGACAAGTAAGCGAGATAGTCGCGGTGTTTTCCAGGCATGTATTGCCGCATCTTCTCCATGAACTGGGTGTGGCGGTCTTTGGCGTCGGCGCCGCTTTTGTGATCCACGCCGAGAAAAATGTCGAGGGCGTGCATGACAGCACTCTGTCCAGCGGAAGGACCACTCCGCAATAGTTTTTCATCTTTGGGGACCCCCTCGTATTTCCATCTAGGCCCGTCACTTCCACTGCCGTTCCACCATGGCCGGACTTGCCAATAGAAAACGTGCGGGTCACAGCCTGGGCGGACAGACTGGATGACCTCATGGATATCATTAATTATTCCCGAAAGACGAATGAGATCGCGCGAGACTTTGCCGACCGCCGCATAGTCACCTGCATTGGGAGACAGCCGATAGTACTCGTCGAAGACGCGCAACATCTCAACGCCAACCAACTCTGCTTGTGCGGATGAGAGATAGAAGTTGTGTTCGTCCTCTGTTCCAGAGAAAAGGTAACGAAAGCGAATGTTGGTCACTGAGAGAGGTTCATCCGGGTTGATGAGTTCATAGTTCCAAAGGACGGTATCGGCGAATGTGAGCACTGGGGCAATCTGGAGGAGCTCGGAGACCTCCACTAGTGGCACAGCGATTGATTGTGGTACAACCAAAACTTCTGGAGGGGTGGGAGATGAGGGAACGGAATGGACGTAAAGATGGACAAGCCACGAAAGGACATAGTGTGCCCGCTGTAGTAACCGGAGGTCGTCTTTAAGTTCGTGAACAGAAATTGTAGGCCACTAAGAGAATCAGGGTGAGCTTGAATGAAGTCAAGTTGAGAAAAATGACGCATACCGAGTTGATGTCGTCCCGCCATCTTTGACCGTAGTCGCGTTTGGAGAGAGCCTCTTCGGAACTATCATCGCCTAGACACAGATGGCCAGCTCCCAAGGCGAGGCCATCTTCCCAAAGGTCAAACGAAGGGGGTAACCGACGAAGTGGTGTGGGCGGGAAAAAGCCAGTGTGGGGGTCAACGTCGAAATCCTTCAGCGAACGACGATCGGGGAGTGAGAGAAGTGGAGCAGATCGAAAGTAGGAATTATAGAGTGATAATACGACATCGAGCAGAGTGCCCACAGCGTGGGGAGGGGAGAGGAGGAGCTGAAAAAGAACCATGGGGAGTGAGGAAAAAGAGAAAAAAAGTGCAAGGTACAAAGGAATGTTTAGAATCTTGAGTGGTTCAGCAACCTGCCTTTATATGAAATTCGACTACGCCACTGATCAATATTGCCACAGAATACATGAGCATTACATCTCTGGAGAAACGTGAACGGCGCGGTTCACGGGTCAAACGAGCTGATGCCGTCCAAGTTCGTTCCTACTCGGGGAGAAATCCCACAAGCCAGTGTATTGTGATGAGGTGCCGCTAGGGTCAGAGGTCAATATATGACTAGTTCCATCTAAGTGCATCGTTTGGCGGGGAGCGAGTGATCAAAAGGCGAATCCAGATCCAGATCGCAGGCGTCAGTTGACAAGTTAGGACTTACATAATAGCTGTCGGCTTGTTTCGTGCGGAGCCTTCAACAGTGCAGGGGCCCCGGAAAGTTCAAAGAATCCTCATGTTGCCACCGGGCGACATACCCTCAGATCCCGCCTGCATTACTCGAGGCTTCTTTTGATCCATGACGTTCTCAAACATAATCAATCCGAAGGATCAGTTATTAGATCTTCTTTGGTTCTTTCTGGAGAAGGCTGTACGTGACCTGACAACGGACGCTGGCATGACCGAGCGCTCGCAGTACGTACCTTTCATCGCCCGTCTTTTCTTTCTGCTTTACGGAAGCATTTCAAATTTTCTGTCCATTCCAGGGTCGACATTCCAATAGCTGCCTCACGCTGTTTGTCCTTTCTTGTGACCTTTGCGACATTATAAGCACCATCAAAAGAGCAATTATTAAGTGCTTCAGATTCCAGGAACAGCCCATCACCCGTATATCCGCACAACATGAAACATCTTGGATTCTCAGAATGGAATCCAGCTTCTGGGTCCCTCCTAGAGGCAAGGCCCTAGTACACTTTACAATCCCACGTTTATCTCAGTTGGCAAATGCCATTTGAGACCGCATAGAACCCAGAGCCCGCGCAAAGGAAAGCTCAAACAAACACAGTTCAAATCTTTTTGTCCAGCCACCAGCCACTGCCCAGGCAGAATAATTCGGGAGTAGCGGCCCTAGCCTACCCGCATGGCCATATCGGGTCGGCACAGAATTTCAATTAAAAAAGGTGTGGTGGATGTGGACCCCTCGTCCATGTCGACAAATTGAGTTCAAGAAATCAATTAGCAGGTAATGGGTATAAGACTAAGACATATAACATAAACACATCTTCACGTCATAATTATGGTGGCGTTGGTTCACGCTTCCACTTCAGCCAAACTGCATTACCATCAGCATTGTCCTCAACCTCACATCGGCGCCGCGCGACCTCGAGCACCTTCTCCCTGACGCCCATCTTGCCTGGTCGTAAGTTGTTGAATCTGGTTACTAACTCTTCCAATCGGAGACTCGTAGCTCCACCCGATATGTGTGACCCTGAGACTACCTCACCGATTTCCTTCTCAGTAGGCAAGGCAAATCTGGATGGCTCAGGAATATCATCACGAATTGACGACTCTGGAACTTCCAATTCGGGCGCTGATGCCAAATAAACCGAAGTCGAGTCAAAGAAACGATCAATAAGATCATCAGTAACCTTGGTCAAGGTGGCTGGATCCCAATTTGGTCGTTCGCTTTCCTTGTGTGTCTTTTCAATGATGACTGCTTTCACACCCGTGATGAAATCAGGAGTTGCTTGATTCTGTTTTCGTGAGTCAGTTGACAACGAGTCTGGTTTCAGGGGCTAGGACTCACGCAAAAGGCCGTAGCTATTTTTAGCTCCATGTTGAGTGCTTGGAGAAGTGACATCGTCTTTCCCTTTCGGATGGCTTTGAGTGCAACTTTGAGGCTTGTAGGGCTTCGTGTTTCTAATTTTCGCAATGTACCATTGGCAAAATCTTGCACAAATTGATCTTTGTGGTGCACAAACAACTGCAGGTCCTCGATGATGGCCTCAACACTATCGTGGCGGAAGGCGAAATCCAAGGCTGCGCGAACAGAACCCATGAACGGTGTGGGCGGTTCTTCCGGCTGGCGCTCCGAAGACAATTCCTCGATCGCGGAATCAATCACAGATGAATGCGGTCGATCGAGCGCCGATAGCCGATCAATGAGTGCTGGAACTCTCCTTGATGGAATGTAATGTGTTGCACAACCAAGCTCACTGCAAAGCGAGGTCATCATCCGTCCCACAGAGATGCAGAACAAATTATGGTTACTTACAACACCGCACGTCCTCGTAGGGTGTCGGAAGTCAAGGCGAGATATGTGCCCAGCTCCCCATCCAAACGCGAGAGGAAATAACTTGCGCCAACGTCAGGGCAGTATCCGATTTTTGTTTCAGGCATGCCAAAGAGAGTGTTTTCCGTCGCAATCCTGAATGGAGCATTAGCAGCCAATCCTACACCTCCACCTACTACGAATGATCAGAAGCCCGCCCCGACTCTGACTGCTTGGTTAAATATACTTACAAGTAATTCCATCCATCACAGCAATGTAAGGCTTCTTCAAGGATGCAAGAATATAGTCCATTTCGAATCTGAGCGCCCACGAGTAAGCTCATAAGAAAGGATGATGAGACGTCAACAATTGACTCACTCGCGTTTGAAATAGTCGATGGCCTTTGGAAGCGTCGCCAGGTTGGCAGCGTTCTGTACAACACCTACGGAACGTAGTTACGGCACTGCACAACACCTGAAAAGAGCCTGACTGACTTGCAACATCACCTCCGCTACAGAAGGCTCGTCCAGTGCCAGCTCCAACTATCGTACCGCAAAGATCGGAAGTACTCCATTCCTTATGATGTTTCAAGTCAGTCACGGCGGCAAGAGCCCATGTACACCTCGGGATACCTCAATCTTTGGCCGGAGCAAAGTAAGCATTGGCTCGTCGAGCGCATTGAGCTTCTTGGGGCGGTTCAAGGTGAATTTGCGAAGGCCTTGCCTTGACTCAAAGAGCACGGTCGGCTAGCATTCGGCGTGAATCTTATGAATCAGAGTAAGGCAGCTAGCGACTCACCTCAGAAGCGGCTGTAGACATATGCTGAGCAATAATCTGCGTCCGTTGTGCCGCACGTAGGCCACTTCGAGACATGCCCCTCAGAAAGAAAGCCGTAGTCAGCATGAGAACAAACTGGAGCTCCGGCTACCCGTTACACGGAAAATGATGGGACGGCAGCTGATGTGCGCCTGTTGGCGAAACCTGGCGCCAATTTGAATTCCGAGAAATTTCGTTTACACGTGACTTCAATGACCCTATTATCCCTATCAGTCCAAACTGTGTTTGAGCTGTTCTAGGCTGTTCTACTTCTGGATTGAGCTCTTTCACGATGACGGAGCCAGGCTTGCGTATATCCTACATGGATTATATCGGCACCGTCAGGTTCATCGGTCCTGTCGAAGGCACACCGGGCATCTGGTTGGGTATTGAGTGGGATGATCCAACGCGCGGCAAGCACGACGGCTCGAAGGCCGGAAAACGATATTTTACTTGTTTGTGAGATCAATGCTTGTACCTCGTCCAGGAACCCCTCAACTGTCGTGACCATAGGGTCCCCGGTACAGGTTCATTCCTTCGGCCTTCTGCGAACATTTGTCACGGAAAATCCTTTCTAGAGGCTCTCAAATCCAAATACATCGAAGCATATCACGGCTCCGGCTCGCAAGAGCTCGTCGTCCTAGGATCATCTCAAGGCGCAATTCAGGTTGAAGCCGTTAATCTGGATAAGGTCAGAGCAAAGCTGTCTAAAGTCTCTTTTCTGCGCGAGGTCAGTCTGGATGGTGAATCGGTCGCAAGGAGCAATCCTCCAGGGACGATTCAGGACACATGTCCAAGTGAGTGCCAGTCAACTGCTTGGTTGAGTAGATAATAACGATATACCAGATATACGGGGATTGGATCTGTCCAGGAGCCTGATCCATTCTTGGGAGACCATCGCGGCGATCGCGAGAGAACTTCCGTCTTTGCAGAGATTATACTTGAAGTAAGTTACCCAACAAACTAACCTTCAGGTTTCTTAATCTATATCATGCAAACAGTCAAAATCGATTTCAACGGCCTGTCAAGAATGATCACTTGAATGGTTGCTTCGACCCGCTGACGGAACTCAGGCTGAATAACACGTTAATGACTTGGCAAGATATTACCACCATAATTGCGACCATGCCCAAACTACAGCATCTGGAAATAGGTTACAACGGTCTCACAGATGTCTCCTTCGACCCCAATCATCAGTCTAGGTCCACCGTTCCTGTACGAACCGTTAATCTGGACAGCAACCGGATTTACGGGTGGGAAAGGGTCTGCTCCGCCCTTTTGAATTTTCCATTGTATGACATCTTCCACCTACCTTATGGGCTTGATGTCACTGACTGTATGACCGCATGACATCTTACAGCCTGGAGCGGGTCGTACTCGCTAACAACCAGATCGAAAATATCCCTTCCCCAACATCTCAACAAGGGTTACCACAACTTAAACATCTCTCACTATCCTTTAACCGCTTGAGGCTGTGGGGCGATATATCCGCCCTTGCAGCTTGGGCTCCATCACTAGGCTCATTAACCCTCATTGGAAATCCTGTCATAGCCGGTGAGATAAACCCATGATAGTCGACAATCCTTGTCCTAAACCAAGCTGGTTTGAGATCACGCACAGAATGCCCGACCCTTGGTCATAGCACGATTAGCTACATTGCAAACTCTCGATGGGGCACTTGTAAGTCCTACGACCTTGTCCCTTCATTTCCCCATACTCAGCAGCTTAGATTTCAGCCAAAGAACGCCGTGACGCCGAGTTATACTATCTTTCGCACGTTGTCAATCATGGGCCCGTTTCAGACGAGGAACGGTGCCAGGAACACCCAAGGTGGCAGGAATTATGTTCAAGTATGTTAGTTTCAGTACCTCTTTTGTGGTTATATGTTAAGTCTGCTCCCAATGGAACACCATAACAGAGTACGGTAAACCTGACGAGATCGTGTCAAAACCAGCACCAGACACATTGAAAAGTCGGCTTTTGGGTACGTCCGCAAACCAGAATGCGGTACTGTATTGTCAAACCATATTGTTACAGAACTGACACTTTACCGAACATCAAAGCCGACCAATTTGGACACACTGAATAATCAGCTGAAGGAGGGTAAAGAGATCATCATCCGGGTGTTGCCCACGATGATATTGAAAACCCTGCGATCCAAGGTACGCAAAGCCCTAGGCTTTGATACGAAGACAGGTGTTGTCATGTTGCTGGTCATGAATGATTGTGCGCTCGTTGCTCTGGAGGAGGATCGTGACAGTCACGACCTCTCGTGGATTGGACTTGAGACCGGCTCTCGGCTTTTGTGCTTCGCATCATGAATTGGACATCATGTATCACAACTGTCAATTACAGCACGATATTTCGACAGCAGATATGATACTATTACATGAACATGATTACCTCGGGGGTCAGACTTCCGTCAATCCAATAGTTACGCGCGCCGAAGACCGGAGATCCATGGAATTCAGGATTACAATTATCTTGCAGTTACCATTTGACATTTGAACAGCTTCGGTCAAGCGTCCTCATGAGTGGCCTCGCACCGTTGGACCAACTATCGACCATGAAAGAAGTATACGGTCCGCGTAAACGACAACACCATTATTGAGAGAGACCAAGATCAAAAGCAAAACATTTCATCGGAAGCCGACCGCTTTTCAAACCCGTAATTGGCCAGGCCGTCCATTCCAAAGATCCTTTAACGAGACCAACCACTTTCACCATTCGCATGTCTCGACCTTTCGTCATAGCGTTCGTCCTTCTCGTCACGTCTTCGGTCGTCTCTACGGCGGTCTAATTCATCCCTGCGGCGGTCATAATAATAATCAGAGGGTTTGCGGTCATCATAGCCTCCTCGCCGGTAATCATCGTACCCTGCAGGCCTTCTATCAAAATCCTCCCTCCTGGGGGGCGGAGACCTGGGTCGACGATCGTCGTATTCTGGGCGGCGAGGAGGTGACCTAGAACGATCTCGGCGATATCTGTCATCTCTGTGACGGTCATCCCTGTAGCGATCATCGCGACGGTCATCGCGACGATAGTTATCTGGACCACCACCGCGCTGAGAAGAAATGTCAGCTCTACAAAAAACCATTCGTCTTTAGGACCACCTACGGTTTCGTCCAAAGCAACCCTAACAGGCCTTCCTCGGAGTTCTTTACCATCGAGCTCTTTCACGGCCCGATCGGCATCCTCACGTGAGAGATATTCAAGGATTCTGTGGCAATCCACGTCAGTCTGGGTGTAGTGAAACAACATAAGAGACACACCCTTGGCCAGGAAAATCGCGGTCGATGTCGGCAAAGGAAACACTACCAGCGTCACGGCCGAAGTCTTTGAGGTCCTATGATGGTCAATTCGTTAGGTTCGGTCCATGGGGAAGATGACTGTCGCGGTTCAGCCCGATCGAAGACCATGTCCATGAATTCCAGAACGTCAAGAGGCCGTAGGGGGAATATATCCAGCCGAAAGGTCATGCGGGATCCAAGGTCGTGGATGCATTCGGGGAGAAGCCATTGAGCCAAGAAGCGATCATACCTGCCAGCTTGTGTCACGAGAAACGCCAGTAACAATGAGGCGGATGCCGGGAGGGCGGCGAGTACGGGGACTATAAGAGAAACAGATGTCAGAAATTTCTTTCGGTAAACCTTCATCCATACCCATGGCCTCGGTCGCCGTCATAGGGTTCACGACGGGGTCGGCTCTCCTTAGCGAACTCGACGACAATACTGGGAGAAAAATGTTGGTACTAGTGACACACGGTAACGGAGAGCTCACTTTGCGCCCATGAAACTCTTGCCATTGAAGTTGTGAACAGCATCTTCAGCGTCCTGGCCAATGAATTAGGTACAGAGCAGGGGGGGTGGTAGGAAAATGGCTCACCTTGGGGCTCTCGAACTCGACGAAACCAAAACCTACCAACTGAGTCAGGCCAAGCGGAATTATTTCTCATGCTAACATACCGGTCATGACACGACAGTCTATGATACGGCCAAAACCATCAAAAAATTTCTGAACATCGTCAGTACGAGCGTCAGTGGGGAGTCCTAGGGAAGTCAATAGATGAGTGAGAGCTAGAGTGTGGCGAAAAAGTGCGGAACCCACTGCCAAGGTAAAGACGCCGGGACATGGTAGTGAGTGAACAAGGATGCGTGGTGATCAAAATTGGACCCCGCTAGGCTAACAGTCTTGTGGAGCACGGACCACCTGCGTGACCCTGAGAGCAGTGCCTTGATTGATGGATGCGGCGAAGTCCTCATCCTTTGTTTTGTCATGAAATATCTTGGGAAAATTGTAGAGCAACACCGTTATGCATAGCGCAACCTGATAGCCCACATAACACCAACCCAAAGTAGCTAACCCTCGCACAGTACTACATATACCAAAGGTTTACTCCTTCATTGTAAGGACTAGAAGGTATCGTTGCTGACGGGATAGTCTCAACTATAGCTATACAAGTTGAAAAGATTAGATAAACGAAGCATTAAATACGAAAGCAGGATGAATAACGAGTGGGTCTAATGTTGTGACCAATCGATGGTGTTGATATCAATACCTTCCTGTACCATCTCCCAAAGGGGACTATGACCACGACATCAGCTTTCCTTCCTTTAGAAATGATCAACACACGCACCTCATTTCACGGAGTCTGTCAACGGTTCTAATGATATGTTGAACCACGAAGTCGACCTCGGCCTCTGTTGTGAACCTCCCAATTCCGAACCGTAGGGATGAATGGGCCATGTCTTCAGCAGCTCCTATTGGAAAGAGTTAGTGAATGGTGGATTGTATGCAGGTGCGGAAGGGTCCCTACCGAGGGCGCGAAGCACATACGAAGGCTCAAGGGAGGCCGACGTACAGGCACTTCCAGACGAAAGGGCGATGTCCTATTCAGTTATGTGAGTAGCATATTCTTCAGAAGATAATGGAACAAACCTTAAGTGCCATAAGCAAGCTCTCGCCTTCAACGTACGAGAAGCTCAAGTTAACACAGCCAGGATATCCATTGTGATCCCCGTTGCGCACAACATATTCCACCTTGTCGTTAATGCCCTTGATCAGGCGGTCGGATAGCTCCTTGATATGGACATGGTCCCGCTGTGAAGTGCGTCAGCTCAAGAGCAATTGCTTGATGGTTGCAATGAGGTGGATATCAGTACCCCTGCACAAAGGTCACTGCCAAGCTGACGGGTGGCTAAGACCACAACTGATGTCACTTGACTCGCCAAAAAATGAAAACGCGCAAGAATCATCATTCCAGTAGATCACGATCGAACACTCACAGTCATTTCTCGTTGAGCAATCCGAGCAGCCTCTCCCATACCCACCGCAATTGCTGTGGGTAATGTTCCACTACGAAGCCCACGTTCCTGGCCACCTCCACTGAAGATTGGCTCCAACCTGACACGGGGCCGTCTCCTCACATAGGCAGCACCTACTCCTTTAGGCCCATAGATCTTGTGGCCAGAAATGCTCATCAAGTCGATGTTCATTTCGTTGACATCCAGAGGAATTTTCCCGACGGCTTGCGCAGCATCTGTGTGGAAGTAAACACCACGATGCTTGCGACAAATTTCTCCGATTTCTTTGATGGGCTGGATAACACCAGTTTCGTTGTTGACGGTCATAATGGTCACCAGCGATGTGTCAGGTCGGATAGCGGCTTCAAGTTCATTAAGGTCAACGACGCCATTTTTCTGGACTGGGAGATATGTGATGTCAAACCCTTCCTCTCCAAGCTTTCGGCATGAATCAAGTACACATTTATGCTCCTTCGGACCAAGAAATGAGGTTGACGTTTCAGATTTAGTGAACGAGCATACCGTCTGTGTTGTGATTATATGACGTTTCTTTTCTTTGTGGAAACGTGCTACACCTTTAATCGAAAGGTTATTGGACTCTGTGGCTCCAGAAGTGAATATGATATCCTTCGGGTCAGCGCCGATCAAGTCCGCGACATGCTAAATTATGAGCGATGAGCAACGTAGACTGCTATGATGAGGTGACTGTGCACCTTGCGGGCATCCTCCACGGCTTGTTCAGCCTCCCATCCATAGGCGTGGGTTCTGCTATGGGGGTTACCGTATTGATCTGTGAGGTACGGTAGCATTGCATCCAAGACGCGAGGATCAACAGGCGTGGTAGCCTATCAGTAGCGGGTTGGTGAGTCGAGTCGACGGTATCCAGTAAACCAACTGCCACACCTGCATGTCCAAGTAAATCGGCCTCGTCTTGCCCTCTAAAGAACCTTCGCGCTGCGGCACCTCAAGTTTGAAGCCAAGCATGTCTTTTGACTACCAGTAAGCACATTTTCCCGGTCTTCGGAAGGCATAAAGCATACCTGCACGAGGCGTAAAGTGGCTTCCATCCTTATACGTGGAGGGTACGTCTACCACGCTCGCTCTGTCAGCACCAGACGGCTGCACAAATGGTCTTCGAGCTTGATATCCGGTAGCGACGAGTTTTGCGCCCGTTCTGCGGGCAGCAGCACGAGAAAGTCTAGCCAACATGTCGAATATGGGAAATGCTGCGGTTTATCAGATAACTTGAGAGCACAAACCAACCAGTGAGAACGGAGCTCCTAGCAAATGACGCTGGCTGCCGGAGTGTGAAACTGCGGGTATGTGTCACGTGATGACCAGATCGGAATTTGTGACTTCATTCCATATCTTCTGCGTTACTGAAAAAGGCGCCCACCCATTGAAGTACCACGTAAGTTAGTATATGCTTCGTGTTTCGAGTCGCTACCAGCGCTCCAGTTCGATTCTTTTGCCAATTTTACCACATTGAGTCTAAATTGGTGAATTTACATCGACTCCATGTGACCACTTTCCACATGACTCACGTCTCTTAGCGAAAACCCGACCAAAATTTTCAAGTGAAATCGGGCTCATATCCGACGTTAAGGAATTTCAGCGCGTAAGCTTCTTGCCAAAGTCTGGCACTGTATCATCTTTATTGGACGATAATAGTCATTTCTCAAAATCGGACTCAAAACACAGAAATCTGGGGTTGGGTGAATTAAACAGTGATAAATACAACAGAACTTTTGATGTTCAATTACACTACATATGGATACATGCGCTTAGAGAGAAGGGCTAGCATTGCTAACCAAAGCCTCGAAGTAAGCTTGGAACCAAGTACCAGCTTCAGGGGCAGGTTGCAGGGCATCGCTAAAATTTTCCGTTAGTTGAATTCCAGTACTCCTGTGCATGAAATACTCACGATTGACCGCAGTGTGCGTCGTAGCGAGTAGCTGAGGAGTTGGAGGTACCATCACATTCACCTCCGGGCTTGACCCAGACAATGGCATCGATGAGGCTAGAGCCAGTGTTGGTGGTGGGTCGGGTACCGAAACCAGCACCCTTGACGTTGCACCAGTCACCCCACTGGTCCCTGATGTCTTGGACACCAGAACGACCTTGGTCAACAATGAAGTGGGCGGGGAAGCCAGCGCTGCTGAGCATAGGAGCGAGAGCCTGATGTTTAATGTTAACATCTGATAGCAAAACGAAAACAGGAATGAACCATCTTACATCAATGTAGTGGAGCTCATCGTAGTTGGAGTTGCCCTGGGTGATGGGATCGGGGGAGGAGGCAGAGAGGGCGTTGTAGTTGGCAACGTTGGTAGCGAGGCCTCGGACAAAGGAAGGCTTGCCAGCATCGCTGTAGATCTGGGCGAAGAGCTCGGCAGCAGGGGACAAGTTGGCAGACCAGCCGAGCCAACCAGCGTGACCAGCATCAATGTACATGTAGACACCAACGGAGTTGAGCTGTTGTAGAGCGTAGACAACACCTGACTTGTAGGCAGTCTGGGCACCGGAGCACTTCGAAACGTTCAGGTTGGTGACCAGGTTGGCAAGCGAATCGGGCTCGATGACGGCGACAACACGGACGTCAGGGTACTCTGATAGTAACGACCATCAACTTCGGGTGCTGACAAAAAAAAAAACCGCAAAAAACGCACGCTTGACCTGAGCGACAATCTGGTCAATGTAGTCCTTGTACTTGTTGAGACCATCATTGGCAATGGAAAACTCTCCGTTAGAAGCCAACGCAGCGCAGTCACGGTCGGGCAAGTCGTAGACGACAATCTGAACGAGCTGCTTCTGGCCACTGGACTGCTGCTTAGACTGAGCATCAGCGAGGTAGGTACCAAGGGTGGGGACCTTGGCGACGACGTCGAACCAGGTGAAGGTAGGGATATCTGCGACCTTCAAAGCCTTGGCCTTCAAGGTGGCATCGCTGATTTGGCCAGCGGCGGTTTGGACCTCGTCAGCATAGTAAGGAGTCAACCAGACCTGAGAAAATCAGTTAGCCTATATGCTATGTTTAAAGATGAACACATACGTTGTAGCCGGTGTATGGGTTATCAGTAGAGGGAGTGGTCGTGGTGGTTGGGGAACCGGTACCGGAAGTAGTGGTAGAGCCGGGTTGGGTGGTGGCGGGAGTAGTCGTGGTAGCGGGGGTGGAAGACGCGGTTCCAGGACTTGTACATGATATCAATGTATGCTCGAATTTCAAGAAAATACGACTTACAGGCACTGGAAGTAGTACTCGTTGACCTCCTGGCAAGTAGCACCAGAAACACAGGTGGTTGCACCAGCTAAGCCGCAAAATTAATTAAGCACTCCCCAATGATAAATAATGGTGTTGCTTACTCCAGTCAGTACCACCACACTGGGCGTACAAGGGTTGCTGTGCCTGAACAAAGGCAGGGATAAGGGAGGCCAAAGCCAGTAAGGAAGCGAACTTGAACATTTTGTTTCGAGAGGGACTGTGATTCCTGGGTTTACCAGGATATTGTGTGCCGTTTTATATGTCTGCTGTCAATGGGCCATAGGGATTTGTTCCAGTATAGGTTCCGGCGAAAACCCGAAAGTTCGAATCGGAAAGACGTCGGGAAAGGAGCTCCACGCCTTTTGCTACGTTCCTGCCATGATCACAAGACATGTGTTCATCCGAAAACCTGAGCGATATCCACCCATATTCTGATGATGAGCGGAGAAAATAAGCGTCCCAAGTACACTCACAGATCGGCTGAATGTCGGGCTCGACCATCCATAACGCGAGACTTTGTATTCTAGGTGGTATTGAAGCCTTGCACAGAACGAGGTGCGGAGAAATAAGAGCCAGGTTTCTCAGACCCCCCCTATAGGTCCCGCATTAAGCTTCGGTCTGCAAGCATATGAGAGCGCATGATGTTCCAAGAGACAAGCCTGAACCAATTCAGTACCTGGATCGAGCAAGCCGGAAAGGCTCGTGATGTCGAGACACAACCCTTGCATGGACACGTGCTACTATTTCCATGCCATCAATGCGACTGAGGATACCAAGTAAACCAAAACTTACCCATCCTCCCTTCGGAATCACTTATTTTTGACCCAACGAACAAGGTGCCGTCACGATGGATATCTTCTCAAAAGGTCACGCTCGCCCAGGAAGCATAAAGGTCATATCCTATGACGACTTTCCAGGGGCTCCAAAGATATCTATTTGTCGCTGACAGGGAGCCAAGTGCAACCGGCATTTTTAGAATCTCCAATATTAATTGGTTGTCATGCCGGAGCTAGGGATCGGGGATTTCTAGGAGAGGTCTGTCAGAACGCATCGCTGAAGCCTCAACGTTCAACCCCAGCTTAAGGAGCACGTCTATCGGGGTAACAATGTGGGGTTGAACCCGGTTGAAGAGACCCAGAATTGTTGAACCTCCGGCTGATCGTCCGAGTGAGGATAGGCGAGGATCTGCTTCGCTCCTAAGGGAACAAAAATCCGAATGAATCAGCCAGGTTCTGCCTTACTTATTGCAGCTGGTAACAGTGATAGTCGATGGTTGTGGAGCGTCCTCGTTGCTACTTCTCACACATTCACATAGTAAACAGAATATCGTTTGCGATCCGAAGCACATACAATAAGTAATCAACTAGTCGCTGTCAGTATCACCGAAGTCGGCTAATGGTGATGGCGAGCTATCACCGCATGGGCAGTGGTTTAAAAAAAACACGCATTCGTGGCATACTTCGCTCACTGTCACCGCTTCTTAGTACCACCCGGCGGAGGAGGGAGGAGGGGTATGCTAGAGCCAGTAGAGTTCGAGACGGAATTGCTCACGTTCAGGGAGCTCGTCTGACCACTGCGCCCTGGCAGGTTAATGGTAAATGTTTGGCCCTCCTTCAGACTATAGTCCTTCTTGGGGCCGATTGGTAGATGCGGTGAAGGCGCACCAGGCTCGGCCGTATCTGTGTGTAGCTTTGCTTTATAACGCCTAGTCGACATGAAGTAGTGCGCCAAAAGTAGGATACATGGGCACTGCTCACTTGGTGTAGTCCTGAAGTGCTACATCTAATCCAAAGCCCAGTGTTAATCAGGACACTCACTGGGGATTATATTGCATGAATGCTCACTGAAGTCAAAACTATCGGTTCGCTCCGCAAATCCCATTCCAATATAGGCTTTGCGGCCGGAATCTTCAACTCTGACGACGAAGTAGCGCGACGAGTCGAGAACAGCCTCGACGGAAGGACGTTCAGGATCATAGTCGGCTTTGGCGAACACTACGGCCTTGTCGTTAAGAGACACGAGATATTGGTCACAATGTATTTATTGGCCTACATTCTCCTGATAGCCAAAGAATGGGTGTCCGTCAGTCCAAGTTCCAAGCCCGAGGGAGGTATAAACGCACCTGTTTGTGAATCTTCGAACTGCATAACGACGCCGGCTGACCGCTCGATGATGCGGAGACGGCCCTTCCACAAGGGATCGGCTAGGTCACCCCATTCACCAGCGCGGTGGCCGACATTGGCTCTCAGAGGGGGGATCTTGTAGACTGTTGCCAGTGAGGTCAGGAAGTCAAAGTATGGATACACCAGGTGTAATAGCTCCACCAGATACTTCTCGGCCGATGTAAAGAATTGACTCTATTTCGCTGTCGAGGTCCATGGTAGTTGAATGCTGGCAGTGGAGTAGGTGGAGGAGAAGACACAAGATTGACTGGGCGCCTGATCGATCTGGCTCTGATCAGAACCAATCCTGTCTTAACATTCAACTAATACCATGGCCAACGCTCCTCCCACACCACCGCCTACCACGGCTACAGAGCTGCATGACCAGTCGCGATCTCAGGGCTCCTCATCAAACCCTCCTCCTCCTTCTAGTGCAGCTCCCGATACCTTCCCCCCGAGCTTTCCCCTCATTGTGGACCTCGCATCAAAAGCCCAGTATCGTGAGCTCATACGAAAAGCCGAGGAAACCGATGTACTGGTGAGAAGTGCTTCGGCACTTAAATGCAATCTCATGCCTGTCCACAGTCGAACACGAGTCGCTCGCCTTCCCGACTTTTCACCGTGAGCCCACTGGTCCTCACGTACTTGATCCTGGACGACATGTCAGTGAAACTTTGTCTCTGAAATCGCAACTTCCTCAACATGCTACAGTCCTCCTGCTCAGTATGCCCTGGCCCGCCTGCCAGACTCTTTGTCATCCCTGCCTTTGACCAAAGCTCTCTTCGATCTCGTCGTTGCGACGGCTGAGAGACAATACAGCAAAATCTACTCTCGAGCGGAAGCCCTGTTCAATCTCGCGTCTCAGCCTGATTTTCCGGATGTTAAACTCGCGTCTCTGATTGTGAACCTTGTTACTAATTTCTTTGGTGGGTATCCCTCGATACAAGATACACCGTCACTGAAATTCCTTCGTCAGAGGCGTTCCGCCACCGTGCATTCGTACTCTTGTCGAAAGCATATAGTTCTTTACCTTTATCCCTCGCACAAGTATATCTAAATCTCCCGGGTGACCAAATTATCAGAGGTGTGTTGCATATAATATTGCATCCCTAATCGGTATTGACGCATCCTAGTTGCCGAGCAACATGGCTGGAAATTTGATGCTCTTTCTCAGATTCTAGAGCCGAGAGCGACCACGGCACCAGTCCCGTCGACCGATAACTTGGCTAGTCAGTTGTTACCCCAGTCGCATTGCTCTGGGCACTAACTAAACCTTCTCAGGCTCATCCCTTTCTACATTCCGATTCATTGCTGATAGCGTCGCTGAACTTGAGGCCTAATCATCCCGTTTAACGGTCGATGTCATTTGAAGTAGATGAACGGTTTTTGAGTGATGTGTATTTGTAGTATAAATGTATTCTGACGCGTCACCACATTCAAGGCGCGGTACAAGTGACGGAAGAGACCATACAATTCCAATCGGCACCTCAAGCGCCGGTTGGCTCATCGATAAATTGCTGTGAAAGCTACATGCGGCCCTTGTCACAGCCGAATCAACTGACTGTTAACCCCCATCTCCGTTGACTTCTTTCATCTCCATTTCTAAGTTCCAACTCTTGAACATGTCTTCGGAGCCAGTGTCCACTCTCCATGCCCTACCCGGGGCTACTCAGCCTGTTACCGCAGAGCCTGTGAGTAATGTCCATCTTTCGTGAGAGTGGTTTGGCTTTATGTATTTGAACTCCACAGGTACCCACCGATGATTTACCGGAACACTGGACAGTCCTCAACTTCACATGGTCTGGCAAAGCATTCAAACTTAGTGTTGCTGATACGGATAGGTTCCGGTCTAGTCAATGTCTCCCAGATAACGGGACTAACAGACAGTACAGAGTCTATGACCTCAAGACTACACTACGAGATCTCACGAATGTCCCGCTAGAGCGTCAGAAGATATTAGGTCTGGTGAAAGGGAAACTGCCTGAGGATCAGGTTCTCATGTGAGTCTTTCGCGTAGCTCGTTGTAGAGCAACATCAGAACCCTTCGAGTTAGTGCAGATTTACGCTTGCCCGCTGGAAAGAAGTTTACGCTTGTCGGGACTCCTGAGGGGTACGAGATCAAAGACCCTTCGCGTTCGTACACGTTTATGGACTCGTCGATTCGAGAACTTACATGGAAAGATCACACAGAGCTTGAGAACCTACCTGACATTGTCAATGACTTGGATATAGACTTTACTGAAGATCCAGCCGCGAGCCTATCATATCTCAATGACCAGAGAAACCGTAGAAAAGTCAGAGAGGCAACTGAGAAGTTGCAGATCAACGTCATTTCTCCCTTTCGCGAAGGAAAGAAGTTATTAGTTTTGGATATTGATTACAGTAGGCCTATCCTTTTTCTTGTTCGACACATCTCATTCCTCGGCTCATTCCTCTAGCAATCCTTGATACCAAACCGTTGACATCGGGACTCTTGCCACCCCATCAATGTGCAAGGCCTGGTCTTCACGAATTTCTAGAAGCTATATACCCTTACTATGACAGTAAGCGAACGTTGTATTTTCATTAGTCATTGCTTACTCTTTTGCAGTTTGTATATGGTCCGTATTCGCCCAACTTCGTCTTCAGAATCTTATCTTTGATCTTTGCTCAGGTCTCAAACCAGCTGGATATGGCTTGAGACCAAGCTAGTCGAGCTCGGTATGGTCGGTTCAAGTCGTAATTACCAGGTGACATGATCGTTCTTACCAGATGTTGTGCTTGGCTGACTGTTACTTTGAAAGTAGATTTCATTTGGTATGTTTTTGAACACGGTCTGGCTCCGAATGTTGACCCTCTCCCCCCAGTATTGGACAAGACGTGTATGTTTACGGTCTTCTCTCAACGGAACAACAAGCCATGGAACCATTCGGTGAAAGCGCTGCAGATTATATGGAATCATTTCCCGCAGTTGTGAGTGGAGCTCAATTATTGGGAAGATTTGGTGTGACGAACCAACGCGAAACATCATAGTAATGCGGGTAACACCATCCATATCGACGATCTGGTAGGTATACTGCGTATGTGTTATATGTGGTCCCTTGAATGATGTCTGCAGAGCCGCAATTTTGCCTTGAATCCGAGAGAAGGTCTCAAGATACCCGCGTTCAGGAATGCGCAGACCCCGGAAGCAATAGCGGACAGAGAACTCCATAAACTGACTCAATACCTCCTTCACATCGCGCAGGTGCAGGACTTCCGTACTTTGATGCATAAGGTGTGATTCACTTCTTGCCGTTGCGATTGGCGCTCGTGTTGAACTTACTATAAACGTAGAATTGGAAGCATGTAGTCAAGTTGCTGCCGCAATGATCGAGGCGACTAATTGATGAAGCAACAAGCCGCTCCTCACGGAGATGTGTGCACTTACTCGACTCGGACCAGTAGCCGTCATGACTCGTTGTCTATTTAGTTCACGAAAGGCGCTGAAGGAATTTTTAGACACGAAATATTCTCCAAGGGGAATGCATTCGGGTTCTCGTTGATTCTGCATAGCATTAATTACCGTAATCCGCCCTGCAACCCGGGAGCACTCCAAACTCTTGGTCGGTAAGTATGATTCATTGACCCTATCGCACATGTTACAGATACACAAAGCCTCAGAGCCTGTGTGGCCATGTGTGCCCGTATCGGTCCCAGTTCGCGCCGGGTCGCGAAAATGGGAGTGTACCTGCACCGGAATCAGACCCACTGTTTCGCCGAGGGGTGTTAGAATGAGCCTGAAAGACCTCTACAAGGCAGGGCCTTCAAGTATGTCTACCCGCAACACACCTATTACTTAGCTATTGAACCAATAGCTCCATGAATCAGTAATTTGAATTTGTCAGCGTTTCCGAAGCATGTCAGGTGTGATTAATAGTAAATAGCCCGGATATCACATTCTAAATCCTTGTTGCACTATAAGCTCTTATAAGATGGGAACCGTATCACCGGTGCGCTTCATTCGCCCCTCGTTATCTCTGTCTTCCTCTTCGTTACATAGAACAATCCTCTCGGCTTGTTGTGTCCGTCCAATAGTTTCAACTTGGCCACGGCATTATTCTTTAACAATGTCGACATCTTCTGCTTCCCCTGCTGCTACATCCGTTGTAGTTCCACGCCCTTCTGCCAGCCTAGTCGTTGTAAACGAACGAAATGAGATCTTATTGGTGCACCGGAACCCCAAAGCACGTTCGTTCGGTGGTATGACCGTACGTTCGCAATGACACTCGGGTCGGGATTCTCGAATGTTGACCATGTCTTCCGTCTTCTAGGTCTTCCCCGGTGGAAACTACGACAAAACTCAGGACTCATCGTTAGCCATCACAGCCATTCGTGAGACTTTCGAGGAGTCAGGGCTGTTGCTGGCCTCCTCCAACGATCCCTCTTCAAGTACTTCGCTCGATGATACACAGCTGGACAAGGCACGCCATGACATCCACCAGCAAAGTGTCCTATTCCAGAAATTCCTCACTTCGAGTCATCTGAAGGCGGACATCAATGCTTTACTTCCATTTACTCAATGGATAACTCCTCCTGGACCTCCTCGGTATGTCGCTTTGCCCGGGCCTTCGGCTGCTAGATCGTTAACTGGTCTTTCCCGGGCCTATTAGTCGATTTCACACGCAATTTTTCGTCACGTTCCTCCCTGCGGCACCTTCAGCAGGATTCACTTCCGGAGCCAAGCAAGAGCGTATACCCAAGCATGGTTCGTCGCTCGCCAAGCAAATATCCAAGAATACTGACGTTCTATTAATACACATTTCCCGATATCCCAACGTCGATAATACCCGTGTGCAGATGGAGGCCAGGAAGTTATCTCAGCACGCTTCGTTCACCCTAGTGAAGCCCTCCGCGAGTTTCGTGAGGGAAAGATAACGTTTATGCCCCCCCAGTTCTACATCCTCACCACCCTCTCCGACATACTCCTGGGATCACGGAACACGGAGGAACAACGAGCAAAGGCGGAGACACTATCCCGGGGCGCTTTCGGTTGTATGGTGATGAACCCCCGGCCGCGCAAACCTATCGGCGACGATCTCGCACAAGGGTATTCGATACTGACGTATGAAGGTGATGAAACTCGGGGAGGTTCTAAAGGGCGCCTGCATCGGGCTAAACTGCGGGTAGTGGATGGGGTAAGTCGTTGATTGGGTTCCGCATTCTAGGCTGTGACCTCATCGACGAGGTGCTTTAGATCATCAAGGAAATTATCCTGCAACGTAATTTTGACATCTTTAGCGAGGTCGAGTTGCATGCTTTCCGAGAACCCTCCAGACTCTGAAGGCGACTCATTTAATATCTTATGGTACTCATAGTTATTCGTGTAACGAAATTTAAGTGTCAAGAAGCATGAACTTAACAGGAAGTGCATGATATATATTCCGGATGACGTATGGCTACACAGGTTACACGGGCATGGATACAGTTTAACAAGAGCTGAGAACGGAACAAGGGGCAAGGGTATGGCCTGTGGCGGGTCGAAAAGAGAAGGGAACGGGATAGACTGCACGAGCTAAACTCTGCTATCTAATATTAAAAGCAAATAGCATGAGAAATAAGCGAAAAGAATTTCTAGGCGCTGGCGTAAAATTGATAGTCATATTGTACTTCTTCGCCCCAAAAGCTAGGGATACAAGCGCCAACAGTGACCTGACCCGGACCACCCAATTGGATGGCATTGACATCGGAGGTGCCAGCAGTAGGCCAAGCTGGCAGATTGGGGACGTTGGGATTGCCTGTATTAAGGAAAGCCCTATAGCGGACTTGCATTTGAGACGTGAGGGTGCTCTGAGCAGGAGTGGGGCTCGAAACAGTATCAAACTAAAAAATTAATATCATTCTTCAGATGCCGATTCATCTTATTGGACGAAAGGATGCTTACCACAATCTCAATGTCATCCTGGTGACAAACGACACCAGCCTCGGTACAGAATGAAGCGGCCTCGTTGCCAGGATACGTAGCGCCTACGACGTACTCAGCGACATATGCGGTCCCACCATGAGCAACCCAATTGCGGGCAAAAGTCCAGCTGGAACACCTCCACATGTAATCTGTCCCGATAAGCTGGAGTTGAACTCGTGCATCGGGGGCGGCGGGATAAAAGCCGGATGAAAGAATGTTGTTAGTACGAGTTGTCCCGAACGTGGTGTCACAAGCATCTGTGAGGTTGGTTTGCGTGAGACTTGCTTGGTTGCTAGTATAAATGGCGAAACCGGCTTCGTCGGCAACAGTGGTGACCAGAATCGGTTTGGACACTGAGGGGAAAGGAGTTGTCGAATCAAGCGAAGTAGTGATGAATGAACCATCGCGGACAGGACGCATTGGCTCAAATTGGCCCACGACCGGGATAGTTTCCCATGCTGTTCCAAAAAGCGTCATCTCGCTGTTGAGGATCGTATCGAGTGAGAGAGAACTTTGGCAAGCCGTATCAGTGGTGCCGCAGCCAATGATTCCATTAAACATGCTCTGCAAGGATTGCTGTACAGATGGACTCAAAAAACCATAATTCTGTTGATAATTTAGTATGTCGTATCACGGAAGATGAACTGGACTAACCATTGGATCCGACTGGATAATGGCATAGTGGAATAGGGATGAGGCCGAAGGGACTGCCAAAAGGGACCTGACAAGGTGAGCACCCGAACTCTGTCCTGCGATGGTGACCTTGTTCGGACTACCTCCGAAAGCAGGAAGGACTTGTTTCAGAAATTGAAGAGCGTTGACAAGGTCCTTGACAGCTAAATTGGTGGTACCATCTGGGGCCATGAATCCGAGCTAGAACTGATTGAACAGAGGAATTAGGGCGGAAGCGGACAAAGCACGCACAGCTCCAAGGCGGTATTGAACGACGGCAACAATGGAATTGGTTGCAGTCGCAAGTGCTGAACCATCCAAGCCAGCAGCACTAGCGGACCCGAGGATAAAAGAACCGCCATGAATCCTATAAACTCGATTAGAAGATGATGTACACAACATCAATTCCTACTTGCCACATAAGAGTTGGCGCGGAGTCCTCGCTCGAAAGTGAAGTCGGAACGTAGAGAACCATTGAAAGGCAATCCTCAGTGTAAGTCGACGAATCAGTAAATGGCTGGGGGCATGTCAAAGGCATAGCCGTTGCATCAGGAGACCCTGTTCTGTTTGGACCGACGATTTGTCAAACTAGTTCATATCGAGAGGTTGGCATACGGACGGTAAACTCCAAGATGAAACCACAGTTGAGGGCTGCCAGCGCTCTGAATTGGCATATTTGACCGTGAATCGATAGGCACCACCAGGGTCCAAGGTGCCTCTCGCAAGGCCGAGAGCGGTTTGGCGATCGAGGTTGTCTTTGCTATTGCGAGGGCCAACGATTTTCCCGGAGTCTATGTGAGGAATGCGTAAGGACTCGGTCGCTGGGGCGGCAAGACTAGATGTGGCCAAAAGCAAAGAGGCAAAGAAGGTGAAAGCGACCATGGCCGAACAATGCATCGTGAGCGAAGGGCGCAAACTGTAACGCGCCAGGACAGGTTGGTTGGCAGGGAGAGACAAGAGAAAGGTCACTAGATTATATACAACGAGCCGGCCGTAAGTCAGATGTAAACTGGGCACAAACCGGGCACCCTGTGGGGAAGAAAACAGAAGAAAGTGGTGAATCCGTGATCACGCATGAGGTACGCATCAGATATTTTGATAAACAAGGGACAATGTACACGCATGTGAAGTGCATGGGAACGGTCTGCCGCAGCATGTGGGCGGTTTTTACGCGGTTGTGACCTCGATAACATTGTTCCTGATTTGGGTATGTTTTCGGCTTTCCGGGATGTTGCAAATTTACCCGTATACTTGTTCTCTCTTCGATCTCCTTTGATCCTCCGCTCTCTTGTCTACCCACGCCTATTATTCCGAGCCCACGCCCTGGACCTTACGGCTGTCAGTCGGTTGCTCCTTTCTGAACCATACCTCGATGTCTCATCACTTCTGTCGAACTGGTGGCTCTCGCAATGGGTCTTAGTTCTGCTTTCTTCTTGAATGACTAGGCCGGTCATCACATCGCTAAGATGCTTCAACCGGAGACCTGAACCTGAACTCTTCGCCGCTGCTGTAGCAGCAGTGCCTGGAAATCCTCTTGGTTCGATTGATCACAACCTCACGTTTGTGAGAGTAGGTCGCGCCGAGTCTTCTTACCCTCGCGCTGCCAATCTGATTGACAAGTGCAAGGCACCCATTCTCATGAAAGTGTGCCTGTTTTTCTTAATCAGTCTTCAGGCTGTCACGGAGCCATACAGACACAATGATTACCACGGTTGCGAACGGTAGTCCTTGTCCCCGTACCATATATCGATTTCAGGAAACTGATGTGTTCCAGAACACTTCGTTTTTGTGGGCCCTTCTCAATCTAGAAGCCTTCGGGAAGATATCCTCTCTAGGACTTCGGTGGCTTTGGTATCAGGTAATATATGGGAAATAGGCCACCAAACTCAGCGCAGATCACAGTCGGGACAAGATGACGCCCTGGAACGATTGAACTACATCTCCACACACTGTCTAGCCGCCTGTATTGATGAGATGCGATAGGAGGGGTTAAGCGAGAAGCCTAACGACTCCAGGCGCATCCGACAATTGGAATGTGCTCAATTTCCTGTGGGATCGTCGAAATAACGAGAAGACCCGGACGGCCCGTAGTGAATGTGTAAACACCCAGCTAGAGTGTCGTCTGTCCCATATTCTTGGCTTATATCCCCCCACTTTAATTTCCGCTAATTCATCGTAGTCGTGGCCTTGAGATTAATGCCATCTACCTACCTACCTTGCCATTTCAGTACTATCTCAGTATCTCTCCACGCGAAAATACGGATCGACGTTTTTCGAGTATGCACTTGGACTCAATATTGAACAAGGGGCACAAAATCTTATGAGAGACTGGTGTTAACGAGGTGACCTCGAGCGCCTCACTGCTGAGCTCACATTCGACCTTCACGATTGGGACAAGGCCTGCGGGGCTGGGTGTCGTTGAACATTGAACGTTGTATGCTGAGAGTTTAGGTAGTAATCCCCAGTGATGGTCCACCCAGATTTTAGGGCGTCATACTTTGGTTTGGGGTGTGAGCATACGTGGATGTAAATGAAGGTGGTATCAGGGTGGATGTGCTGCTAAATGCTACCAGAACGACTTTCCGTGGGCCATAAATTCAGTGTGAAGTTCTCCCGATGCGAGCGATAGACGCGAAGGCTAGGCAAACACCCAAGAGTAGATATTTATGTAGATCCTTGGTCAGGATACATTACGTCAGTGACACCCACATGATGGGTTGCTTCTGTGTCGCGTTGTGTATTGCTCGAACGCATTCTTCCAAGCTTGGGCCTGTTTAAGCTGGTTGCAAGATCGCACAATGAGTCCAGGCTCGGTAAAAATGTGAGTCTATTTACACTCTCTATCTGGCAGTTCATTGTGACAAAATGTGCTAGTCTTACTGTTGGGTCTGCGGTTGGTTCCGTGCGCGACCTCTTTGCCAAAATCAAAGCTATTGATGCAAAACATGGGAAATTTGACCTCGTATTATGCACCGGCGATTTCTTTGGTCCTCCTAGTAGTAACTCAACCGACGCAGGCGATGATGAAGACGAAATTTCTTTGCTCCTCGGTGGCAGGTTGGAAGGTGCAGCGTTCAGTCCTTGTCCTTGCGATCGGCTCCTCATTCTGCGTGTGTATCCAGCGACCGTCGAGTGTTATATTATGCAAGGCAGATGTCCGCTTCCCCAGAAGGTTATTGAGAAGTTTTCCAAGACTGGAGGTGAACTCTGCAAGAATGTTTTCTTGATGGGTGAGCATTTACTCGGCTAGTTGAAAGGGGTCTCACTCAGTACATGTCACAGGTAAATCTGGAATAATAACGACAGCACATGGTCTACGAATTGCTTGTCTGGGCGGAGTTTATGATGCAGAGGTCTATGACACTGCCGAAGCACCTCCTGTTCGTCAAACCTGCCATACTCAATCCTCCATTTTGACTGTTTCTTTAGGGCTTTGTCTCTCCTTACTTCTCGGCTCACACCACGGAACGTTTACTCGCAAATACACTTTCAACAACATCCACGAGCAAAAACTATCAATCACTTGCTTCTATTCAATCAACGTCGACTACCTCGCAGGCGATTGATATTTTGTTGAGCAATGCCTGGCCATCTCTTATCACCAGTTTTTCCACAAGTCCAGTTTCACAAACAGATCTTGTAACCGTGTTTGCACCACCTCTTGATGATATTGTACGACACACGCAACCACGATACCATTTCGCTGTAGGAGCTGGTACCCCACCCACTTTTTGGGAGCGTGAGCCTTTTGTATGGGAAGGCGATGAAAATCGGGTAACACGGTTTGTGGGTCTAGGAGCCTTTGGCGGTGAAGCACCACCATCAGGCAAAAAACAGAGAGTGCGTTTCGAAACCCTGATACAGAATGTGGATTGCTGATGTTGCTATACAGTGGTTCTATGCTTTCAGTATATCTCCGAAATCTGCGGCAAGTACCTCCCGACTGCCGAACGCGACCCCGAACCCTTTCTCAGAGTCCGCTACCCGACGTTTTAAGCGGTCGATCGAAACTTCCGAAGGCAATAGCTTCATCTTCGGGAATGTCCACCTACCCACGAAACGGACCCGAACTAGTGAGATTCAACCTTAGATTTCAATTTTTGCTTTGAACTGTTAGTCTCCGTAGTTCAAGGTGAACCCGGCAAGCCGCCTCCTGGTTACAAATGTCGCCGCTGTGAATCAACAGAGGTAGATGCACTTCCTCGCTGTATATGCAATCGACTCATACAGTTCATAGCATTTCATCAACGATTGCCCCGAACGTGCGAAGCCCCCCGAGGGTTATGTTTGCAAGCTTTGCAACGAGGTATGATAGTCTGCGCGGGCTGTCCGGTTTAGACTCATCACCGATATAGCCTGGCCATCTCGTTCGCGACTGTCCGACCCGAGATGCTGTCGGAGACACCGGTGGCAAGAAACCAAAACCTGGCTACGTGTGCCGCGCATGTGGCAGTGAGGAACACTACCTCGAAGATTGCTTGGTCGCCCGGCAATCCCAAGGCGGAGAAAGACGCCCTGGTCGTCGAGGACCGCCCAAAGAAATCGCTCGTCAGTGACCCATCTTGATTGATAAAAGCCATCAGTTTTGATGCCATCTCATATCTCTAGCTGATGAATGCTGGTTCTGCTTATCGAATCCTAGTCTCGCGTGAGTGCCAACTTTACTCGAAACAGTCCTGCGCATCGCAGGCTGGATTCTCTCCAATGGAGATACTGAAGGGAATCCTAGGAAACATCTCATTGTTTCAATTGGAAGCGAGGTTTATGTGACTCTCCCCAAAGGACAGATTATCCCTACTCAGTCATCCGCGGATCGTGTCAACGTTCCCGGCGGCGGCCATGTTCTGATTGTTCCCATTACGCACTACCCGACGTACACGACTATCCCTTCAGATTTAGCCCCGCCAATAATAGAGGAGACAGGAAAGTGAGTGACTCAGATCTTCCATATCTAGTTCCACGGCCTACCGTGTCCGGAAATTCAGATACAAGTCAGCTCTACGAGCATTCTTTGCTAAGCATAGCTGCAGCATTGTGATGTTTGAAGTCGGGCGGCTGAGTGCAAAAGGAGGTCATGCACACGTTCAGGCTGTACCAATACCTCGGATACTGGAGAATCAAGTGGAGGACGCATTTATCCGAGAGGGCCGAACCTCTGGGATTGATTTTGAGGCAGATGCCGACGAGGCGATGAACATTTGTGCTGGGGGCAGGGGCAACTATTTTAAGGTCGAGCTGCCTGACGGAAGGAAGATGGTCCACCTCATCAGAGGACATGTTCCATTCAATTTACAGTTTGGGCGGTGAGCATTATTTGCGTACATATAGATTAACTGCCGCTGATACCTCATGTTGCCTGTTTCTTCGCGTTAGACAAGTGCTTGTCTCGCTGTTGGGTGTCCCTAACAGGATAGACTGGAAGGCTTGTGTGCTGTCGGAGGAAGAGGATCGTGCAGATGCACAAGCTTTCAAGGCTGCTTTCGCTCCTTTTGATCCAAGTCTTTGACTCTAACGTTGTATGCATTCTTTGAAATTTTGACGTATAACGTGGGTTTATTGGTTATATATTTACAGAACTGAGATATAATCAAATGTCCTTACAACCTTCGAATATCTCTACCCAAGGTGCTCAATGGTTAGTCTCAGACATGAGCAGGTTCAATGGGCCCCTCGATACTTTTCTTATAGCTGTGTCCAAAGGCCTGCATGCCGCTCTTCCTGGCTTTCTTCAGGACATTTGCGATGGCATCAACACCTGCGGGAAAAGGATGAATTAGGGCTAACTAACGCAATGACCAACTGAAATCTACCTCTATCCAAGTCATCAAGAGGTGGACCAAATGAGAGGCGGACAAAGTTATGGCATGGTGAATTAAAGAGGTTCCTGCGGTGGGCCGGATTGATGTCGAAGAAGATGCCGGGAATTACGATTGTCTTCTCTTTGAGTAGCTCCTCGAAGAACGTCTAAAGCAGCTGTTAGCTTGGGTTCTAGTGGCAAAATACATTATGGCATACAAGACCGTTATTGAGAGGTGGTGGGAGCTTGTCTAAGTTGAGCCAGATATAGAAGGTACTTGTCGGGGGGATCTCAACATCAAGATGGAGCTCGTGCAAGCGAGCAAGGATGTGATCACGCTTTTTCTTGAAGTGCCTTTGAAGGGCGACCTTCTCAATAGCGACATAGGCTGGATCGAGAAGAGGAACGGCCGCCAGTTGCATTCTAAAGAGGTGTTAGAACATAGAGGACAGATTTAAAAGCAGGCATACGGGTGATTGGCACCTCCGTCGAGGAATGAGCCGGACTGAGACAGAGCCGTGATTAAGTTTTTGGGACCGACAACCCAGCAAACCCTCCACCCAGGTAGCCTCCAGTTCTGAAGTACTTAATTGAACACATCGTAGTATTTGAAGAGGGGGATAACATACCTTAGTAAGCCCGTCGATGATGACAACAGAGTCCTACACAGAAATGAGTTTGTGATAAATAAAGTGATAAACACCGTACCTTGTCAACATCGTTAACATACTTAGCGGATGAGATGGACTTTCCATAGTCCTCAGCGCGATCGGGGTAGATGTACCAAGAATAGAACTGAGGGCCGTCAATAACGGGACACCTTGACACCCGCAAAACCTACCTCATCGAGAACGACCGTCGTACCCTCCCTCCCAAGAGCAACTAGCTCTTTCAAATCGTTTCCCCTATGGCGATCTCAGTTCCAGTGACTGGTGAGCGTACTAAAATTAGACTTGCCTGATGACCTACTTGACGCATTAGCCGTTTCGTTTGTATAATGATCTGACAAACATACCTGGCCAGTGGGGTTGCGTGGATTTGAAGCAAGTATAACTTGGAGACCCTGAGTCCTGATATCCCGCTATTGAGGGTGGTCAGATGACTGATAAGTTACTGATAGTAGTGGGGACTGATTACTTTGGTCTGTTCAATATCCAAGCGGTATTTGTTCTAGCCAAGGTGTGAGGCTAGTTTATGTAGATACTGCCAAATAAAGCTCTACCTTCGGATCTAGGCTGTGACATAGATATGACTTTCTGGATAATTCGTGAATGACTGGTGATACTCACGCCGTTGGGACTGGTACAAGACGACGGAAGGCGCTGAGGACTTGATCGTAGGCGGTATAATCCGGTATTTGATAACTCTAAATCCGGATAAGGCACATTTGTAGGCGGTGTTCAATGAGGGCCTCACCGTATAAACATCCCCAATGACTGCAGCAACCCTAGAAAGACCAGAACGACCCCCAGGAACGATGCAGACGTTCTCATATGTATACTGGCTCTGTTTTCCCTGGCGGTATGTGTGGTTGTAGAGTTTGGCGACAGCTTCGCGAAGAACTAAGAAACGCCGCCGTGAGTATCAGAAAGTAAGATCGGAACGCAGAAGCTGTATTTACCCTTTACTCCCGTAGTCGGGGCATACTCCAGGGAGTCCAAGGGCATCTGGATGGTATTGGGGCGCTCTGGAGCACCGGGAATAGGCCCGACTTCAGGTGCACCTTGACCAAGATTGGACCATTCATGAGAGCTGGTATAACTGAAGCCATTTGCCATTGCTCTATCCGAGCAATAAATGACACCGGTGCTTCCAGGGTGTTCTATTCCTGGCACAGTCTCTTCTTCCTATGTAAAGGTCAATGAATGGAAGGGACCTGTGATTCAGCCAAGTCTTACGGGATCAACCAATTGAGGTAGACCTTTGGGTTGATGACCAGGGACTTGGCGGTAAATCTGTAAGGCAGCGTGAGGTCGATGATCACGAGGAATGGGCTCAATAGACGCACTTGGTGAGCTTCGGACTCCTTTTCATGTTTATGATGTCTCATGACATCACGGACCTGGTCCACGAGGTTAGAGAAGGATGAGACCCGGGGAAGGTGGAAGTGCATATGCATATTAAGGAAAACTGACTATATCTGCGAACTTCTGAGAAGGGGTACTTATACCGGAACCCGGCTGGGGTGTCCTCAGCTGAGGCGTGTCTGAACCGAGTCCGAGCGACATAGTGCAGGGGCTTAGGGCAGGAAAAGGCGAGGAAACCGAGCAGCGCTATACGTGAGGGATGGCCGGAATGAACGTGTTCTTCTAGCAGTGGTTGTCAATGCACTACTTAATAGCTCATCTATCAATAAATCATCGCCCCAATGTGGTAGTAAAAATAGATCTGGTCTATGGGCATCCCAACATGGTTGCTGTGACCAATCTTCCTACCTCAACGCGGCTTCTCGCGCCGGCCCATCTGTCAAAAATGCTCAAAAATGGGAGTTGCTGCTCCATGAATTGATGGTCGTAATCAGATCATGGACGGGCAGTAGGATATGGCGATCATGGTGTTTCGAGGGTGTTTCGAGGACGTCACTATTAAAATGAAGCTCAGTCTTGTTGACGGAGGCGACACCCCTGCTTGCACGATGTCGTGAGAAACTAGATAAGATAACCATGTTTGTTCATGTGTACGCGATAAGACGGCTGATGATATTGTGGGATGCAGAAATCCTTGCAAGCAACTTGGGGGATGTCTACACTTGGTCCAACGATGATTCCCCGAAGTGGGACCTATCAATTTTTACAGCCTCCTATCTCTTTACTCTTATTTTAGGCAGCTTTTACGATATATCGACAATAAGTACTCCTGGGCCTCCACGCGGAATGACTATCACGCTAACCAAACATAGATTCGGGTCCCGGCTTCCACGAACTCGGATCTTGCAACCCGCCTTGGTTTAAAAGCCCCTCAAAGGTCGTCCAGTTGCTTGTATCCCACCTTGTTTAAGTTTCATCGAATATGTCGAACCTGCGATTCCTCTCTGAGCCTGCTACTGTCGCGGTACGTCTATTACAGAGTTCTGGCTTTTCAGCGAATGTCGGTATTAACCTCTCTTCGATAGGTTGTCGGTTGTCCCTTCAGGTCAGTTGTTCCTTCTGTTGATGCCTGGATGATCGTAACTCAGGGGCTTCTTAATATTGTCTAGTGGCGGGCAGGTTTGTGGATGCTGCGATCAATAAATAATCATAGCTAATGCCCATTTAGCCTAGAGCCGGAGTTGATGAAGGTCCCATTCGCCTGGTCCAAGCAGGTCTTGTGGATCAACTGAAGGAACTTGGCTGGAAGGTTACCTTTGACGGCCACCATCAGTTCGAAGAGAATAATGATTTGGATGACCCGCCTATCGGCAAGCTGAAGAATCCTCGTACCGTCTCTCGTGTGACTAGGTCTGTGGCCCGTGTAGTGGGTGGTCATGCGAAAAATGGTACTCTTCCGGTGACGTTGGGAGGGGATCACTCACTGGTCCGTTTGTTGCAATCAATCTGTCAAAGTCATAGCAATAACAGTAATGCTAGGCCATGGGTACCATCTCCGGAACACTCGAGTATGACTGGCCCTCCTGAAATTCCGAGCCAACTGACCTTCGATATAGCGCCTTCGCGGATGCCTGTGTCGTCTGGGTCGATGCCCACGCCGATATCAACACCACTGAAACCACACATTCGGGTAAGTCAAGTACTGATTCGAAGAATGTCGCTGATTATTTGATAGGAAACATCCACGGGATGCCTGTCTCTTTCCTCCTAGGTCTTGGCAGCAAAGAGGAAGAGTTCAGCTGGATCAAACCCGCTTTGAAGCCAGAACGTTTAGTTTATATCGGACTTCGAGATATCGAGGCAGGAGAGAAGAAAATCCTGCGCGACAACAACATCAAAGCTTTCAGTATGCACGAAGTGGATAAGCATGGCATTGGAAAGATTGTGGAGATGGCCTTGGACCATGTTAATCCTAACCGAGACTTACCAATTCATCTCAGCTTTGACGTGGACGCCCTGGACCCCACTGTAGCGCCATCGACGGGCACTCCGGTATATTTCCAGCCCAGCTTCTGCCATTCCCTGACTTACCATATGCAGGTTCGTGGTGGCTTAACTTTCCGGGAGGGTCATTACATTTGCGAAGCCATCTATGAGACGGGATTATTGGTGGCTCTTGACTTGATGGTCTGTCTTTTGTATGAATTTCGTTCCAGCGTGAGTGCTGACCCTTATGCATAGGAGGTTAACCCTTCCTTGGCCAATGCCGCGGATGTCGAGAAGACAGTTGCGGTAGGCTGCTCGCTTGTAAGGGCTGCACTAGGTATGCATCGTCATCCAGGAGTGATTACAGTTCATTGAACTCAACAACTTTCGTAGGTGAAACTCTCCTATGAAAGTCTGAAACTTGGATATTCCCTGGTTTAATTAAACCCGTAATATCTATAGTACGCCCGTGTCTATGTAATTATTAATGTGTTTTGACATCTTCATATTCCTGACTTTTATATCGAGTTGCTGTCGTGGGAGGCGGTTCCGACGGGGACTAGGCCACATTTTTATCTCAATCTGACATCCCACGATTGCCATATAGACAAATAATTGTGATTGCTTACGACTCAGGCACCTCAATGTTGGAGCAACTCATGGTTGCTTGTGCAATAATGAGCAGAAGGAATCGCGGCCAATGTTTGTCCCGCTCTCGGTTTGAACCAAGCATCTTATCACCTGCTCCTGTGGTCAGGCCTGAACGGGTTGCCTGAGTCAGTGGAGGCGGATATTACTCTTATGACGTTCCACCATAATATGAGGTGTACTTTATTCTCCCACCACAATGCCATAAAATCTGAGGTACCATGGAAGAAGTCAGAAATCCGTCCAGTGCCTGCAAGAACTATTGCACAGACGGAAGGGCTCGGACCTGGTACCATCTCTTTGAAAAACGCCACTTAGGGAGCAACAACCAAAGGCTGTCATGAAAATTTATTCAACTCAGTCACCAAGTGTCTTCTCGGTATACTCTTGAAATAAAAAATGTCAGACACGTTAGTGCATCAATTGAAGCAAGTTGGCGGCATCGAATCCATTTGTATCGCATTGAATGTGGCAGGAACACCGCTAATACGTATTCTCGACGATTCTGGGGGAAAACTCATGTGACAGCCTACATATTCAATGACTTAATGATGTTGATGGACGGGTGCACTTATGATAGAGACGCTGACCGTCGGATGTGGTGGGCCCGCATCACCATCATCGCCGACTGAGGGAAAGGAAGTGGCGGTTATCAAAGATGGTTGGCACAGCAGGAGAGAAAAAGGATGATTGAAACGTCGCGCGGCTAACAGTGGGAGTATTGGTGTATTGTTGCCATGAGAAATGATGATGACAAACACATTTCCATCTTGGTGTGGTGAACATTGATGAACAGGGGGACTGCGAGGTGGTTGGCTCTAGAGCCTACACACAGTAGTTTCTCGGCGACGAGTATATGTAGTGTCAACGATACTCAGAGACCTTAGTGTTATCACAACAAAATTTAAGCTGAAACAAAGGGATGGGAACAGATGGGAGGACTGTGATGCAGAGCATGTCATCTGACCCTGCCACTTGCGGGAAAAGCCCCTGCGGCACTTCCCGTGAGGTCATTTGCTAGAAGGTCTATACTCGCTCAACGTTGAGAGTCCCAGCCATGGCCCCCGCGACCTCGTCGTCCGCAGCGACGACCTCGGTCCAAGTTGGTCAGTTTTTCCCCCTGTACTGATGTATCTAGTCCGTGCTTAGCCGTTTCTAGCACTACGAATCCGGCCACCCACAACCCAGGATTCAACATCCATCCCCGTTCGTTTCCAACGCTCCGTTATCCAGACCGTCTCCTCTACTTCCGTTGCCATTGAAACACCCTCAAATGCTCTCGCTGGTGCTGGCGCTCCCGGTGCATCAACTTCTGGCGGCTCTGCTCCAAAGAAGCAGGCCTTCACCTTCGACCAGGTCCACGGCCCTCCAACAACGCAGTACGAACTCTTCGAGTCGACCGCCAAACCCATGGTCACTCGTTTCCTTGATGGCTTCAATTGTACCATTCTTGCATACGGCCAAACGAGCAGTGGAAAAACATTCACTATGACTGGTATCGACCTGGAGGCAGATCCTTCGGATGCCAATAACGGGATGGGAATCATTCCTAGAGCCGTCTCGACAATATTTTCTCGAGCAAAGCAGCTCAAGGACGAGCGTGCAGGTGCATGGTCATATACCATCAAGGGGTCCTTCATCGAAATTTATAATGAGGACCTCATCGACTTACTCAGCATGGATGATACGACGGGAGGCAGACGCGAGGTGCAAATTAGGGAGGACAAGGATGGGCATATTATCTGGGGTGGTCTACGCGAGGTTAATGTGAGGAATGCGACTGAGGTGATGAGGTAGGTCTTGTCGCGTTTTTATTCTGTCATATTCTCACTTTCTGTCTTTCAGTTTGATTCGTAAAGGAACGTCAATTAGACGTACCAACGAGACCGACATGAATGCTCAGTCCTCTCGTTCGCATGCCATCTTCTCCCTCACGTTCATTCAGAAGAAATACACCGGGACAACTCCACCCCGCTCATCATCTCCATTGCCCCCTGGCCGGTCGCCTTCCAGATTAGCACGCCCAGGTTCGATGTATGCTGGACCAAACTCCGCAAACCGTGTCACCTCCCCAACATTTGGCCGACCTGGGACTCCAAGTCTCGCCTCTGCTGTGGCACGAGGAGGGGGACTGCGCCCCTCAAGTGCTTTGGGCCACGCTGGAGAGCGGTCTGCACATGGCGAGGAAGAGGCTGGGGAGTGGGTGACGATAACATCGAAATTTCATTTCGTGGACCTCGCTGGATCTGAACGAGTAAGACGCCTTGGAATCTCATAACAATCTGCATAACTAATTTCCCCTAGCTCAAACGCACGGCTGCTGTGGGAGACCGTATCAAAGAAGGTATTTCCATCAACAGCGGTCTGCTAGCTCTTGGCAACGTTATTTCGGCACTTGGGGACCCTTCCCGCGCCAAATCAAATACCGCCACCCACATACCATATCGGGACTCTAAGCTTACTCGTCTACTCCAAGATTCCCTTGGTGGCAATGCGCATACCCTCATGATCGCCTGTGTCAGCCCCGCTGAATGGAACGCAGGGGAGACAATCAATACCCTCAAATACGCTAATCGTGCGAGGAACATCAAAAATCGTGCTGTTGTAAATGAGAAGGAAGATGGCTGGGATGATGTCGAGTGGTTGCAGAGCACGGTCACTCGGTTACGCAAGGAACTCAAGGGTCTTAAGGAGGGGAAAATACCCATGGAGGCTGATAGAGAGCCGGACGTTTTGGAAGGCGCAGGCAAGCGGGTCTTGGCTCAAATTACGGAGCTGCAGGGCAAGTATGAGGATCTGCGGGAAAAATATGTGGAACGGACGGAGGAATTGGGTCGTCTGCGAGGAGAACTTGGCGAGAAGCAGAGGTCGAGTATGAATGGCAACATTTCTGGGACGGCCAAGTACGAAGAGATAGTGGGTCCCGTCATCGAAGAGTACGAGAAGGCTATTGCGACGATGGAGGCCGAGTTAAGCCTGAACAGAGCGGCATTACGACATACAAATGAGATGGTCGAGGAGAAAGACGAAGATTTGAACGCCCTGACCACTCGCCATTCTGCGACCGAGCTCTACGTCGAGGAACTTCGAATCAGGATTGCCAAATTGACTGAACGTGAGACGTCTACCGAGGTTAGTGTCAAGCATCTTTCGCTTCATTATCATGCTCAGTGACACCCTCTAGGCGTATGTGCATGACCTCGAAGAGAAGATCAAGGCTTACGATGAAAACTCCATCTCGTCAAGCGAGTCGATGACTGATCTCAAGCGCGAGCTTTCTCGTTTCAAAGAGTCAGAGGGATATTCATCCAGATACATTGCTGATCTTGAAGCAAGGCTTTCCAAGTCCGACGAGTCGATCCTCGGCCTACAGCAAAGCGTTGAACAGTTGGAACGAGAATGTGAAAAGCGCAGCAAGGAAGCTGATGCTCTTCGGTTCAAATTGGATGCATTACAGAAGGATGGTGACGGATGGCGTGCGGATTTAGAGGAACGAGAAAAACGGGTTCTCGAACTGGAGCAGAAGATGGCGGAGTGGGAAGAAAAGAAGAAAGAAGCGGGAGAAGTCAGGATACGTCTCGGAAACGTGGTCGATGAGGTTGTTTCTGCCAAGAAGAGTCTTGAGGATTCTTCGAGTAATCCGACGTCTCCGGTCGCATCTTCAAGTGACCTTCCAGCGGTTGCGACACACGAAACTGTTGCCGAGGCTACTCACAAATCCGACGAAGACGTGGCGGCGCAGTATCTAGCTCTTCAGCAAACACATACCGCGACTCTCGCTGACCTCTCCACTATCTCTGCCAAATATAGGGACGCTCTACGTGAAATATCCGACCTAGCTGCCCAGCTCGAAGAAGCTAAACTGGGGAGCACGACAATCGCAGAGGAAGATGTTTCAACCGATACGCCCGCAGGAGAACGGTCTGAATTTCTTCAGTTCCGGAGAAGAACCCCAAGTAGTAGACATCGGGATGAGCCCCAATACAACGCTGCTGGACGACGCCTTTTTTTCCGTCAAGCGGCCTCAGCGGAATCTCTCCACTCGAGGTAAGTTATCAGGTCTTGCTAAACACATTTTTATAATTGATGTCAGCATTTTTCTTCAGGTCGCTATCACAATCTGTATCGCTCTCACAGGAGCTTTCCTCGGCGCACTTGCGCAAGGCTTCATCCTCCTCCCACGCAAGTAGCTCGCATTCGCCATCGAGTTCACATTCCCCTTCTCGCCCCAACCTATCCATTTCTTTATCGGCTGTTACCAACGGACATGACAGAACTATCTCGAGTTTGGAGAAGGAGATTATGCGTTTACAGGAAGTCCTGAAGGAACGAGAAACGGAGATCCTGGCCCTCGAGGAGTCGTTGAGGGATAGTCAAGCCAACCAGGCCAAGGCACAGGATAAGGAGAACGTAACCCCAGCTGCAGAACCCCAAGACGCAGATCCCAGCGACATCGGGCTTTCACCCAAGACCTTGAATCATTTTGATCACCTAAAACAATCCATGGTCAATGGCAATGGTCACAGCACCAATTCAGACCATGCATCGAATCATTCAGAATCTGATGAATCCCTGGAGCGCTTGAACGAGCTCATGTTGTAAGTTGACTTCCGTCCATTCCTACTATTAGTGTCTTGACTATTATCCCAGATCCATGGCACAAAAGGAGTCCCAACACCGCGAGATTGTGGATGATCTCAATGCTCAGCTGACACAGACGAAGCGCCAACTTGATGAACTCACTGCACTCTCACGGGACCAGGTACGCGCTTGATAGCGTGGTTCCGAGGCTATATTGACTATTTCACAGGCTTTGAACATGTCGAAGGAGTTGGAAGCATTGCAGAACAAATATGTCACCAACCTGGACGAGCTCAAGGATCATCAAGGTCTTCTCGAAGACGCCGTACAGCGCAAATTTACGCTGGAAGCCCAGCTTCAAAAGGCTGAAGGGTCATACAAATTCGAGATTGAACAGTTGCGCCAGCAGCACGAGGAAGCTATTCGAGTGAAAGGAATAGAGGTCGAGGAGCTGTCGGGTCAAATGAGAGAGGAACACGAATCAGCTACGGCTGCCCTTCGTGCTGAGCTAAAAGAGGCCACGGCCGCCTTGCAGCAGGCGCGCTCATACCACGAGGAAGCATTTGGGAAGCTCAAAGCCGAGCATGATGACAGACTCCAGCGTCAGATCGAGGAGGCGAATGAAATACTTATCAGTACTCGCGACAGCCATCAGAAGGCCATCAACAAACTCCTCGCTGAGCATACAGAAGTTCTTCGTCAGAAGGAAGTGGAGGCTTCGACCGCGTCTCAAACCACCGAAGAGGAGTACTACAACGCGCTCACGAAATTGCGCGCTGGTCACGCGGAGGCCATCAAGAAGTTGACGGCTGAGGCCAGCGCTACTGTTGAACGTTTGCGGGAGGAGCACGCTGGAGAACTACGGATGGCCGAAATCGCACGCCAGGGTTCCTTGTCAGAATCCGAGTCATCGCGCAATGTCACTATCAAAGAGCTGCAAGAGGAGCATGCTGCAGCTCTCGCTCGCAAAGAAACGTCTTTCGCAGAGGAAGTCGAAGGTCTGAAGGCTGCGCACGCACGTGTATTGCAGGCGAAGGATGACGACTATGGGCTGCAGATGGATCGCCTTCGCCTTGAGTTCGAGTCCTCGTCTCTCAAGCTCAAGGAGGATTGGAGAAGGGAGGTGGATTCGCTGACATCGACGCTCGTGGACGAGAAGGAGAAGGCCACTTTCGCACTATCGGAGCTTACTAAAAATCACGATGCCTATCTCCAAACTATCCGCGAGCAACACGCGACCATTCTACAGGAGATGGAGCGGGGTCATTTGGAGGATGTCGAAAAACTAAAGGCGACACATGTGCTGATATTGCAGAAGACCAATTCAGAAACCGAGAACGAGTTGAAGGCCCTGGCTGAAGCTCATGAAGAGGCTCGTATTCACTTGGTAGCTGAGTCTGAAGAAAAACTCGCCAACGCACGCGCTGAGCTTGAAATGGTTCAACGTCAGAACCAGGAGATTCTCGAGAACGTTCGTCAGGAAAATCAACGTGATCTGGTGGAGCAGGTAGCAGCTCTGGAGAGCCTTAGGGAATCTCACTCCCAGGAGCAGAAAAAGTTGAGAGAGGTTTTGGAGCGCGAGCGTGCCGAGGCATGGGACAAACAGCGTGCAGACCTTGAACACAAACACAACGAGGAGAAGCAAGTGCTGCAGAAGGACCAAGAGCTTCTTGTTCAAGAGCTCGAAGCGCACAAGGCAGCTGCAGAAGAGTTTACCATGCTCCGCGACCAAGCTCGAGTCCAACATGAAAATGCGATGGCAGAGAAGTCGGGTGTAATCCAGGATATGCAGGAGCAAACAACCTTCATCGGCAATGAACGAGACGGACTGGCAGCTGAAGTTACGAAACTTAAGGAAGAGCTAGAGAAAACGCGGAGCGAACAGAAGCAGTTGGTACAAGAGGCCTCCAAACGCGAATCCCTGGTTGTCGAACTTGAACGTCACCGATCTCTCATCGCAGAGCTTCAAGAGAATTTACAGAAGACCAAGGACGAGAAGGACAATCTGCAGTCAGAAAGGAACAAACAAGATAATATGGTCCGAGACTTACAGGCGCAGATTGCCCGCAGCTCTTCCCCACCTAACGTTCGATCGCCTGAGCGACCCCTTGGTTACCCTCGCGCCCCTGGCGTACCACCCACGAAACTACCACCTCCTACTCCTCCACCCTCAATCCCACCCCCACCCGCCCCCCGTCTTACCAACCACATGAATGGCGATTCTAACCTTAGTACATCCTCCCATGCGTCCTCTCATCATACATTCTCCAGTTCTAAAGATTCTCAGCCTGATTCCCCCGCTACCTCACTCGGACACCCCTCACTGAATGCCGTCGATCCCAAGTTAACGGCAAAGATCGAGGAACAATCTAGGCAGATTGAAGAGCAAGAAACCTTGATTAAAACCCTCAACAAGCAGCTGACGCAACAACCTAAGCAGATCGAGGAGCAAGAAGCCATGATCAAAACCCTCAACAAGCAATTGATGCATTGTGAACGCGACCTCCAGAGTCACATGGACCTTGTGAATAAACTTGAGGCGTCACTTGGTGACTCAGAGAAGAACCGTGAGTTTACTCCCTAGCATGCGCACGAACATACGCTGATCACGCATTCGTCTAGTCCGGAAAGCCCGTATGCAAGCTACTGAGCTGGCTCGTGAACGTGATACCCTTAATAGTCGAATTGAAACGCTTCGCAGCGAGCTGTCTGAAGCCAGGAACGAGGTTGCTAATGTGCGACGATCGATAGTCGAAGAGAAGCAGTCCCTTGAGCAACGTCTCGACGAAGAGAGGAAGGCGAAAGAGCGAGTACGCCAACAACTCGACATGCGGACGGAAGAACTTCAGAAGCGAAAATCGAAATTCGCCTGCCTATAGTCTTCCGTTATTTTCACCACTGTACTTTTCAAGGAGCTCCAAGAGAGTCCCCGTTCCTCTTCAATTATGTCCCTATAATTCCTGTCAGATTCATTCTTTATCGTCACCTCTTATATTGGTTCCCACACCTTAGGCTCTTTCTACTAGTGTTGATACCCTTCCCTTAGCTTCACGTGGTTTATTATACCTGTCTTGTATGACCTTTTTCGGTTTTTATGTAGAGTCATGTCTGCCACAGGTTCTCTTTAAACTGAGCTGACATTCAGCATGTATATCTCTGATCAAGCCTTGGCGGATAACCAGGATTCCATTGGTGGTTTCGTACAAACACAATTTCATGTTTTAGAGTACCAATTCATGTTCACGCGGATGTGCAGCGTTATTGCAGCAATGCGGACTATCATCGGAAAACCATCCAAATCCGATCGTCCCTGAAGCGAAACTCGAGATTCGGTATTCTATGATTTTCACATGAAGATAAGATTTGTTTGTCCCTTGGTTCTTCCCGATGTCCATGCCCCGGATACTGCCATCCTTTTCTCTCGAAAACAAGGTGCATACTGGGACCACCTTGGCAGACTTTTTCGGATGACAAGCATCGTGAATGCATAGGTTTGCCTTGTTACGGGCGCTGCTCGAGGTCTGGGCCTTGAGTTTTGTCGCGCTTTTGTCCAATCGTGCGTCCCCATACCACAAGTGCAAGCAAACCGCTAGATCGATTGATGTGAAATCGTTAACAGTGGAAGCAATTCACTCGCCATATTGGATCTCAAAGAATCCGATGCTCAGGCTGCAGCAGATGGGCTGACCACGTTTGCGCTCGGTTCGCCCAAAGCCCTTCCGTGTATGAAAGACAGGAAGCTGATAAGCTGTGGTTGATCAAGAAAATGGCTTCGATGAGCCCACCATCCTTGGCATTGAATGTGATGTCTCTTCTGAAGCGTCAGTTCAAAACGCATACAAAGCCGTTATAGAAAAGTTTGGTAGAGTGGATGTCGCAGTAGCTTCTGCAGGTATGCATCATCCCGTCGATGGATTATATTGGGTGTTAATCCGAGGAAAAGGTATTACGGAGAACTTTTCTGCACTGGAGTAAGCTACCAATGGGTGTAACAGTGAATAAATTCTGAAGCTTGCCCCAGTTACCCAACGGATCGTGTCCAACGTCTATTTGCCATCAACGTCCACGGAGCCTTCTTCACGGCTCGAGAGGCAGCGAAACATATGATCGAACAGGGGAACGGTTCTATCATTCTTGTCGCGAGTATGAGCGCCAACGTAAGCTTTGCCCCGTCAGTCATGGGTAGCTCTAAGATGTGATGTGATGTCTTGCAGATAGTCAATGTTCCACAGGTATAACAATAATCGATAAAGATCCGCGCTTCAATTTACCCTAATATCCGATCGTTAGCTCCAGACGCCGTATAACGCGTCTAAGGCTGGTGAGTTCATACCCGCATATAATCGGAGTTCATTCAAAAATCGTTGTATAGCTGTCAAGCATATGGCTTCAAGCCTAGCAGTGGAATGGGCGAGGACCGGAGTTCGTGTCAATGCACTAAGGTGCCTCGGATTCAATTCGTTTCTGGATACATGCTCATGGCAAACACCAGCCCAGGATACATGCTCACAGAGCTAACCAAGACCGTGCTGCAAGGAAAGGATGAGCTCAAGGTGCGCCTTCGTAATTAATTTCGTCGCATACCCAGACTGGAGCTCTGGATTCAGAAACATTGGGAGGACCTTACGCCGATGGGAAGGGTACGCTAGTCTTCCCAGCGTGGAATCGTACTGACTTGATCCGACAGATGGGAAATCCCGAAGATCTGGCAGTAAGTACAGAGCAAGTCCCCGTGTTCTCGCTCCTAATTCCGAGCTTAGGGTGCAGTCGTATTTTTGGCGAGCGATGCCTCGAGATTCATGACTGGCTCTGAGATACGTGTTGATGGAGGATACTGCTGCGTTTAGGACAGTATGAACATCTTTGATGTATGATTGAAAATTTCACGGAACCCATCTGCGAGTTGACGCCTACTGGTTTGAAATCGTGTGGCGAGGGGAGCAGGCAGGCGTTCTATAATTAGAGACAGGTGACCTTTGCGGGCAACAACCATGTCGGGAGCTTCCCAAACAAATCAAAATCCAACATCAAAGTCCTCGCCTGCTTTCGAGTTCACGAAGCGCAAACGATGGGCAGATATCCTCATTACAGGTCTTACAGATGTCATCATTTTCATCCTTTCGCCTGAAGGAAAGGTCCTGTATTGCGGGAGTGCTGTCACTGAACTTCTTGGCTGGAATGAGGCGGACATCCTGGACCTTCACTTGAATGATTTTATCGTCGGTGCGTTATGATTTGGGCTTGTACTATTCAATCAGATCTAACAAGATATAGGTGAAGATCAGACCATGTTCCGGCGCGCTTTTGAGGATTCGATTCGAACGGACACCGAACTTCTCTCCTATGTTAGACTGAGGTGTAGTCAAGCCACGAAACCGTCCCACACTTCAGCAAACGACATACTTTTCGAGATAAATGGTTACCCACATTTCGTGATGGGCCAAGGCCCCGACTGCAAATGCTTTTTCGCAATGGCAAAGCCCTATCCTAGCAGAAATATTGCCATGTATGTGTTCAACTCTACTGACGCCTTAAGATTACTGCTTGTTAAGCACCATGCAGGCTCAATACATTTCTTGAACTGCAGATGGAAAATGAGCGGCTTCAGCAACGCCTTGCTGCCCTCAAAGTTAGAGCAAATTCACAAATAGCCCCAGCAGGGCAGAGTCTACCAAACATAAACTCTATGTACGCTACCTCTCCTTTGCAGCAATCGGTCCATCGACTCAGCGAATGAACACTTCTTTACTCTTTGTAGCGATAACCAGTACTCCAGCATTGATGATACGCAGAGTGAAATTGCGACTGAGCACGACAGTGGTCTCATTGGGGACAACTACATTGGGGATAGTTCACAACCCGCTCCCCAGAATATGGAAGACCCAGAGGATGGGTCAAGGAAAAAGAAGGTAATACCACCCCGCATTCTTTCTCATGTTTTTTTTTTTACGACTAATGGGCCAACCCAAGTTCAAGAAAACACATGGCGTGGAACAATATGTCTGCAGGAAGTGCGGACGGACGGATTCCCCGGAGTGGCGCAAAGTTCGTCCTATCTGTTCTAGTATTTCTCTGTAAGCACTTATCTCTCCGGTTTAGGGTCCAGACGGTCCAAAAACCCTGTGTAATGCTTGTGGTCTTCGTTGGGCAAAGCAAATGCGTAAGTTTGATGAGCCTACAGAAGACGGAAGCCCTAGCACCAACCAGCCTGAGCCGTCTACCTCGTGCCCTCCAGATAGTAACACGACTCCATAGCGTTTGGTGATATACATAACACATTGCATCCCTTCGTCATTGTAATCTCTGTCTTGCTTTCTGTATATAGAATCTGGATGATTACCGTGATGTGCGAGTGACCAAATGATGACAACGTCACAGCTCCTTTCTTGTCTTCTCGACGTAGACACCACCGCGGTAGTCGACTGCTAGTCCTCTGCACACCAATAATCAACCATGCCCCCCGAAGTCTTCACTCTTGCCCAAATTCCCATCACAGCACATGCATTTAGCGCTAACCGTAAAGGTTAGTTTGCTCCGATGACGAGAACAGCACCACAGATAACCTTTGTAGAACTCGCGGCTAGTCTGAACAGCAACGACGTTCGACTGTACACTAGGAACGGTTCAGAATGGACTCCTACGGAAACACTATCTGAGGTGCGCATACTTTATAATACGCATCCTCGATGGACAATTCATTTCTCGACCCTAGCACGATAAACTGATCACTTCAATTGATTGGGCTCCTAGGTCCAACCGCATCGTTACTGCTTCCCAGGACCGGAACGCGTATGTTTGGACGGAAACTCCGGATCCAGAATCCGGAAAGCTGATCTGGAAGCCAACTCTTGTGCTACTGCGGATCAACCGTGCTGCCACTCATGTGCGATGGAGTCCATTAGAGAATAAATTCGCAGTTGCCAGCGGTGCAAGGTTCCTTAAGTTTCGATTTGTGCATGGTTACACAATGGTTGATGGGTAAATAGGGCTATCGCAGTCTGCTCTTTCGATGAAGAGAGTAATTGGTGGGTCGCAAAGCATATCAAGAAGCCAATCAGGTCCACCGTTCTATCGGTCGATTGGCACCCCAATAATGTCCTGCTTGCGGCCGGTAGTGCTGATATGAAAGCACGCGTGTTCTCTGGATATATAAAGGAAGTTGATGAACGGTACGTCTAGCCATAAGCTCCTACCTTCTCATCCGTTAACCTTTTCGCTAGCCCGGCTCCTAGCGTCTGGGGTTCCAAACTGCCTTTCAACACCGTTTGTGGGGAATTCTCGTCCCCAGCTGGGGGGTGGGTTCACGCCGTTGGTTTCTCCCCTTCTGGAGACATCCTCGCTTTCGCCAGTAAGTCCCCTCGCCGACACGTTGTTTCAAACGTCTCACACGTACAGGTCACGATAGTTCCATCACGGTCGTCTACCCGAGTGGTCCTGCCATCTTCACGATCCGTTTACCATCTCTGCCATTAGTTGCACTCTCCTGGATTTCAGAAGAGTCGATTGTGGCGGCAGGTCACGACTGTAAGCCTCTCGTCTACGCAGGGTCGGAACAAGGTTGGCAGGAAGTCGGAACCCTTGATGATGCATCCTCCTCTAAGGCATCAGAAGGACCCCGTTCAGGCTTCGGAGGCAGCGGCGGTGTTGGCCGTCTGAAGACTGGCGCTTTTGCCACTTTCCGGGACGCCGACACTCGTGGACAATCGACTTTGGGTGGAGCCAGTTCGGTATCGTCTGACACCAAACTGAACACGATCCACCAAAACACGATCACCAGTGTGCGGCCGTATGAGGAACATGGTGGGTATGTGACCAAGGTCAGCACCACTGGTGTGGATGGTACTCTGGTTATCTGGGACACAAATGAAGTAAGTACGTTAACTGGAAAAATGGGCGGGGTGAGAATTTAGATAGGCACAGTTTGTATCGATCGTCTGCTCTTTCGTGTTTTGCGCTGAGAATAGTAATCTATTCATGCAATGGGTCCCCAGGGGGTCACACCGTCCATCCAACCATGCGTTTCAGTTGGAGTAGATATTCAGATACCGGTAAGGCGAGTGTAGAACGTACGACGTTCTGATCGAGGTGTAAAAACAGTTCTATTGCATGGTTTTTCCGGAATCGTTATTGCGAACAAAAGCCGTGAACATCCAAGTCCGTCCGGTACACAACCAAGCTGTTGTATGAACCCTGGGAATGCTTGAGTTCTACCTTTTGTTTTCACTGCCGGAACACTTCCCACTCCAAACCCACTAGAATGAGCTCGTTTCTATCACAGCCGGTTCATATGTTTTTTGATATCGCCAAGCCTAGAACAGATGCCCCGCAAAACAATAACAGCCTGTTCTAAAATTCAGGAACAGCCTAGGGCATTAAGGCTTCAAGCTTCAAGCCTAGCATCTTTGACACGTTCTGGCGGTTGATATATTCTTCTATTCACCCTCTTTGGCAATTGTCGGAGCTAGAGGACAGTCCATATTAATGACATACAGCTATCGCTGGAAGTAGAATCTCTTTAGTTCGTAATAATACAACGCATGCGTTCCAATTTACACATAAACAACACGGTGCGATCTAAAAAGTCCAGTCCCTCCAGAGGATCTGAAGCAAATAACTCAGATAGCAACTGTGCTTCTTCCTCTAGAGTAAGCACCTATATGAGTGAAAGAGAAGACACGAAAAAAGGGAAAAGCCGAAGGGAGTGTGGAATTTCGAATAAACGAAACAATAAGGATATCTGGCAGGGGTAACAATTGGTGGCGTGACCAAAGCCTGAGGTAGAGAACCGAAACAAAAGAGACATTGCCGTCGCAACGCTATTCACGGCATAGGGCATATCATGCACTGGGGGTCCGAGAGCCTGCTGATTGGTAAGACAGGGGCCGAGCCTCGCGCGGACGTCCGCGTGAATGCTCTTTTTCATCCACCATTTCGATATATTCGTCCATGTCCACCGCAGTGTATGATGAATCCTCTCCGTCACCAGTGTCACTACAGTCCGTTTCTGAGTCGCTATCGCAACCACCGTTCTCGATGGCCTCGGCGGGGTCTAGCCAAGTGTGGTACCACTTCGATAGGAATAGCTTGATATCCGCGCTGAGGCCTAGGTACTCCACATTACGAGCGATTCCTTCCCATTGGATAGAACCCTCGTGTAGAGCTTCGCTAATGGCGTTGATTTCGTTAAAGTACATCCAATGGATGAGAAGGTGGAAGGATGCTGGATCGGGGACGGGGAGGTAAAGAACAGGATGCTCATGGGTAGAAGATAGTAGCTTTGGGAGACGGTCAGGCGGAACAGAATACTGGGGCATAGATTCTGTAGATGATAGGGAGGATCTTGAGTTAATCAAATCCATAGGGCATGCGCCACTGAAGAGAGCACGCAAGTAGCTCGAATGCGCCGATAGGTAGTCCATATGCAACTGGGGCCAGTACGATCAGCTACTGGGATTGGCAAGGCGTCAGTGAGACGCTTACTTTGAATGTTAATCGTGGTGTGTTGTTCAAAGAGGATTCCGTTATCCTCCCTCCAGCCGCTGATGGGTGAAAATCGATGGAGTGGCGAAACTTTGGAGGTGTCGATGACTCCATCGTGGACGCCGGTCGACGCCGGACGTAGGGTATGGGGACGACTAGAGGTAATTTGTTGTCAGCCCCAGCGACAGACCATTATGGGTGCGACGCACTTATTGTACAGTCGGCGGTCTCGGGTTTTTCCCAGTAGTAAGGAGCCAAATTACGAAGTTGTTCAATAATGTATTCGATAGGAACGTCAGCGAGTGTGGGTGGAGGAAAGGGTTGAGGATTGAACGAATCCATAGGTGGGAGATGGGGAGGAAAGACTAGAGGGGGAAGAAAGGTTAGTCGGAAGGACCAGAGGAGAGTGCCATACACGTACGATTCAACTTTTGTAGTGGGAGAATCAAACAAAAGCAAATGATATTATTGTCCAGAACGCGTTGAAGACACAATGATAGGCAGCCCCGCAGACCAAAAAAGGGGAGAGCGACCCGGCAATTAGGAGAAGATGAAAATAACGGCAGAGAAGACGTCGGAAGGTTATAGTGTTGTTGTGTTTGGGGAATGAGGGAATGATTGAGGCTGCCGGGTGGGTACCTCCTGGCCTGCAATTGTCCAGGTCTTATAGCGCCGTTGAAACGGAACTGAAGAGTACCGCCTGATCTAGATCCATACTCGCTTTGGCTGGCTAGTTCCTGACGCGTTGCTGTTAGAGGCGAGGCCCAATTGTTCTCCTGTTTCCAAAAGTGATGAGCCGCTCGTTCTTATTGTCTTTTGGTCGTAAGCCCTGGAGCCATGCTTGATTTAGGTCGTCCCGCCCCAGATACAATCAAATTCGCTGCGCCAAGGTGATTCACAAGCCGTCATAAACTAGAGATCTGTCTCATGAACTATGGTATGGAGAGGGAAAAGCGTGAAGTTGCGAGCGGACGTTACGGCCATACTATCACAGTCTAACGCAATGAGATATTCCGGAAGCGGTTGTTTGACTGGAGCCTCAATCCCGGTTCATGCCAGTGACAAACAATCCAATTCAGTCTTCCATTCCGCTAACTGCGCCGTCATGAAATGGCCAATGCACTAGTAATATACTTTTCGGAACTGAAATACGCCATACTGCCGCCAGTATCATTGACGTACGACTGCACCAATGATACTAGGGTGGGCTGACAGCTCGCAGAATATCAAAGAAAATCATCAATATTGCTAGGCAACTTTGTGAACGCTCGGTGCTCGACATCAGTGATGTAAACGTCGCGGACGTTTTGACATATCGCGACAATCACTGTCCGTGAGATGGTGTTGACCTCATAGCCTTGTGGCATTCCTCCCCTTTTGCGAAATGAAACCTACGTGGTGCGATCCGCTAGCTGCCATAGGTGGCAAATTTCGAAGATAAAGTTTTGTGAGATTTTCGTATATAGTCTGTGATTCACGTCAGCCGTTGATCAGGCTCCCAACAAAACCGGAGGGATGAGCCACAACTGGACGTATTTGGAGGGAACAATAAGAAAGGCTCTGACTTGTGTACCATCAGATATATCAACGGAACCGGCGAGTGCCATATTTGATGGTGATGTGTTCCGAACAGACACATGGGGTTTTCCCCAAACCATGGCCAGTCCAACCAATACCCACGACATCTTTCTTGAAAACCCGTATGAAACCCATCCAAGTCTAACGCCTCTCGAAGCGGAGGTCCTCTGGGAATATGCTAAATTGGCACAACATGTCAAGCTTGTGCGCTTCATTCTTGAAGCTCCGCGGGATGAAATACTTATGTGGCTACTGGGCTGGGTGCATTTAGATGACACATAAAATGCGCATGCTACAAGAAGAGCCAGACAAAAAGATGCTGGCGCGCTTACGCGTGTTAGAAAAGAAGATGGGTTTGGTCCTCACGCTGGTGAATTTTCGCCGTTGAGCGTCACTTTGGAGTTACTAAATCATAATGCCCGCAGTTCAAGGCATCCGTTTGGGGTGTCATCAATGAGCAAGCCGTCCCAGACGCATCGGACTCGTATGACATCGACGATAGCGACAATACGATTAGGAGATAATATTCATTTCTCATTGCTTTCAACTTCTAAGGCACCAACGGCGCCAAGGGCGAGGACCCACCGTTATGACATGGGACTTTGGTTTTACTTGTCGCGCCCTTTAACGGTTTGCTTTAAGCTTAACCCTCGGGCACCATCCCTCGAATAATGTTGGTGCTTGATATATGTAGGATAAGTCCGCCTGTCCAGGGCGGTGCTAAGGTAATATGAATTTGGTACACCGGAATTCCCGTTCTCGCCATCACTGTCACCCTAAGATATAATATACCCTAAGATACATGGGCACTTCTGGAGTATATACTGAATAAATTAGTTGACATGTACGCCTTTTTTGGGTACCGAGTGTCGTTCGTGGGGAATAACACGCAGAATAACAATGGATTGATAGCCACGACCGGAAACGGTTTCTCCCCTTACTCAAAACATCTTTCATCCATTCTCTTGGACAACGATGTCTGATATCACCCAAACACTCCCCAGTCATTGGAAGTATGTCTCAGAGGGTGGCGCTACTATTGTCTTCTCCTATGTTGGCCCCCCTGACCCCACTTACGATGGTATGGTATTGAGGCTGCGTAAAGCCGTAAACGGAAGCCCGGAGCAAGAAGCAACAGGTGAAGATGAGCCAGATGATCCCGTTATCGAGTATCAAACAAGATGCATGGAACGAGTGTTTCCCCAGGAGAACCTTCCTCGATTGCAGTCTGTGCGTTTAGAGAGAAAGTGGCTCAAAGGGTTGGTAGAGATGCATGATTTCAAGAGGCCCGAAGCCAGAAGAGGAAAAGATCATGTTGACTTTTCACGGAAGAAAGGGGTGTTGGCGACCGACTTGGTAGGAGGAGATTGGATCGCAGTGGAGATCAAGGTAAGTCTGTTTTGTATCTGTCCCCTGGCCCCTCTGATGCCTTCTTGTTGGCAGCCAAAATGGGCGTTTTTACCGTCGGCGACGCATTTATCGGGGGACACTAAGATGGCCAAGACACAGACCTGTCGATTTTGTATGCACAGTTATATGCGAAATGTGGAGGATCAGAAATATGTTAACAACTACTGTCCTCTCGACTTGTTCTCTGGGAACGTAGGACGTGTGCACAAGGCGATTGATAGCCTGTGGGATGCCTGGGAGCACAGCAGCGGTAGCGTCAATAATCTCAAGATCTTCGCGCACGGTAAAGTGGTGAAACCAGGACAGGTGAGAACTAGCGTTTTTGTCTTTGATAAAAATTCTGAGGATATTTATTATTTGAGGTTGAACGACTGGTCCGCGAAGACGTAGTTGCCTCCACCTCCCCCGAGAAAATCCGGGAGGTTTTCAAGGAGGCAGTGTGCAACACCCTTCTCCGGTCACCTGTCCTCACCATTATATCAAGACTACAGAGGTCCTTGGACGTTCTAGACATAGAAGGATTATCAAAGCTCTGGCGCGAAGCGGAACTACAGTCTCCCTTGTACCGGTCGGCTTACGCGTCATACTTCGAGCAACCTGTTTCGAGTGAAAAAATTCCACCAGCAACACCCCTCGGCGTCCCATCCACACACCTCCCTGCATCAGAACCCACCATTTCAGATTGGGTAGAATTCCTTGATACCTTCCAGTCTGCCGGGGTCGCGGGGATGGACCACACCCAGCCAAGGATAGAGAACCTCCGATACTATCTTTTGGCGTATCTACTCTCGGCGACGTTTAAAGACTGCTCGATAATTGTGAAGTTAGATTTCTTGGGGCTGGAGAATATCACCGAGTATAAGGTACATCCAATTGCTGTAATAGATCTGGATCCGAAGGGTCTGGACAGACTACAGCGGTGGCAAGAGTTGGATCGGGGGATTGTATATAACTATACCCCGGCAGAGAGGAAGGTTTGTGTTGATGGTTGGGCAGAGTTGAGCGGCGTTTTTGATTAGATCTCTGGGGAGCCTGAAGATTTATGACCTGAAAGTTTTCAAGAGTACCGTTATGCTATGTACTGTATGTGTACTGTATTAAGTAGTAGATGATCACTCTGTTCCGGACTATGTCACTAGGGATACGAAGATTCATAATCTCGTCGTCCTCTAACATTTTCATCACGTATGCGGTATTACTGCCTATTTTTTAGTCTAATCAATCCTTCACCCAGTCTCGACAGGTCTTGATTAAATCCTGGTCCATTTCCATGGGTCAGGAAGGATATTCAGGGATATATATCAATATCACGTGGAGACCGCCGGCAAAGGTCCGGGGAAGGTATTCAGCTCGTTGTGTTGCAGCAGACCATGAACGAACTCTATCCTTGTTCTTGTCATACCTGGTCCACGTAGAAACATTTCCTCCTAGCTTTGGAGATCACTACCAATATATCCTGATCATCATGCTCTCCTTCCGTTCCATCCCAAACGTTTTCCGGCCCCTAAATCGTCTGAACAACAGGCCTCCGACTTACTTCCTCAGACCTGCAGTACAGAGGCGTTCCATTTCCTTGTATAACTCTGACGTCTCAGGTCTAGCCGATGAGGAGCTTGAGGTATGTTGGTTTGGGCTCAGGAGTACGCATATTGGACTGATTGTTCCTTGTTCTAGTTCCGCAATGCGGTTGTTGACTTTGCACAGAAAGAGGTGGCACCTCGGGCAGCTGAGATTGACAAGACAAATACCTTTCCCGCTGTAAGTCGTGCTACACAACCTCCGTGACACGCAATTGACTCCGGGTTTCAGGATCTATGGGAAAAGCTGGGATCTATGGGTCTCCTCGGTATAACTGTTGACCCAAAATACGATGGTCTTAATCTTGGGTACCTCTACCATACAATTGCAATGGAAGCCCTTTCCGAAGCCTCAGGATCTGTGGCACTCTCGTATGGAGCTCATTCCAACCTCTGCGTGAACCAGATCCACCGACACGGTACAGAAGCGCAAAAGGAGAAGTACCTCAAAGATCTGGTCAACGGGGCCAAAGTTGGGAGCTTGGCAATGAGCGAAACTGGAAGTGGAAGCGACGTAGTCAGCATGCGTTTAAAGGCGGAAAAGGTCCAAGGCGGATGGAAGCTAAATGGGAACAAATTTTGGTTAGTCTTCTGCTTAGTTTATTCTCCCGTAGGAAAGAGATATGCTCATGCAATAACTTCTTTGTGCAGGATTACAAACGGGCCCGTTGCATCCACGCTCGTCGTATATGCGAAGACGGCGCCTGAAGAGGGGTCTAAAGGAATCACGGCCTTCATCATTGAACGTGGCTTTGAGGGCTTCTCCACTAGTCAGAAGCTTGACAAGTTTGGTATGAGAGGGAGTGACACTTGTGAGCTTGTTTTCGAGGACTGCGTGGTCCCCGAAGGTGTGTTCCATCTTGTTCGCTAGGTTGGAATCAGTAGTTTTAATCTTTGCCTAGGGAACGTCCTCGGCCAGGTCAACAGGGGTGCTGCTGTTCTGATGTCGGGTTTGGATCTCGAACGAGTCGTTCTCAGCGGTGGCCCATTAGGGTTTGTTGTTGCACTTATTGGCAGTAACGGTGGTTGATCATTGAGTTAGGTTGATGCAGGCGGCGTTTGACTATGCTGTAGAATACATCCACGACAGGAAGCAGTTCGGCCAACCAGTTGGCACATTCCAGTTGATGCAAGGTAAGGTTTTGATCACGGTATCCTGTTATAGCGTTTGTTTGGTCTAATCCCTGTCCCCGCCACAGCCAAGGTCGCCGATATGTACACAAAATTGAATGCAAGTCGGTCGTACGTCTATTCTGTGGCCCGGGCCTGTGATCGAGGCAGAGTCAGCCGCCGAGTGAGTAATGCAGAAATTTTCTGTCTTCGGTCTCTTGGGTGTCTAGAACCTGTGCTGTGGTGTTGACATCAACACCGGGGTTTATCTAGGACTGTGCCGGTGCAATCCTTTACTCTACAGAACGAGCTGTCGAGGTTGCTTTAGAAGGCATGCAGTGTCTTGGAGGGAATGGTTATATCAATGGTGGGTACACACTTAGCCGCGCTTTCAATATTGACCAATATGATATTACATCTGAACAGATTATCCAATGGGTCGTATTCTCCGGGATTCTCGCCTGTACACCGTCGGGGCCGGGACGCAAGAAATACGTCGGATGCTGATTGGTAGAGAATTCAACGAACAGTTTAAGGCGTGAAGTAGACATTAGGTTATGAATGGAGTGGCAGACTGTTAGGAGGGGCTGTCAAAGGAGATTGTCAGCGAGTGAGGACTCGGCTTTTCATATAATCTGTGGCTGGTCGATGGACACGCTAATTTCGTTAAGCTGATGTATCTTAGAGAGAAATGAGGATATAGTAAAGGACGATGTTGTGGCGAGTTGCCGCGGAGAGGAAACGGCCGAAAAAGGTAGGAAGAAGTCTGCTCCATGGTTTGGTCGATCGATCCACAGCTTTTTCGAGGGTAGTAATTTTCCAGAGGGGGACGCACACACCTATTCCCCTTCCTTCATATATGGCTTATCCCAGTCTATTCGGCGGACCACACGCATATGGAAGCCCAGAAAATGATATGTGCTGTGGACCAAGCCCATCTTCAGCATTATTCCCTGCCTTCCTTCGCTTGCCCTCCTTCCTTCCTCGTTCCTCCTCACTTGCATGATAATTTCGACCTATTCGCCATGCATCCCTCAACCCCTTCTCCCTCTGATAAGACCTCCGTCTTCAAGGACTCGTATTTTCCTTCCCCAACCGCTACCTCCGGACGCCAGAGAACTGCACAGGCATGTGACAAATGCCGCGAGCGAAAGACAAAGGTCAGTTACTTCCTGGCGTACCTGATCTGTCGACTTTGAAATTTATTTCACTTTGTAGTGTTCTGGCGAAAAGCCCGTCTGCCAACGGTGCACTAATCGTGGTCTCATATGTGAATATTCTTACCGAGAGCCTCGCATACGTGGACCCGCTCGAGCTCGAATGGCATCCACTACATCTCCCTCTGCCGGGGACTCGATATCGAAGGTCTTCCCAATTTCAACTCGTTCCCGCCAAGATCTTGGGTATCCACGACCCCATGTATCGTGCAGGAACCATCATACTGCGGACTACCCGCTGAACATGGACAACTATGCAACTAATCCCGTTTCCCCGGGGCCCCAAGATTTGTCGTCAACGTATCTCGGTACCGAGCCGAGGCCATATTCAGAGCCGCGTGCCACACACCTTCCTCACTGGGCGGATGTACGGCACTCCTCCAGCCGCAGTTATTCATCTTCGAACCTCGGAATCGCGAATTACGGCTCGTCGCAGTCGCAGATGCCAGCCTTTCCCCGCAACACCACCGGGAACATGGGTTATGACACCTATCCGACTCTACGACAACCAGTAAAAAGGCATGACCTACTGCTTGGAAATGTCCTCGGCCCATCTTTACTCGAGGCTCAAGAAGGCCTACAATATGGTGGTGCCGATCTAAAGTCAGTATATCCATTCTTTGTCTGAGGAGCATTCACCGACATCCTTGCTTGACCGGACAGTTATGATTATGCGGGAACAGCAACTTCAGAGTGCCCGTTGTCCTCGTCCTCAGACAGTAGTGGGATTGAGTATCACCCGAATTCGGCACTAAGCTCATCGACAACGACCCCTCCTTTCTACCCTTTGGACACCTTGGAAATTTCATCGTCGGATGGCCAGAGCAGGCCTATAGCAAACAACTTCAACAATGACATTAGAAAACGCGTCTACGCGGAAGAGGATGCTGCTGGCCTTTTGCACTTCTCTTACAGTAACAAGGACCCTGCGATCCGAGACGATTGGTGCGTAGACTCGAACGCGGACAAGGTCGTCCCAATTGCGGGCGGGTCTCACAATGCTGGCCACGGCGAACAGCAGTCTAAGAATCTGCCCGGCGAGCCACCTTGGCAAAATGACGTACGCCGGATGGAAATGGCTTTTGGTTATCAGGTGGCTGGGCGTGGAGATAGTTCACATTGTGCAACCTAATGTTTTTCTTTTTGTATCATCAATGGTGTATATCAGTTTTACCCTCACCTATGTCGTGTGATCCCATCCGAGATAGAAAGATAGCACATTGCCGTCGTAATCCAACTGAATTTCCGCTCCAGACACGATTACTGATTATTTTCGATTCTTTCCTTATATACAAGAGGGGGGGTTATTAGGGGGTATCAGAGAGGACAACGAAAGGGTGCATTCGGGATTCTGATAAAATCGCAACATCGTAAAGGATTGTGCATGGGCAAAGTAATAACTGTAACTACTAGCTACGAATTGCAGGACGAGAGAGCGCTATAGTAGCAGAGCCAATGCATAGGTGGTAAGCAAAGAACCATGTACGGTAGAGGAAAGCCACTCACCGGGACAAAACAACGATAAGTCAAGGCAGAACAGAAGGGACACTAGAAACTTCCAATACGATACCTGCCTCCGTAGCAACCGTACTCGGGTCAAATCAGAGAAGCCCTATCCATCATGGAAGCCAAATCTTGATTGTCTGATCTACACTTCCTGAAGCCACGACGTTGACCAATTTCTCCGGTCCCGTGGACGAATCGCCTGTCGTTCCGTTTGCCTTTGCATCACCACTGCCGCTTGATGCAGATTGTCGACCCCATGCGAGGGTCGAGACGAAGTGGTTGTGCGCTTCGACAGTTTTAATGCACCTGCCTGTTGAGAGTTCCCATACCCGTATGGTTTTGTCGTCGGCGGAGGAAAGGAGGTATTTGCCGGATGGGTGAAAAGCCAATGCTCGCACCCAATTGTCGTGGCCAGGCTACAGGGAATAGGAGGAGACGAGTAAAATTAGAGGTTAGATGACTTGGGCTGTTTTGCCACATGAGCCACTGGATGTGCGTACCAAGTTCCTTAGCAACTGTCCTGTTTGAGTGTCCCAAAGCTTAATGGTCTTGTCACGGGCACCTGAGGCAACATATAACCCGTGGCGCTTGCTACGTTCGGTGCTCTATTGAAAGAAGGTTAGGTTTAGAGATGAATGTTGTGAGACAGGTAGGATGCGGCCTTATCCTCGTACGTACCGGAATTCCTGCAAGTTCGCGGATTGCGGCGTACGCCGCGATTGGAGCAAACACGACAACCTCAACGTCGTTGTCATGCCCTCTCAATTCTGCTTTCTGTTCTCCTGTGAGGGGATCCCATATCCTGACAGTCTATGCGAACGGAGTAAACGGTTGTAAAGGGGGTGTAAAGAGCAGTATATGGATTTACCTGGTCTTTGGAAGAACTGGCAACTATCTTGCCGTCGGGGGAGGGTGTGATGCATCGGACCCATTCTGCATGGCCAAAAATTGTCCGAACTTGGTGGCTACGATCACATTAGTCGGACGAAGGCGCGTAAAGATTCGTACGCACGTGGATGCGATGTCAAATACTCGTATCGTCCTGTCCCTGCTAGCACTGATGATGTGCTGATCGCCGGGCAAGAAGCGGACGGAGGAAACTGCATGTTCGTGACCCGGGAAGGTTTTGGTGTTCTTCCACTCGCTCTGGGAATCCCATATCTTGATGAACAGGTCAGACGAACATGTGACTATTTGCAGATGTTGAGAGATGAAGGGGCTGGTTAGCGACAAGGTTAAAATACCACTTACCGAGTAGATGTCCTTTATGATCAAAATCAACGTCATTTACAGACTTGGTGTGCCCCTTCAGCGTTCTCTCAAATTCACCGGTCTCCCAGTCCCAGATCTTGACTGTCGCGTCTTCGCTGGCAGAAGCCAATATTGAGTACTGTGGGTGAAAGGCAACCCGAGTGATAGGAGAGCGGTGTCCTGTAAGGACGTGGGCAGCCGGGGCGCGAGGAACCCAATCGGACTGAGAGGCACGCTTTGCTGGTGTTGTTGACAACTCTTCCTGGAGTGCAGCATTGCGATTTTCCAAATCCATGATCTGTAGCCAGGAAATATATAGGAGATGAGGAGGCAAAAGTGTGCTAGGTGGAAGTCGCAAACCTTCTTTTGTAATCGGATTACGCTTGTCCATTTCTTCTCAAGCAGACCGGTGTACTTGGCTTTGGGATCTGGGGTGTATTCTGTGCCAGCGTCGGCCTTGAGGGCGTTGAAGGCAGACATGTAGTTGTTGGCGTAGAGGTAGTCAAGCATTGACTTGTGCCTGTGGTCTCGGGTTACCAGTCGCGACGGTGGGGGTGGAAGACGACATACAGGTCCTCTCTCTGCCTATCTGAGAGCAACGACATTGTTGCATACGCGGACGAGTTGCAGTTGTGGGTGTATCAGTGTGGACCGCCGTCTACAGTCTGTGTTGATGAATGTTGGAGTATGATAGCATTGACTGTCCACTGATGTGTCACCATATCTGGCTACCAACACAAACACTACTCTACCCAACTACACTCCCTACTATCCTCACTCGACCTGATGTCCCAATCTCCCCCAACTGGTTGCGCAAATATACTCTCGACTGGAAATCAAGCATGTCTAAATTACGCGGCAACTCAAGTTCCTCAATGTAAGAATATTCAGGCGACTGTAGGACCCCTGTTCCATCAATGACCCTGCACATTCGTCTTCTTACGAAATCAAGAATCGGACGCACATCCCACTTGTCAAAGGAATCGATCATGAGACGGCGTATTCGCGGGCAGAGCCACGACCCGGAAAGCTCGCCCGATGGGGGTGCTAGGCTCATCAAGAGCAGCGATCCACGCTGACAACCGAGAATCTCAAGCTCAGCCAAGTTTTGTGCCTCTTCCAGTGCAGTTGAAAAATTGTACAAATCACCCGTCTTCCACCGTGATAAAGTGAGGCGCTGCAGATCTGGCGCGGAGACGAAAAGCTCCTTTAGATGGTTCATTGCAAATCCTGGGGTCGCGGATAGCTGGGTATCCGAATAGGCGAGGATAAGATGCTCCAGCTTTGGGACGCGAAAGGCTTCAATGATAACAGTTGGACCAAGCTGATGACGCCAACACAGGTGAAGCCTCCGGACTTCGGGTAACAGGATAGGGGCTGATGATGGCGGAATAGGTTCTGATGGGAAATTGACCGTCAAGTCGACGAGCTGGGTACACGAAGAAAGCCCGTTCCCGAACATTGAGGGACGTACCCACCGTCCGCTATACGTTATCACGAGGACTCTAAGGTGGTCTAGCGATCGTCGCAGAACTCTTGTCATCGACGTCAGATCGCGAAGTCTGAGTTCGCGTAGGAGAGGTGCCTCTAATGCACGCTGGACAATGCTTGCATCGTCCTTGTCACCCGTGTCAAGGATGAGCCTCTGCAAGTACGGCATGGCAGGAAGGTTGCCGTCGGAAAGCAGAAACGGAACAATTGGGATCCCGGGCTCGATAGTCAATGTCTTGGCTCGATGGATATGTTGACTGAGCCATTTGACTGCCCGCAGAAACCTGGGCAAGGCTGCGTCAGGGATGCCAATCAAGGGTGGGAGGGTGGATGGTTTTAATGTGACGTCTATTGGGAGCTGGTTGGAGCGACTTATCCAGAGCTGCGCGCGTGCAACGTGGTTAACTTTGTCACCCAACCGGATGCACAATTTGGTCCACAGGGTTGGATTGTTGAGGACCATATCGTACCAGCGCCGACAGACATTGGACAGGGTGACTGGCGCACGGACGTCCCAGCCCCTTTGGAGCTCCGAGCTGTCCTCAGCGTGGACGCAATACGAGAATATTTCTCCGCATAGTTCTGGGAGAAGTGTTCGCATTGGCGCCTGGTGCATCCGTTTGGCTTGGATGTTGGCAACGAGTTTCTGTTTACTCTGTGATAGACACACACACTGATCCTACGGGGAACGTTGGCACATAATTATGATGTTAAAAGGAGGTCATCGCACCCGAATGACCGCTTGCTCAGTTTCAAGGGTATGGAGGTGATTTTCAATGGAAGTAAGAAGCTGCTCATCTTCCTGGATGGTCGTGGACATTATTACCATTGGATACACAAAGGACGGGAAGTAGTTGTCCTAGACATCGGTGTAATATTACTGAGCAGGTAATTACGATCGAGACGTATTACTACATCTGCTTCCAGCAACGCGGAGGGAAACACATAAAAATGACATAAAATGAGGACCCTGTGTGCGGAGGAAGCCGGGAGTGTGTGAACTTAAATTTCTACGTGTCGGGATTTGAAGGCGCGGAACGCAGTTCTCCTTCCTCACAATCCACATCCTCATCCCTTCGCCATGCTCACCTCCCGTGGTGCTGTTGCCCGTCTCTCAAAGCGTGCTTTCAAGAGCGCAAAGCAGACAAACGCGTTCTTCTCCTCAGCCGCTGTTCTCCCCCGGGTTGCCGTTCCTTCCCAGTCCCAGCAACGGTCTACTGCTGCTCGTCCCCAGCGGGCTTCTGGTTCCACCTCCGGTTCGTGTTTTTCACGTATTCCTTCTATCCCTCACTCATTTTCACGCTCTTTTTTCCACCGTTTCATTCCTGCAGCTCGTACCTATGCGACTGAGGCAAAGACTACCGTTGGTCAGGTGAAAACCGTCATTGGTGCCGTTGTCGATGTCCAGTTCGACACAGACAACCTCCCCCCTATCCTCAACGCCCTCGAGGTCCAGGATTTCCAAGGCGGTCGCCTCGTTTTGGAGGTCGCGTCCCATTTGGGTGAGAACTCGGTCCGCACCATTGCTATGGATGGTACCGAGGGTCTCGTCCGTGGTACCAAGGTCATCGACACTGGTGCTCCCATCCAGATTCCCGTCGGCAAGGCTACTTTGGGTCGTATCATGAACGTTATTGGCGAGCCCATTGATGAGCGTGGCCCCATCAAGGGTGTTAAGCTGTCTCCGATTCACGCCGAACCCCCCGCTTTCGTCGACCAGTCCACCACCGCCGAAGTCTTGGAGACTGGTATCAAGGTCGTCGATCTCCTTGCTCCCTACGCCCGTGGTGGTAAAATTGGTCTCTTCGGTGGTGCTGGTGTCGGCAAGACTGTGTTGATTCAGGAGCTCATCAACAACGTCGCCAAGGCCCATGGTGGTTTCTCCATCTTCTGTGGTATGTTACCCCGTATCTTGCGCCATATAATATTCTGAATCTTGTCTACTAGGTGTCGGTGAGCGTACTCGTGAGGGTAACGATCTCTACCACGAAATGATTGAGACCGGTGTCATCAATCTCGAGGGTGACTCCAAGGTCGCTCTCGTCTTCGGTCAGATGAACGAGCCCCCAGGTGCCCGTGCCCGTGTCGCCCTTACTGGTCTTACCATCGCCGAGTACTTCCGTGATGAGGAAGGCCAGGATGTGTTGCTCTTCATTGACAACATTTTCCGCTTCACCCAGGCCGGTTCCGAGGTGTCTGCCTTGCTCGGTCGTATCCCCTCTGCCGTCGGTTACCAACCCACTCTCTCCACCGATATGGGTGGCATGCAGGAGCGTATCACCACCACCAAGAAGGGTTCCATCACTTCCGTCCAGGCTGTCTACGTGCCTGCTGATGATTTGACTGACCCTGCCCCTGCCACCACCTTTGCTCACTTGGATGCCACCACCGTGCTGTCCCGTGGTATTGCCGAGCTTGGTATCTATCCCGCTGTTGACCCCCTCGATTCCAAGTCCCGTATGCTCGACCCCCGTATTGTAAGTTTAGACCAGGGCCCCAACGTTGACAATCATTGACGTATTTGTTATAGGTTGGCAAGGAGCACTATGAAGTCGCGACGGCCGTCCAGAAGATTCTTCAGGACTACAAGTCCCTTCAGGATATCATTGCCATTCTCGGTATGGACGAATTGTCTGAGGAGGACAAGCTTACTGTAAGTGTATCCCCATTCTAATTAAGGTTGATGTCGCTTACCTCGGTTCGTAGGTCGAACGTGCTCGTAAAATCCAACGTTTCATGTCGCAACCTTTCCAGGTCGCCCAGGTCTTCACTGGTTATGAGGGCAAGCTCGTTCCTCTCAAGGACACCGTCCGTTCCTTCAGGGAGATTCTCTCCGGCGCACACGATTCTCTTCCTGAGTCTGCTTTCTACATGGTATGTTCGCGGTCAAGTTTGGTTATTGCAGGCACTAACCCGTTTATTAGGCTGGTACAATTGAGGATGTCAAGGCCAAGGCTGAGCAACTCGCAAAAGAGATGGGCAACTAGATTTCTTAATCATCTGGAGGTGGTCCCATGTTAGCGTCGTCCTCGTCGGTGTAGATTGTGGCCGTCGAATAAAATGCTTTTTATTCTCTAGTCTTAATAATGCATTGCATAGATTCATTCTAGTTCTTGTGTGGTTGAGCGTGTCCTATTGTTGAGAAATCGAATTCCGTATAATGTGCAATGATTTTCTGTCGTTGCCATCAACATGTCCCATTGCAACTGGGTTGTTCAGGGACAGGGGCTTTACAAGGCGCTATAGCCAAGTGGTTACGGCGACAGATTAGAAATCTGTTCCTCTTTGAGGGCGCAGGTTCGAATCCTGCTGGCGTCGCTAGTTAGCATTTGTATAAATTTTTGTGTTTCCTGAATAGGTGATTGATCGGCATCTGTGCAAGGGTGAAACCAAGGCTGTTGGCAGAGACCTCCGACCACAATGGGAACGTTTGACAAGATGGAAGAGTACCTCGCCTCAGTTGAGGAATATTTCTTTACTTCTCTTTCTGCAGTCGCCCATGGCCTGCCCGACGTCCACGAGGTTGCCAACCGTCTCTGGATCGACATCTCGCGCTATGGTCCCGGGCTTCCAGCGTTCCCAGAGGTCCGCATACCCAGCCTCGGCGACTTTCAAGTACCACCTCCCCCACCACCACCCCCGGCACCCCCTGCAACACGCTGGGCCGAAGTATCATCGGGCTGGATTGCTAAACACCCATGGAAAACAACAGGAGTTGTGATGTCTGCTGTGGGCACCGGTCTGCTTGTCAGCTACAGCATCACTCGTCGCAAACGGAGAGGACCCCAACGTCTGCGTGCGCAGCAAGCAAAATCTACAGACCGTAGGCAGGTAGTCGGTGAGTGGCGAATTTACTGGGGGGTGTCAATATCGAGGCTCATCATTCCGCTCCAGTTGTTCTTGGTGCTGATTCACCCTTTGGACTGCCGTTGATTTTGGATCTGGAGAAGAAGGGGTACATTGTAATCGCTAGTGTTGCCACTCCTGAGGCCGTTGACCCATTGGAGCAGCAAACACAGGGATACGTCAAGGCTTTGGTTTTGGATCCATACGAGGTATGGTCCACTTTCTTTTATTGTGGTGGAACTATAGCTAATACACGAAAAGCCTCTCATGATTCCTACTTTTTTAAGGTCTTTAGCTGCTACACTTTCTCGCAAATTCCCGATTGGCGCTGCGGGAGACCCCTACGCCTCTCTCTCCTCACACCCCTACATCCACTCCATTATTTCCCTCCTGACCCTCCCCACAACCAAAACTGCAACGCATACCCTTGCCCCGCTTGAACACGTTTCCTTGCCGGATACGTACCTCCCGTACCTGACAGCGACGCACGTCACTCCGCTGCAGGTCATCCAGGCGCTCTTGCCGCTGATACGCACCGGCCCGGCTATCATGCGTGATCAGGGGTATAAGAAGACGATTGTGGTGTGTTTACCGGCTACGGATGTGAGAGTTGGGTTACCGTTTGCTGGGGTTAGGGCGATGAGTGCTGCGGCTATGGAGAGAGGGGTGGAAGTTTTGAGGAGGGAGGTGAGGGCCGCTGGTGTTACCGGGAAGGGCGCGGAGGTAATGAAGAACTTGAGGGTTGTTGTGGTTGATGTTGGGGTGTTTGATTTTGGTGTTGGTGTCGCTAGTACCGGTGCTGGTACTGGCATGGAAGAAATGGGTGGGACTGAGAGTGTGTGGAAGGCGATGGAGAGATGGACTGCATCGGAGAAGGTGACTTATGGACCGGCCTTTGCGAGTGTGTTGCAGGGTTCGGCTGATGTGTCTAAGAAGGAGAAGACACCTTGGGAGACTTTTGTTGCTGTGTTCAAAGGCACGCACCGCTATGGTGTTCATAGGAAGCCAACGGATGTGTCAGTGTTTGTGAAGAACGTCGTGGACGTCGTCAGTGGCGGACGGGGCGCATACAGGATTTACGGTATCGATCTGGGATTGGGCAAGATTATGAATTGGGTAAGAGGGGAGAGATTGTCTGTTGGTGCTGGTGGTGGGTAACATCACATCTCGCTCACTGGAAATAAACTGACGAGGACTTTGTTGCAGCGCATACGTACAAATTTGCCTCGTATTTGCCCTCAGCCTTGTTGGACGTCGTTCTCAACATCCCCCATTTCTTGATAGGAGTTAGGAATCGACTCCTAATGACCCAACCATTCAGGCTACCTCCCACCAATCTGCCCCCACCCGCACCTGCACCTGCGCCCGCAGCTAATACCACTCAGCCCAAGGTCGCCTCTACAACCACCAGCCAATCCTCGGTTCACTCTCAAACCCAAAACAGCGCCGAATCCCAAGAAACGCCATCCGAGCATGAATCTTCATCCGACGTCGAAAGTGTCTCTGGTGAGAGCAGCAGCGGTGTCGACAGCAGCTGGGTCAGTTTGAACGGAAGCCAGACCAATATTCAAGAAGACTCTACTACCTAAGCAGACCCGTCATCCAAATAACTCCAGATCCAACTTGAGACGTTTATTTCCCCTATCCGATTGCTACCTCAAATACATAATGCATGTATGTTTATTGATCTCCAGTCATACCGGACCCCCCATCTCTCTACTCGGTCTTCTATCGTTTTCTTGTGTATCAGTAGAATTTCGACCAGAATTGTAATATATATTTGTTCTCATGAAGTGAAGCGTGCTCCGATCCCGTGAATTGATATTAGCCTTCTCCGAGTGCTTAATTTATCTCTCCTCATCGCGGCGACCATGGAGAAGACTTATAGTAAGAGGATCTATTATAAACAACGAAGACGAACTAATAACACGATTTGTAGCCAAATTCAATCTCTGGATCGTGCCGCAACGCAGTACGGCCGACGATCTCAAGAAAATCATGGCCATTCGCAAGGGCAAACTACATTTACCAACCACGTATCCAGCATTCGAACCACACATCACTCTTGCATCCGTGCAGTCCGACACTCCCATCCCTCTATCCACAATTCGCGAATCTATATCCGCCACACAACGTGTATTCCAAGCCAACTTCAAGTCTGTAGATGTGGGCGATCATTACTTCCGCTCAGTCTACGTCGCCGTCCACCCGGATGAGACTCTGGTTAATCTGCACCGGACTGTGCACGAGAAGCTGGGAGTAGATCCACGCACGCCGAAATACCCACATATGTCGCTCGTGTATGTGAGCGACGAGGATGCTGCTAGTGGGGAGAGGGAGAGGTACTACGAAGAGCTGAAAGAGAGAACCTTGATGCAGACTAAAAGTCAAGAAAGCGAGGAAGGCGTGGAGTTACGGACGAGCGCAGACAAAGAGTGGATTGGGGGATTCGGAGTCGCAGAGATATGGGTTATGGAATGCATAGGGCCTGTGGAGGCTTGGGTAGTGCTAGATAAGATAAGGTTACTATCTGACTGATTAACCCCTATTCCATACTCGTCACTTTCTACGGACTACCATCACCCGATGGCTTCGTCTTCTAACTCGTCGGCGAGGAAACAATATGCACAGTACCTCCAATTCTCAAGCGACAACTTTCTCCTCGCAGCAGGCGGTGTTCTCTTCAGACTCGCTCCTCCCCCCGACACCGGGTTAAATTCTGAGCCACCCCCAACTTCATCCTCCACAACACCAGTGGCAACACCTGTATCACTGCATCCTTCTAGCATAGACAACCTCCAGATCTGCGTATTGCATCACAGAAAAACAAACGACATCCTCCTTCCAAAAGGGCGCAAAGACGTCGGCGAACCCATCGAACAAGCTGCACTCCGCGAAACATTTGAAGAGACAGGTTACGCCTGCGAACCCCTCCCTTGTCCAATGCTCACACGTGCACCAAACCCAAACCTCGACACTAGCCTCAGGCCACACGTTGAGCTCGAGTCCACCGAGCCATTCACCATCACAGTCAAAATGCTCAAGGATGGCAGCATGAAAGTGATCTTATGGTACCTCATGCGTATGGTTAGTAACTCCGCGCCGATGGTGCAGGGCACGCAGATGGCGAATGAAGATTTTGAGTCCATGTGGGTGGGCGCGAGGGACGCGGCGAGAATTTTGACGAGGCCGGATTACCGGAATGTGGCCAAACTAGCTGCCGAACTTGTTGAGAATGGGATGACGATGTCTGATCATCGTCCAGCCTTCAATCCTTGACTTGAATTAGTGAACGTATCTATTGTGCACCCCAGAATACGACGGAAGATTGTAATAATGGTACAGATGAATTATGATTGTCTATGCAGTGTAGATGCTCTTGACTTTGTACATCTTCGTATCGGCCTCGGGTATGTCAGCTTCATCGGCGTAGACTGAAGCTAGTTTATACATCGTTGTTGGGGCGGCGGACTCTGGAGATTTAGTAGTAGCAAAGTTGCCGGGTGCAGGCGTAGCCTTGCTGGCAATTCCGGCGGCACGACCATCCGGGATCTTGAAGAACTCCCTCACACCATCCTTCTCGCCATCATAGATGTAATAACCCTTCCTCTCAAACTGGATGATATCACCCTTCTTCAACTCGAGGACGTTGGCATCAGCATGAGCGATTTCCTTGAACTCGGTCACTGGCGTGACGAAGTCTGCGACGTTATCCTCTTCTTCGAGTTTCTTTTTGGTGATGAGGTAGTCGAAGTCGGTCAACGTCACGGTAGGTATAGGATACGCTGATGTAGGCTCAGCAAGCCATGTAACCTTCTTCTTCGTCTTACGGAAGTCACCCTCGAGATGGAGGTCCATCACAAGCGAGAGGACCTTTCCAGATGCGTCAACCTGCTTTTGGCGGACGATGGCATTTCCCCAGTCCATGAGTGTAATCTGATACTGGTGTTGAGCGGCAAGTGCGATGGATTGCAGATGAAATACGTACTTCCTCCTGATCCTCGAAGGAAACGGCATCTTCCTGCTCGATGGTGATCTTGCTCGAGTACACAGTCTTCTTTTCGCCAACATCAGGGTTCTTCTTGTGCTTAGGTAGCGTTTTGACTTCAGGACTAGCGGGTCCGTTCGCGAGAGTCACAGGAACACTAAGGGAAAGCAATTAGCAATGACCAATATTGAATGCACCCGCTCACCTGCCCTCCTTATGAAGAGCCCAAAGTCGAGGTGCGATGGGGTCAATTATCTTCTTATTGTGTGTCCAGATCGAGTCCCACTCCAAGGAAACGACAGCCTGAGAAGGTCCCTGAGACAGCATAAACTGCGTCAGAGCCTCGACAGTCATCCCACGACGACGAATCCCTATAAAATATGTTTGAAACGGTACCCAGGTGTTGTAAAGTGAACATACCTCGGACGGTGGGGAAACGTGGGTCATCCCAGCCTCCTACAAGACCTTGATCAACGAACCAATGAAGCTTGCGCTTAGATAAGAGAGTATAGATAAAGTTCAAGCGACTAAAGTCCCAGATGTTGACCTTGCGAAGCCCGGTCGCTTCAAGCATCCACTGGTATTGTGGGTTGCGGTCACGGTACTCGTTGGTCCTGAGAGCGTGGGTGACACCCTCAATGGAATCAACAACAGGGCAGGCGAAGTCGTAGGTAGGGTACACTTTCCATTTGTCACTGTCAGAGACATAAGGGGCTGCGCTTTAAAACGTGGGCCAAGTGCGTACCCCGTGTGGTGATGAGGCAGAGTATTACACCTGTAGATAACGGGGTCCCGGAGGGCTCTGTTGTTGTTGTCAACGCTAATCTTGGCGCGTAGACACCATCGTAGGCCTTCATTGGATCCCGACGTCATTTCAGCAAAATGCTTGAGATTGTCCTCGACACTATCGTCTCGATGTTTAGAGGGTATACCCTTACCACGCTCGTCGCGCATCTAGTGATGCGTCAGCATAAGAACGCAACAGTATCGGTAGGGGACAAACTTGATCCTTCTCAGTATCGTCAGTGTACGATTTTCCATCTTTGATGAGTTGGATAGCGTAGTTGTAAATGGTATCAAAGTAATTAGATGTGTGTGTAACTTGGTCCCCGCGAATGTCAAGAAGTTGCAAGTCCTCCAGAATGGTCTCTTCAAACTCTGTCTATTGGATAGATGAGTTGAGGCAATGAATTAAATCGGGTTACACATACCCTCTCTTTTGAAGGGTTGGTATCATCAAACCGAATAATCAATTTGCCCTTGTACATTCTGGCAAAATATTGGTTCAGAATGGCAGCCTTAGTGTGGCCAATATGGAGGTAACCACTAGGCTCGGGAGGGAAACGTGTCACGACCTGGCCTTCCTTTGCATCTTGGAGCCCAAGTGCAAAACCAGCAGCAGTTTTATTCGAGCGGGCCTTCTGCGCCCTCGCACTGACAAGTTCAACAAGAATGGCCTGCGTCGAATTTAACGACTCTAAATGGACGATCCAGCGCGCCAGATGCAAGAATGTGTTGTTCTTGAGAAGACCAACGATCTTTACATTGCCTATTTAAGGAAAGTGATAAGATTTGACGATTAAAAACGTGATGTTATTTCACTGACCTTTGATAGCGCCCCATATAGCCCAATCCGATGCGGAGATTCCGTAGCCAGCGAGGAAGGCGTGGTATGCGAGGTAGTTATCGAGGAGATCGAGGGCAGTGTTGATTTCGGGGAGGGCTGTAGCCGTTTTCAAGGTCTTGGCGAGGGTGAAGTATGCTGGCGTCTAGAAGATTAAGTGAGATGGGAATGTTAGGGCTGAGGTGGACGGACTCGGGAGTTATCGCCTGCTAAATTGGCCTCCTTTGCGATGGCCTGCACGATATCGTGTTCATCTGTGTATGTGTTGCCGGCGAGGTCGAGAGTGACCCCAGAAACAGTCTCATCGAAGTAGACAGTGACCTTGCCAGTGTAAGCGGCGGCCCCGATTGTCGAGAAGGGGAAAGGGGCCTGTTTTGAGGAAAGGGTAAGAGCCATTTACGTGCTGGGTGTTGGAGGAGAGAAAGTGACTAGGACTTAATGATAATTGATAAGCGATTGTATTACGTAAACAGTTTAAATATACTCATTACATGGTTATCATGTCCCCTTGACATAGACAATAGAAGATATTAAAACAGAGAAAGGTGCGCCTTACGACACTCCGAATACAGTGGGTAACATGGCTGTATGCAGTGTTACAATCATCCGTAATTCGGGAAATAAGACACCGACACCATTTAACGACTATCAACGACGAGAATAACCCGAGACAAAAAACAGACGTGTGTCGCCTGAGTAGAGCGGCGAGACCACGAAGAGGAATGCGATAAAGTTGAGGAGTGGGTGAAGCTTTGCGGCGAAACGGGGAGCTCTAAGAAATCTTGATGTGGATTGGACTTGGTCAAATTTATCGTGACCCAGCGTCTCACTGCTTTTAATCCTACAACACATTATAGACTGAGCGCAGTCTTAGAAGGGCCATTGGATTGTATGGGATTGGCACCAAATTTTACCAGAATCGGGGTGGTACTAAGATGATGGCTTGAAGGTAAGGGATGTGATGGTAGCCGAAAGATGAGAATCATACCCCATCAGTCGCGAAAGCGGAAAACGAAGCCACAAGCTAATACGCGGGGCATGCATGCACATAGGGTGTTTATGATACCAAACAAGGCCAAGGGGGCACCAAGAGAGTGTGGAAATAGGAATCAAAGAAACACAGGCAAGCTCTTCAGGAATGTTGGGAGCGGAGCTGAAGGCGGAGGAACCAACGGAGGGAACCAACCAGGGATATGAGAGTGGTAAGGGGAAAAGCTAATGGTGCGATTCAAGATGGCAGGAAGGGCCTGGCAGGTTGTGCGGGCGCGGATATCTAAGAAAGAGACATTGGAGGAACGAAGATGAAAGTATGGGCAACAATATCCGACGATGAATAGAATGGGCGAGAAGAAAGAAATGGGGAAAATGCTAGACTGCGAGACACAAATAGAACTAGGGTAACCGGGGGAAAATGGGAGAAGAACTTGAGAGTGGAGGAGTTTTAGACTTGAGAAGATAATGATGCTATAGGCTTCTGTTGAGAACAAGTTCATGGATTAGTAGAATTATTGAAAGATGATTAATAACTGAGAGCCTGCGAAAGTATTGGGAGTAGAAGGGGCGATACCTAACAAAGGAGTCGTGTAATTCTCGTTGGTAACGTGGGTCCTCGTGGGTCCTGGGAGTCGTGAAACTCAATGAACCCTTGGTTTGGAGATCATCTGATCTGACTCGATGCGAGTCATGTGCAGCCTGCTAATTTCCATTTATAAATCTCAATCCACGGTGCTCTATATAGCCCTCGAAGTTTTCTACCACTTGCCCCTTCTTTAATCCAACACCGTACCTATGCTGTATGTAGTTCCTCATGTTTTTCTTGTGTCCTGCTGATGTACCGTCACCCTCAGGCCCGATCCCTCCAAAAAGTACCGTCCGTACACGCCCATCAATCTCCCCAACCGCCAATGGCCCTCCAAAACGTTCACTAAAGCCCCCATCTGGCTCTCGACTGATCTGCGCGATGGGAACCAAGCCCTCGCAAACCCAATGACCATTGCGCAAAAGACCACCTTCTTCCGTCAGTTGGTCAAGTGTGGTGTCAAGCAGATTGAAGTGGCATACCCTGCCGCTAGTGACACCGATTTTGGTTTCGTTAGAGGCCTCGTCGAGAATAACGAAATTCCCGACGATGTGTGGGTTCAGGTCTGTCCCTGACTTTGCTCTGGTAGTATCATTCATGCTGATGAGGGAAAAATTAGGTTTTGACACCGGCGAGGGAGGATCTAATCAGGCGAACGATCGATTCCGTCGCAGGAGCCAAACATGCGATTCTCCACATGTACAATGCGACATCGCCTACCTTCCGAAATGTCGTCTTCCGCAATTCGAAGGAGCAGACCATTGAACTCGCGGTGAAGCACACAAAAATCGTGAGGCAGCTGACCGAAGAGTGCACGGCCAAGCACGGAACTATATTCAAGTATGAATATAGCCCAGAGACTTTCTCACAGACAGAGCCGGAGTTTGCTCTCCAGATCTGCGAGGCCGTGAAGGCTGCCTGGGGAAAGGCTGGTACTGGCGAGGACCGCATCATCTTTAATTTGCCCACAACTGTGGAGATTTCGCCGCCTAACCATTACGCTGATCAGGTATGGAGGTTATTCTCATTCTCACAATCGGGAATCTAACGTGAATCATACAGATCGAACACTTCTGTAACAACCTCTCTGAACGTGAAAAGGTGATTGTCAGCTTGCACCCTCACAATGACCGAGGTGGGCCCTTCAATATTATTGTGTATGATCGCGTTTAACCGGATATCACAGGAACTGGCATCGCTTCGGCCGAACTTGGCGTTCTGGCCGGTGGTGATCGTATTGAAGGTTGTTTGTTCGGCAACGGAGAACGAACAGGCAATGTTGATCTCGTAAACCTTGCTCTAAATCTATATACCCAAGGTATCGCCCCTGGCCTCGATTTCAGTGACCTCCAACATGTCATCGACACTGTCACTCAGTGTAACGACCTCCCCGTACACCCTCGTCACCCATACGCCGGCGATCTAGTATTCACTGCATTCTCTGGATCGCACCAGGATGCCATCAAGAAAGGCTTCGAGGCACAAAAAATTCGACACGCCGAGGCTGCGACCAGAGGCGAGCCCCTATACTGGGACATGCCCTACCTCCCCATCGATCCCGCTGACTTGGGCCAGACATATGAGGCCGTCATCCGCGTCAACTCTCAATCTGGCAAGGGTGGTATTGCGTACCTCATCAAGCAACACTTGGGCTTGGACGTTCCTCGCAAGATGCAAATTGCGTTCTACCAGGTCATCCAGGCGATTTCGGATCGCGAGGCTCGCGAGGTGACAGTGGAAGATATCACCACTGCGTTCCGCTCGACATACCACTTTGGTGGGCCCAAGTACAAAGGCCGTTTGGCCCTCCGAAACTTTAAGATTTCGGCCGAGCCTAATGCGGATCCTCAGGACGATGGAAATGATGAACAGTCTGATGAACGACGTCACTTTGATGGAACTTTGCTTGTGGATGGAGTATACCGAGTCGTTCGAGGGGATGGTAACGGTCCTCTGTCGGCCCTGTTGGATGCCCTCCGCACACACCTCAAGATCGACCTCACGATCCGTGAGTACACAGAACACTCCGTCGGAGAGGGCAAAGAAGCCAAAGCTGCATCCTACGTCGAGGTCGTCCCTGCCGATGACCGCAAGTCCGCTACATCATGGTGGGGTGTTGGTGTGGACTCTGATATCGCTGGTTCCGGTCTTCGTGCGCTTTTGAGTGCTGTCAACTCTGCCATTGGCGATCGCGCGCTGCCGGAGTTGAAGCTGAACGTCGGCTTCAGCGCTGCTTCTGCACAGGCCGATATTGCGAGTGCCGTCGTCAATGCTCTCGGCCTCGAGCTTCCGCGCAGGTTCCAGGCTTCGTTCTTCGAAGTCGTCCAGCGCTACGCGCGTGATAGGGAGTCCGGGATTTCGTATGACGATCTCGTCAATTTGTTCCAGAAGACATACTACTTTGGTATCCCGTCCAAGTACGAATTGGCTTCTTTCAAGTTGGAACACGTCGATGCCACACGTCGTCAGTTGGATGGAGAGTTTTTGTTTGCAGGAGAGAAACGTAAAGTCAGCGGAGGGGGTAATGGTCCCCTGTCAGCAACTCTGACGGCTCTGCATCAGCAAATTAGTGGCACATTGGCCATTAGGGAATATTCCGAGCACTCGATTGGTGAGGGTACGGAGGTGGTTGCAGCATCGTATGTGGAACTGGTGTACGAGGGACCTGGTGAGAAGAAGAGGTCGGCGTGGGGTGTTGGGACGGACACAGATATTACAGCGTCAGGTATCAAGGCCGTTTTGAATGCGGCGAGTACCTTGGACGTCGTAGCGATTAAGGCTGTGAACGGCCAATAGGGGGTAGAGTAGTCGAAGAAAGGAAAGTATATATAAAAAGCTGTATTATCTACATATGAATTTGGAATATGCTTGTATTATTGAGGTGACGAGGCCACGAGCGCCTGATTTCGGAGGCGGCACAAATATATATATTGGGAGTCACGAGTAGACAAGTTGACGAAATAGCAAACCTGTCACTCTGATCCATCTCTGTGTCCCAAATAAGGTTCTCCGTCCGCTGGGTTCTACCAACCCCACTTGACTGCACTGCACCACCCAATGCCTGTGTCTCCAGGCCGCAACTCGCGGTACACCCGCGACCCGAGCAACATGTCCAGCTCACGCAATCTCGGAGCATCGTTATCCGTCTCCCGGCCATTTCTCAACATGATTAACCCCATGACGTCGCGCACTTATCAAGGGTACATACGCGCCGACCAGTCGCCCGTCGAAGAGGAGAATGAGCTCGAAGAGCAGGACCTCGAATCCGGCAGGCGGAGCCGCGGAAGTAGTTCTGGCACGAGCCGAGCCGCCAGGGCGGCGAGGAATAACGAGACAGAGAGAAATGTGTTGTGGGATGCGGGTACCTCTGGAACGAATGCTCTACGACCGAATATCAAAGAAGGCGATGGAGATAAGAGGGAGGATTCATCTGACGATGAGGTACCGCAGAGTTTCATAATTGAGACCCCAACCTCGAGGACGAATGCGGCGCTGAGCAAGGCCGTTTCATCATCTAAGACCAAAGGAAAGGGTAAAGCCAAAGCTTCGGGCTCAACGAATCCTGAGGCTCAACAACGTGGTCAACCCCTGTATTCCGTCGCTGGAAGGAGGGTACCCCCTGCAAAACCTATACTCCCTGTCTCGGCGCAGGATGCGAACGTGAATATCCCACCGAGACCGTCTGAATTGGACGAGGAGGAGCATCTGGCAGTGCCTTATACATCGGCTGCTTCGAATTCTGGGGAGAGTAATGGGAATGGGGGTAGGCGGCGGCACGCGGGGGCCACGATGGGAGGGCTGGATGCGTACGAGCGGGCGTTGTGGAACTGGGTGAATGTGTACAACTTGGATGCGTTCCTGCTGGAGGTTTACTATTATTATGAGGGAAAAGGGATCTATAGTATCGCTCTGGCGAGGGGCCTGAACTTACTGTTAGTATTTTTGGTCTTTCGGTCTATGTTGTGTGCTGATGCCTCTTTGCGACAGGACAGTAGGCTTCGTCATTGGATTCTCAACGTTCTTATTGGGTTGCATTGATTATTCGAAACTACGGGAGGGGAGCGCAACGCATCTTTCGCAAGTTATCGTTGATAAATGCGTGTCCAAGTGCGCAGTTCACTGTTATCTACCTCACGAGTGCTCATGACATTGGTTATTACAGGTTCTCGGGATTAACACTACTTTTTTTCATCCTCTTCCTCGCATTCTACATCTGGCAAATCATCTCATTCGCCCTCGACATCTACCGCCTGATCGACATGTACAATTTCTATACCTACCTCCTGAAGATACCCGACGTAAGCTACCAAAAGGTCATCATAATTCTTCTTACCGACCCCTACTCTCACAGGCAGACATCCAAACAATATCATGGTCCGAAGTGGTCCGGCGCATAGGTTCAATACGTGAAGAAAACCCCATCACGGCCCTGTCCTCAAAGAACGCACGTGGGACGAACGATACAACGACAGCCAAGCTTGACGCACACGACATTGCCAACCGCATCATGCGGCAAGAGAACTACCTTATTGCACTGTTTAATAAGGAGCTTTTGGATTTGCGCGTGCCGCTGCCTAAGCTTTTGCAGAGGTTTGTGCCGGAAGAGAAGGGGAAGGGAAAGGTGTTGACGGAGGCGTTGGAGTGGAATTTACGATTTTGTTTGATGGATTACTTGTTTGATCATCATGGGAGAGTGAGGAAGGTGTTTTTGAAGAGTAAAAATAGGGCGGCGCTCATTGAGGGGTGAGCAGGTTTTGTTTATTTTGTGTGTGAGAAGGATATATTGATTGTGGTGATTAGGTTGCGCAGGAGGTTTATCTTCATGGGTATCCTGAATGCCATCTTTGCGCCGTTTATTGTATTGTATCTCATCATGTATTCATTCTTCCGGTATTTCGAGGTGAGTATTAAAGTTGTTGCTTTGAGGGCCACACTGATCGTATGCAGGAATATCGCAAAGATCCTTCGTCAATTGGTGGTCGGAGATATACTTCATATGCCAAGTGGAAATTCCGCGAGTTTAACGAGCTACCGCATTTCTTTACGCGACGACTGGACGAAAGCTACCCCGTTGCAAACATCTACATTGGGCAATTCCCCAACGAAAAGATGTCTCTTATCATGAGGTACTTTCAAGTCCCTTTAGCAGACAAACTATAACTCATGGATGTTTGCCTGTTTAGATTTGTGTCCTTTGTTGCTGGAGCGTTCACTGCCGTCCTCGCCCTCGCCTCGGTCCTTGACCCGGACCTTTTCAAGTTTGAGATTACACCTCACAGCACTGTCGCGTTCTACTTGGCTTTGTTTGGTGGTATCTTGACTGTAGCAAGAGGGATGATTCCGGAAGAGAACAGGGTGTTTGATCCCGAGCTGTTGATGACGGAGGTGATCACGTATACGCATTATATGCCAGAGGAGTGGAAGGGACATTTGCACAGCAAACAGGCAAGCATCAGCTTTCTGCGTTCTTTCAAGTCGCTAAATGTTTTGTAGACGCACCAAGGATTCGGAGAGCTCTTTGCGATGAAGGTTCTGATATTTGTGCAGGAACTTGTGTCGGTTATTTTGACGCCGTTTGTGTTGTGGTTTTCGTTGCCGGATTGCTCGCCTGCGATTATTGACTTTTTCCGCGAGTTTTCGGTGCATGTGGATGGAAGAGGGTATGTGTGTAGTTTTGCAGAGTTTAATTTCGAGAGGCATGGAAATGTCAAGGTGAGGAACTTTCTTCTCTTCCTGTGTTTGGGTGGATTGCTGAGTGTTGTGGTATAGTTCGGTGCACCGACGAGGGCGAATGACAAAAAGATGATTTCGAATGAAGGAAAGATGGAGAAGAGTTTCCTGAATTTCAAGGTGCGATGATTAACTACTCTAAAAAAGACCATCCGATACTCAAAAAGTTATATCTTAGGCCGCGAACCCAGACTGGAATCCGACAGATCCCTCGGGTTCGTTGTATCTCAGTCGCATGGCAGATCTAGCAGGGGTAGGAGCAGCGGGGAGTACACTCCCGTTCAACGCACGAGATCCACATAGCATTGCAAATCTGTACCGGAGACGGCACTTTGCAAATCAACCTCCACATCAACCTGTCCCGGGACCTTTCCAGGATCATGTACACTTTGTGACATCGCCCCCGCCAGTGGATGTGGGACTGTCGTCGTCGACTTCGATACAGTTGCCGGGCGGGGAGGATGGTTTGGGAGGGAAGTTGTTTGGGGAAAGGGCGCAGGAGTATGATTGGGCGTTGAAGCAGAGTCAGAATATGGCTACTGCGCGGAGGAGGGGTATGGGGGCGTCTATACTGTTGGGTGGGTCGACGAATGGACTTGGTGCGGCGTCGGTGTATAGTGCTGCGAGAGCGGCAGATTTGGCAAAGACAGTTTTGTTGGAGGATTCACAGGCGGATGATAAGAAGAAGGATGAGAAGAAGATTGGTGGTGGTGAGAGTGAGATTATGGGAGATGATAGTGGGATGATTGGGGAGAGTGGGCTGGGGGTTGGGGAGTCGTACGTGGATGGTGCGAAGAGGGAGAGGATGGGGTATGGGGATGGGCAGGATGGTGGGCAGGATGAGGATGAAGAGTTCCTTGAAGATGGGGGAGTTTTGGGGTTGCTTGCGCAGATATATGGGAGGCGGGAGGGCCCGGTACGAGGGATCTGAGAGGACATTTGTTATATACCTCGCATTTTCTTGTGTTTTGATAGATATGCATTTTACATATATATTTCTACTAGTTGTGCTACTGGGGTTTATCTTTGGCGAGGATAACCTCGACTCGCTTGACTTTGCCGTCGTTGCCTGTTCCTGGAGCTATATCGCGGTCGACGCGGGTGCCGATGCGGATATCAGTTGCGATGCGGGGAGCGCCTTTAGCGTGGACGGCGGCATGGCAGTCATGGATGGCCTGGGAGACTTTTAACCAGGGGCCTTCTAATAGCATTTATGATGTCAGTGAGGGTTAAATAAAATACAGGAGGTACACACCCAGATTTGTGCCGTAACCACTTTTGAGATAGATTTTGAGTATTGGAGATGTAGATAGCGGGGACAAGCTTACTGCATCTTGAGGGAAGACAGGTCAGGGGTGATCGAGAAGCAGAGGGATGGGAGAAACCTTGAACGTGAGGCCTGATTTCTCAAGGACGCGCTGACATTCTGCGATGTATTCAGCAACCTGATTAGGGGTCGTCAGGGGCGATGGGGGGTTGCAAAGAGGGGGATGACAGGCGTACAGAGGGCTCGTTTGTGCCCATAGGAATGAGGCAGAAGTCTATAGAAGGAATGAAGTAATATGTATTACTGGAGAAGAGTGGTACATGCCTGCGACAGCGTAAAGGTCAGACATGGTGGGATGGAGAGGGTGCGGAGTTTGAAAAGGGAGGTGGAAGGAGTCGTTTGATCTTAGTTGACCTCCAGCAAAGGGAGAGGGCGCATATGCCGTCGACGGCCATCCAATCCCGCATCGCTGCCTTTGAGGCAAAGTCAAATGGCCACTCACAGTCCCCGCCAACGCCTGCTCTCGGTCACAAAAACTCTCTCATCGATCTGCACGACTGGGTCCTCGATGACATGCACCCGTCCCCACCGACAAAACAAAAGCCAAAGCCAAAGCCAAAGCCACCGGCTCTCCAGGTGAAGAAGCCAAATGGGAGTACGCAGAGCCCACCATTGCCGCCACGTCGCAGCACAAAGGACAGCGACACCTCGTTGCTTTATCCACCCCTCGGTGGTATGGAAGCTGGAAACGGAGAGCAGAAGGGGAAGCATATGCCTGCGTCGTCCGTGTCGTCCTTCCACTCGGTCTCCCTCTCTTCAGACACGGGCACGGAAGACCCTGGCACTCCCAGCTCAGTGGCTACAAACATGATCGCCACATACCCCATTGACAGGGTTCCCAGCTCATCCAGTCTTGCAGAGTCTTTTGAAGAGATCAACATTCCTCCACCTCTTCCACAACGTCCTCCTGCCACTCCAAGTGCCAACAACACGCCCCCTCCGCCTCCACCCCCGCCTCCACCGCGGTCCGCCCAACCAAATACTCCTCTCCCTTACGTTCCACGCAGGGTCCCACCCCCACCTCCGTCCCGTGCTTCGGACCGTTCATCCATACAGAGCTCAACCAGCTCGTCCCTCTCTCGACGAAGCAGTAGCAGCGTACAGACTCCTACTCTCATCACTACTCTCCCCCTCCCACCTCCCCCATCAGCAGTTACCCAACTAAAGCGACCTACACCCGTACCCTCAGCAGCCCGGAAACGCTACCATGCAGTATTCAATGCTAATATCGTTCAACGGCGACGCGCAGAACCCGCCGCAGCAAAGAAACCACCGAAACTCACGCATGCCGAAGCGAAACGCACGAGACAGGCCGCAGGATGGCGTGGTCTATCCGTTGATCTTATCACCTCCTCACCCGAAGATCTCCTGAACGACGAGAAAGGTAAAGAGAAGGAGAAGCATATTGACGAGTCTGTCGGACCGGACGATCGTCTTGAGGGGAATATCGTTAGAACCATCTGGTCACGTTCGAGAATCGAAAAATCTAAACTCGCTGAAATATGGTCAGTCTCTTGTTCCTACGCGACATCTCTTCTAATATATTTGTAGGAGCGAGTGTGATCCAGAGGGATTGGGCTCACTCGACCTCGAGGCATTCATTCGCGGAATGTGGCGTATAGACGAACACCTCCGCCGTACCCAGGCCCAAACCTTTGCCCTACGCAACGCCAGCTCTACCAGCCTCACATCCCTCCGCAGTGGCCTTGGGTCCCTCAACCTCAAACCAGGTCGCTCTGGCGTCCAAAGAAGCACAAGTAGATCGTCGCTCGGCACTTCCCTCAGCAGATCCTCTAGTCTCAGTAGTCGTCCCCCCACAAGTGCTCATTCAGAGTACCCCCCTCCTCCCGTCCCCAAGTTAGTTTTACGCTAGTCACATATGTCTCTTTTGCTTTGCGGTGAATGCTCCCGACCAACTCGGACATTTCAACTTAAAAATAGTCATTCCCTTAGTCCTTCTCTTTAAACTTATTGCATTATTTCCGATTGCTTTCATTGTATATTGTGACAGATTATTTTCAGAGTATCGGACTTCCCTCTCTTTGACGTTTCTCCATTTCTACCTGCCATCGTTGTGTGAGTGCTACCCCCAGCTCTTTTCCGATTGCAAGCGCCAGAGGTACGGGAACTGCATTGCCAATCTGCCGAATTTGCTGCACGAGGAAGATCAGGAATTGAGGGCTTTGCTAAAAAGGTGAAACTCACATCACCGTAGACTTGTGACCCTGTATTGGCGTACTCGAAAATATAGTGGTCCGGGAACCCCTGTGCGCGGGCACATTCACGTATTGTCACCATACGTCGTTGCTGTAAAAAAAAGAAATGAGAAACACGCCTGTGGGTAATGGTGAATGACGTACATTCGGGTGCAAAGGCCGTGCATTTTTCGTTCGGGGATCCAGTGTCGTCATCGTACATGAAAAGTGTCCGTCGCTTAATAAACGGCCATAGAATACTATATGCAATGTTAGTACGATACCATAAAAAGTGTGAATAGTGCCGCAACGCACCGTGTTTCTGCCCGAGTTTATTCGCAGAAGTCGGCCGAAGCTCCTTTGGAATATCTAGAAACTGATCAGTAGATGCACAAGGGAAATGAGGGAGCCAAGTTTACCGTTGTGGTCGGCTCCCTCTTCAAGGGGTACGGTCGTTGTCCTATTCAACATTAAACATTGGTAAAGGAGAACAAACTTCAGGGTGCTCACGCCTCAACGACAGGCTCAGAGAATCGTTTCGTATAATGCCCTTGCACTTTTTCACCCTCCCCCATTTCCTTCCTCAACCACTTCTGATATCGATTTTGCGGCTTCGTTGCATATTCAACCCCGTCGGGATATCCTGGGTACATTTCAAGTTCGTTGGACCCTGCACCATGATATACAGCGTCTACGCAGGGAATGTTAAGCTCCCGAAGTCGTTTAAGATCGAACTGTTCGTCGGCCTTGGTTTTGGCAATAACACGGTGCGGGTTGATCCTGTCATTGAATCAGTCTTCGACTAAACGCCATTTCAGAACTACCCATACCAGTCAAACTTGGGCTAAAAGAACCATGTCAATACCCTTTCACAAAATTCGTCAGGAAAAGAAGCGTACCAGATCCCCAATAGCAGCCCCAACAGTAATCGGCTTCAGCGGTGCACACTGATGTGACTCACCAGGCACAAGGCTCCTCGACGGTGGCGGCATCCTCGTTCCGATCGGCAGAACCGGTCTGGTTGCACCCTGCTTCCACGCATATACCGGTACTGGGTGCTTTGGTAGCGGGATACCGCGCTTCGCAGCCCAAAAAATCACTCGAGGGCGGTTCTGCGGTGCACCGTATTGTCCTGCTTGAAGAAGTTTCCAGTGAACTTGGTACCCAAGCGCGATGAGCGTGCGCATGATAAATTTGACAACTCCGGATTTGATACCCCCGACAAACACGCGTCCGATTTGTTCACTCAGGAGAGGGTAGGTGATCAGCCCCCGGACGTTTTCGAGCAGGAGATAGTCGGCGTTGTAGTGTTCGAGGTAGCTGAGCATGTTACATGGCATTGTGGATCGGATGTCGTCGACTTGCTGTGGGAGAGTATGAGTATGATGTTTTCTGTATGATAAGTAAACTTGCCTTGCTGTGGTTTGCACCGCTGAATGACTGGCATGGAGGTCCTGGGAATATTTAGTGCGACAGCACCAAAAGACAGCTGAATCCATCCTACCCCCAAAGATAAAATCAACTTCGTCCTTATTTGGCATGGCTGGGCACTTTGTCTTGCCATCGTTTGATAGTAAAGGCGGAGGCTCCTTGCCCTGGTGCGTTTCGATTGCATGTTTGAGTAATAAACTACTATCCTGGCAGTAGACCTTGGTTTGGGGGTGGTTGCGGCTAGCACACTCTCCATCAGCCATGTCTTAATCAGCGATGAACCACTTACTCGTATGTTTTTGCAGCTGCAAGTGAATACTCCACAGCCCACTTCGTCTCGACATACCCCGAGAGATCCATCCCCGTACCAAGTCCACCAGCCCCTATTAGGAAAACTTTATTAAAGAATCAAAGAGTCGTGCTAGGCTTACCACTGAATAGCTCCAAACCCCGCAGTGGCTCATTCTGACCGAACAAACTTTTAGCACGGGCGAGCTCGTCTTCCCGTGCACCCAGACATTCATGACAATATTCCAGGTCACTTTCCTCCATTCGAAACAATCCTCGTTTCGGATCCCCCTTCCGGTTCACATAGAAGTGATTGTCGTGTTCAATCCAGTTGTTGATATCACGCTGACTTCGTAGGTGTCGCACGTAGCATCGTCCGTCAAGCCGTTCGGGGTTAATTTCTCCAATGCGAGACGTCACGTATAGTTGCCGCTAGATTAACAATAAGTAGATAAATAGTAAACGCGCAAGTCTTTAAACCTCACCTCATCGAATGTCACCTCTTCTGACTTTGTAGGGTCCTGAGCGTAATCATCGTATCGGCCTAGATAGCGGATCTGAACTTTGAATATATCCGAGCCGTCGTCAGATACACCCATTATTTGCCCAATTTCCAAGAGGTTTGTATCCGGGCTAGATGGCTTGATGTAGATAAAGTCATGGTAGTGGTAAGCGACGTTGTGTAGGGTGAAGCCATGCCGAAGTCGACGAATCCTGTGAGCTTCTGCTTTCATGGCCTCGAGGCCACAGGAGAAGCATGGTTGATGTGAGGGTAAGGTTTGAAATGCGATGTTATATTCCTCATCTGTTGGGAGGTTCACAAATGCTGCATGTTCCTCATCCCAACGAAACCTATCACAGGTGTTACTATAACCCGAGGAGCCTCAGGAATGATCAGATGCAACTCACCCACAGTGATAGTCTTCGGATCTTGGGTCACGGTTGTCATGCGGCTCTTTTTCATCGCTCCTTAACACACGAACTTCACATTTCTTGAAAATGCTCGCGACGGGGTTTGTCGCGCAAGAGTTGATCAAGTAGAGCGATTTGGAATGTGCGGCTTCCTGGAGTATCGTTTTGGATCCATGGACCAGCCATTGGCCATGAAAAAGTTTCTTTCCGTTCTTCTCAAAGAAGTAGAAGATTTGACAGAACCTATCCCGCATTGAGCACTGGATGATGGAGTGGAGGGGAAGTTCAAGCATACCATAGTTGATTGCCATATTCGTTTGGGGATTGGGCTGCATCGGTCTTGTCATTTTGTGCTCGTGCTCTGTCCGGGTCCTCGCCGGGGATGACCATCACAGTCTCGCCAGCCTGGGTCGAGTTCAGATGGGCGGTGCTATAGAGAATGAGGACACTTGCCTCATATTCAACACCATCTATTTTCACACTGGTGTAATAATTATTGTTGCCGACCGCGGGTGAACCCCAGACGATTGAGGTTGGATCTTCATTGTGCTCCTTGACATCTTGAATTTCCTCCTCAACCCCCTGCGCTTCTTGAGACTCCCCGATAACCAGGAAAGGGTTATTGAATAATTGTTCCGCTACTCTTCCAACTGTCGGAGTGATCACCGTGGCTTTCGCTTGTCGAGGGGCTGTAGATCGACTTTTGGCTGTTGAAGTAGTAGAGTCTCGACTATCATTCCGTGGTGCCTTTGGCCGAGAGGCTGCTGGAGCTGACACGCCGCTGGTGAGATACTTGAGTAGTAGGGAACGTTTGATTTCCAAGCCGCAATCTTCGACAAGGAGCCAAATAACCGAAGCCAAAAATGCCCTCTGTAATTTCTAATGGGCACGAAACATTTATAGAGGTGAATTATTCAATACGTACGACATTATCTTGCTCAATATCATCCCGGTTGAGCCTGCGTCCAAGTATTTCTTCTACTGAGACCACGGGATTCCGCTGGGATGACAATTGGTCAAATTTGTTGATGAATTCATCATATGTGATCCTGGCTTCCCGCAATGCTTCCGTAATAACAAGATGGAGGATGTAAACTTGTACCCAAAGTGGTGCATAATATTCCCGGTACAATGCAGAGGGTTTTCCAAGAATGTACCACGCCGCCTTGGTGCGGATATAGATATTTCTGCGCAATTGGTGTCACTTAGTTAATTAGGATGGTGTTACCACATCTAGATAGACCCACTGATTCATCTCCCCGTTGTCGTAGTGGTAGAATGTGAATTCCAATATACGCGTTGTCCGGATGTATGTTGGCGTAGACTGGTCCGATATGTTGCCGTCGTTACTCCCATCCTCGGATCCTTCTTCGTCATTGTCATCGTCCTCGTCGTATTCTCCATCTTCCTCCCAAGGTCTTGCACGGCCGGTTGCAATATAACCACCAGCTTGGCCTAGTTGGAGTTCAAGGAGTTGTGCGAGTGGAACCATCTCGCCGGATATTTGCTCGACAATACAAACGTCGTGCAATAAGCGGACAGGAACGTCGTCGGTGTCGGAAGCATCATCTTCGCCTTCTAGTAAGGTATCTTCGGGCGCATAGCAATCGCCTGGCATAACACTAGTTTCATGAGTTGTGCTTGTAAGGAATAGGGACACACCTGAGTCCTGTTGATTAATGTTAGCCTCCCATTCGTCTTCTGTAGCATTTAATGTGGGGTGATCATAAGCTGATAAAGTTGGTGAAAGTGATGGAGACGAAGATAAGTAGGTCTGACAGGTGTATAATCATATTAAAGCAGTGGCAGTGAGAGAGTGGAACGTTGATTGAACAATATGCTTAAAACCTTGGCAGAATTGTTTAGCTTGCGTTTTTTCGATTGGTTTGTTCGGCATGGAGACGCTGGAGCGCGCTTGGAAGATGGAATCTCGACGTAAACGGCGCTCTTCATTGAGAGTGTCTAGTACGGAACCAAAACCTAAATTGAAACGCCGCCTTGTATCCTCCCATCAACTCGCGCTCTCACCTGACCAGCCATGACCTCCCTCCCAGTCATCGACCTCAGAGTCGACTATAGGACTGATAAAGGTCTGTACGTATCACATTTACCTTCTGTACAATCTGTGCTGATCCCTTGGTAGAAAAAATCAAGGTTTTTCTCTCAAACTTCAAGGGATCACAGGAGAAGGACCTCGCTCAAAACTTCGCTGATATCGATATTCGTGACGATGAACAAGGAGATGCGGACGAGTCGAGGCAGCTCAAATACATGACCCAGCTGGTACGCGTAAATACACGCTTTTGACGCGTCGAGGCACGCTCATCTGTGGCATAGCAAAAGGTTGCAAATCGGGAGCAGCAAATGCTTGTGATAGAACTGGAGGACATTTATACAGTAAGATCTCTCAATGTCGTTCAGATGTGCTAATAACACCATTATGTAGCATGAATCTGCCGCGAACGACCTCGTTTCTCGTATTCGGTTCAACACGCGCCGATATGTTCAGCTATTCTGCGAAGTTGTCGATGAGCTTATGCCCCAGCCGACGAGAGATATTTCGGAATACGACGAGGTCATCGATGTCATTTTACATCAGCGCAAGGAACGGAATGAGCAGATTGAGGGAGGTCAGGAAAAATTCCCGGAGCATTTGTTGAGGAGATAGTGAGTGGCAAAATCCTGTGTCTGCTCAACATCCTGATTGGTTCACCCAGTAACCTCTATTTCAAACCGCTCAAGAGTGATGTTTCTCTTGCTGTGCGAGATGTCAAAGGCTCCTACCTGGGGCGCCTGATCACCGTGCGCGGTATCGTTACCCGAGTATCCGAAGTCAAACCTCTCCTTCAAGTCAACGCTTATACCTGCGACGTTTGCGGTTCCGAGACCTTCCAAGATATTGCCAAGAAGACATTTAACCCCCTGGTTGACTGCGAGAATCAAAACGAATGTAAAAAGAACGGTGTCCGTGGATCACTTCATATGCAAACGAGGGCTTGTCGGTTCAGCCCTTTTCAAGAAGTCAAAATCCAAGAAATGGTGAGCCAAAAGCACCTTATCGGTTGATTATGAGAGCTCACCTCATGCAAGGCGGACCAAGTCCCGGTTGGTCACATTCCAAGGTCAATGACAATACATGTTCATGGCAATCTTACTCGTTGTATGAACCCTGGAGACGTCGTCCACCTTGGAGGCATTTTCCTGCCTATCCCTTACACTGGCTTCCAAGCTATCCGTGCTGGGCTTCTGACCGATACATACCTCGAAGTCCACCATGTCTATCAGCTCAAAAAGCAATACAGCGACATGGAGGTCACCCCAGAGGTTATCCGCAAGATCGAGCAACTCAAACACGATGGCAATATCTACAATAAATTTGCCATGAGCATCGCCCCTGAAATCTACGGTCACCTTGACGTGAAGAAAGCGCTACTTCTTCTCCTTGTTGGGGGTGTTACAAAGTTGACTGGAGATGGCATGAAGATTAGGGGTGATATCAATGTTTGCCTTATGGGCGATCCCGGTGTTGCGAAGTCTCAGCTGCTCAAATACATCTCCAAGATTGCTCCTCGAGGCGTCTACACGACGGGCAAAGGTTCTTCAGGTGTCGGTCTTACAGCCGCCGTCATGCGCGATCCGGTCACTGATGAAATGGTTTTGGGTGAGGATCTGGTCAACCTTACAACGTCCGTCAACTTACATGTAACAAACAGAGGGAGGTGCTCTCGTGCTCGCTGACAATGGTATTTGCTGCATTGATGAATTCGACAAAATGGAGGAATCGGACCGGACTGCTATCCACGAAGTCATGGAACAACAAACAATCTCAATCTCCAAGGCTGGTATCTCAACAACTCTCAATGCACGCACCTCTATCCTCGCTGCAGCCAATCCTCTATACGGCAGATATAATATCAAAGTATCGCCAGTGGAGAACATCAACCTTCCCGCAGCCCTCCTATCCCGTTTCGACTTGCTCTTCTTGATTCTCGATAAACCCACTCGTGAAGACGATGAACGCCTTGCTCAGCACGTCACTTATGTCCATATGAACAACAAACACCCAGACCTCGAATACGAGGTCATTGAGCCAACTACTATGCGGCATTACATCGCAATGGCCCGCCAGAGACGTCCGGTCGTCCCACCTGAAGTCTCAAACTACATCGTCGACTCTTACGTCCGCCTACGCAAGGTGTCTAAAGAGGACGAAAAAGCAAATAAATCCCACACCTATACATCTGCCCGTACCCTCCTCGGTGTCCTCCGTCTCGCACAAGCTCTCGCACGCCTGCGCTTTGCGGACTCGGTCGAGCACAGTGACATTGACGAGGCGCTCCGCTTGATGGAGTGCAGCAAGGAGAGTCTGCAAGATGAGGCCGAGAAGGAATTCGAATCTGATCAGTCTGCTGTCAGTCGGATTTACCGGTTAGTCAAGAGTATGGGTGGATCGAGGAATAGGAGAAAGAGACAGAAGAGAATGGGCAAGGGACCCGCGGGTGAGAGGGATATGGATGTTGATTCGGACGACGAGGATGACGAGACGCTCTCAATGGTCGATGTCCGCGCGAGGGTATTGAATGCTGGGTTTACAGAGGTTCAGCTTATGGAAACTATCCGTCAAGTGAGTAAACTTTCTTGCGTTCCTTATCTGGCAGCCGCTGATACATTCTTGAACAGTACGAAGATTTGGATATCTGGTTTTTGGTCAACAACGGTGCTAAGCTCCAATTCAATACTATCCGCGCTTGAAAAGGCTGTCCATGACTATATTTATATTTGTTACTAGCTTTCTATGTATACCGCCTGTAATATTAGTGCTTTTTCCTCCACCATTTCTGGACCCTTGTTGTCGAATTTGGAGTACTGACCATGTTGTGACAGCTAGCATAGACAATATACACCTCTCAACATGAGAAATGTCCTGACAAAGTGATTAATGTATCCGCATATGATAAATACACAGCCGAAATAAAAAGCTATTGGTTCAAGTCGTATCCAATAACAGTTAGGGTATCCAGCTAACTCTATGTTGTTGATGTGCTCGCATGCTCCCAGCTTCCCTCTCCACTCGTACTCGTGCTTGAGCTATGCACCCCACTTGGACTAATCAACCTCTGGTCCTCCTTCCTACCACCCTCACTGCCATGACTCTTGTCATCATCGTCGTCCTCCCCGTCCGAACTGTCATCACGATAATGTTCTTGCCTTGGGGTAACGCCACCAGTAGTAGCGGGATCCTCATCATCCAAGAACCCTGAATGGAATCCAATTCCCTCAGTCGACCGTCCAGGCGCCTGTGGTCTCCTCAAGCCCGTATTCTCGTCCGCATACTCATCTTCATCATCCGACACTTCACCAAATGCATCATACAACTCCCTTGTGCCTCCAGTACTCGGCCCATGACCAGGTAACGCGGTCGTGGACATTTCCACATCACGGACAGGACCGTATCCGGGATCCCGTTGTCGCCTACGGCGATAGAAGAATACAGCCGCGCCAATACCAAAGAGGGCGACAAATGTCAGGGCACCGAAGAACCATTTCTGATTCGAAACGAGGTTAGACATGTCGGAAAACCAGCCTTCGTCTGGTGTTGCGTAAATCCCTGTCGCGGTTGCGCTTGGCGCAGCTGTTGGAGTCGGTTTGCCGCTGAACACGGGTTTGGAGTTTTCGCCTTCCTTCGTGCCGTGGTCGGGTGGGAGGTGGCTCGTTGGTCTTGGGTGCTGTTTAGGTGTGGATGGCGAAGGGTTAATTGGGCTCATGGGTACATCCGTTGGCGGAAGGACATCATCGATATTTTGGACCTCGAAGTTTCGTGTTTTGTCTGGGTCAACGGCAGATCCCCAGAAAACCATGTTCCACCCGAGGAAAGTACCATTGTTCTTCTCAGGCTCATTCTGGTCGGATACACGAATCGTCCAATCACCTACAGGATCTTCACCCCTGCACAAAAAAGTTTAAGTGTACTCCTCATAAACAAGATAAGGGTTTGGCTTACCAATGTTTCACACTCATGAATGTCCATCCGGGGAAACCGGTAGTAGCAGCGTCAAACTGGCGTTGGCTCGCTAACACGCTCTTGATGCCATTAGGACTAACAATCTCCACCTCTACATCTCCTCGGCGAGTATGTTGGATCCAAACTTTGATATTGATGTGCTCGAGCTTTTCCAAGTTGTTGCTGTCCAGCATATCCTTTGTGATTGTGATTTTGCTCTCGACACCATCGGCCCCGATAAACTGACCACCAGTGAAGTTACCCTGGTTATCCATCTTGCCGTCATTTAGTATAACCGTATCAGTGGGGAGCCATGTTTGAGGTTTTACGAGGGGCCAGGATTGAGCGGCAGTGACAAATGCATACGCGTCAAGAGCCCCATAACCGTATTTGTAGCTGTATAGTTTGCCGGCTGCAGTCTTCTCCCAGTCTTCATCATCTGGGTTAACGATTCGCGCTGTCTCAACACAAAGATATTGGATATCACGCCATGAAAGATCAGGACTAAATTGGTGTTAGTGATAGACTTTCTGAGACTTATGCTATACATACCGAGCTTCTAGAGCCAATGCAAATACACCCACAGCATTCGGCGCAGCAGCTGATGTACCGCCATGAGTCGTAGCACAGGTGTCCTTGCCCTTGTCAGTTGTGACCTAAAATAGACGTGAGACCTAGGGCACAGAATCAGACGAAATCACTAACGATGTGCTGTCCACCACCAGAACTGTACGCGACGATCATGTTCGCTGCACAAGACTCCGAGTAGTATGGGTGCATACCCTTGTAGTCAATAGCGGATACGGTAACCGAGTATATACTATTGGTGTAACCATCGAAGTTGCATTGGTCCCCTGAAGAGGCGCCGTTTCCGCTGGCGAAGACGAATATAGAGCCCTTTCCATTACGTCCGCTATTGATGCCATTTACGACTGCTTTCTTGATGAGGTATGCTGGACCTTCCATGGATTGGCCGTTGTCAGGTGGACCCCAACTACAACTGTAGATGGATACGTTATGAAAACCGTAGTTGAGGGCGGACGCTTCGTCGACATCCGAGATAGGCCCAGAAAGGATGCGTACGCCAGCGACCTTGGAATCGAATGCGATGCCAACACCACACACGTTGTTCTTCTGGGCGGCTATTTGGCCCGCGCATCGTGTCCCGTGGTGGTCATCATAGTTTTTGGGAGTGGGGAGAGACTCGTGGTCATTGAAGTCGTAGGAATCCTCCGCGTCCTTGGCAAAATGAGCAGAACTTCCATAAATAAGAGATATAGAAGCATACAAAGTTTCCTGCGAGATCATCGCTTGTATAGTCCAAACCGTCATCCACCAACGAAGAAATAACTCCCTTTCCAGTATATCCCATATCCCACACCGGCGTTGCATTCATCATGTGCTCCGGGAACTCGTTGTTGACAAGATGCCATTGCTTGTCGAACAAGGGATCTTGGATGCCGAGTCGTTCAGCGACAGCACGAGACAGGGAATTCTGTTCGCTATCCCCTGGTTTTACTGGTGGCGGGGCACGTTTGACTCGTTGGCGCAGTTCCTGTCGGGACAGATAATTGACAGAGGACACAATTCTCCGTGCATGGTCTGCATCATCCGATCGTATTGACAGAGGTGATTCCGCCCTTTTTCGAAGGTATTGGTATGTGTCCAAGACCCCGTCTCGAGGCTCTTCACGCGCTGTCAGGCCGTATAACTGTTTTGGAGCACGTACTAGCCAGTGGTTGGCAAGTTCTCCTACACTGTCGACCAGTTCTACGCCAAGTACTTGGAGAACATCGTCCAGCGATGCCAAGGATGTGGTGGGGATGTGTTCAATGACATAATAGGTATGTGTGTCGTATGAACGTTTAGTAGGAGAAGTAGCGAGAGTGGATTGTAGTAGTAGAGTCGAAGCCAGTGGCCAGAAGAGACGCATGGTTGGACTGGTGGTAGATGGCCAAGCCCCACTAATTAGCGCTCTAATGCACTGCACCAAACAACAGCCAGCGTTGTCAAATGCAGCACAGCCACGGCTAACTTGTGACGCTTCCTAATGCGGTTGGTTTCTCTCCTCCCAACCCGCATCAGGTCCACATGCAACCTTGTGATGTCCAGCAGTGCGTGGTAAGCACTAAACACCGTGTGTTACATCGGCAACTCACGGCTTTACTCCATCCAGCACCTTCGTTTCGACTTTCAAACAACAAGGAACGCCGTTGCAAAGTTATTCTACCTTAACCTATGGCGACATCTACCCCTGTTCGGCTTACTGGGGCTCTAGCCCGCCTTTTGCTGTTAGGGCTGGCTTTTTCTTTTTCTCAAGTCAACCTACAGGCTATTTTTGGACAGGAGTTCGTCTGTGGAATAGAATGATGTCCTGCCTTATCTCACAGTTGAATGACTTAAAAATGAACTACCCGAGATTACCTACCTCTTAGTTCCCCTTCCCGGGCTACTATGACCACGTCACCGACAGAACCCACTGCCAAAATGACGCTGCAGAAAGTCCACTGGTTCAGAGGCACCATTTTCCAAGTTCTCGTTGTGGGAGGCGTCTTCTTTTGTGTACGTACTTATCTCCCTCCTCTCTATAAAGGCTTATCGTGCTTCAGGCGCCCGGAATGTACAATGCCTTGAGTTCCTTGGGTGCCGGCGGTCTCGCTACTCCTTGGTATGCTAATGCGACTGCAGCAGCCGGTTATGGTGAGGCGTCATTTTATTGCCATTGAAAGCGCCCATACTTACCGTAACCAGTGTTCATGGCCGTCCTATGTATCATTGGTGGCGTTATAGTCAGCAAGATCGGTGTTAGACTTGCCCTTCTCGTGAGTGATAGCTAATCCTCAACTTATCCTAGTAAGCTCAACTTGCTGGCGATGAGATTGCGAGTACGGGAGATATCATGTAAGTCGGGGACATTCCTTATCTTATCCAGTTACCTATACCTACCATCATCAGATATGCAGGCAGTCTTTATCTCAACTCTAAGAATGGAACACAATGGTTCCTTCTCTTCGCATCGATTATATCCGGAATGACGGATGGACTGATGTATGCAGTCGAAGGTCCAATCATCACCGGTGAGCATATCATGCACAAGTCTGGAGACCGTGTTACTCATGGTCTTGTGATCAGCCTATCCCGAGCCTCATCGTCGCGGACGCATGTTAGCCCTCTGGGTCTTCATGCGTAATGCCGCTCCTGTTATTGGTGGTGCCATAATTTTCGGTCTCAATGCCAAGCTGGATTCAACAGGAGGTGTTTCCCTCCATACCTACTTAGTCATCATCGGAATAATGTGCGCTGGGCCATTTATTGCTTTGCTGCTCTCGCCCCCGGAGAAGGTACAAAGAAAAGACGGTGTCAAAATTGCCTTCAGGAAGGTTGGTTGGACAAGGACGTTCTATGAGTTTTACAAAGTCGTAAGCTCGCGCGACGTAAGCAACTACCATTCCCTCCGCATTAATTATATATTGATCTACCTTGAACAGATTCTCCTGTTATGTCCTCTCATGTTCACGTCGTGGTTCTACGGGTCTTATATCGGTACGAGCCTTTATACTGCTTTCATCGGTATCTCTCACCATCCCCAACAGGAACTCTGCAAACCCAGTATTTCGACGTTCGCACTCGTGCATTTTTTGCCCTCCTGATACCCTGGGGCGATATTACTGGTGGACTCCTTATTGGTCAATTCCTCGACTTTACCAGGTTTTCAGTCAAACAACGCGCCCGGTACAGCTTCGTCTTCCTGATGGCTCTGAACCTCGGGTTGTGGATCTGGACGGCGGTTCTTACTAAGCACCTTGAAGACCAAGTACCCGTTATTGACTGGACCTCAGGGTCCTTCTGGTTCGGTAACACCTTCTCGCTATTCTTCTTGTTCGAGTTGGCGACAATGGCCACTCAAACGACTTTGTACTGGATCATCAGTCACAGTAAGCGCAACCCTTCTACTTACCTGAGACGAATAATTGAGCGGTTTCTATTAGTGTCGGACGACTTCATCGTTCTGTCGTATATGACCGGAACATTACGCGGCGTAGAGTGCGCTGGACAGGCCGTTGCATATGGCATCAAGTCTAGTAATACAACAGATTGGATATCCATTGGATTGAACGTCGGCCTTAGTACGTGTATTGACCATTTTCGGCTCGTTGCTCGTACTGATACCGGTTAAGTCGTCCTGTCTTTGCCGTTTGCCTGGGTTACGGTACGCAAGATCGGTGTCGAAGGGTTCAAGAAGATTAACTTCGATGAGAACGAGAACATGCCTGATGAGAATGCAAAAGGGTCCGAGGAAGGCAGTTTGGCAGATATCAAGAGCTTGCACTGATTGACAGTTATACCTCATGATGAATCTGTAGAAGCGAGGCGGTGCAGAACCCAAATACAAACTATGAATTAAATACCCCTTCACGTGCTCCTGGGACTTAGAACCTTACCTCAGATATCCCACACCAATAACGATTTACTGACAACCCTGTCCGACCCCTCTCCTATTGGATTGAATGCAACTCGGAACCTTTCATCAAAAAGGATGGGTGTGAGCCAGTTTTCCATATAAGGAAAGCTTCTGGACTTTTCTGGTTAGTTGTAGGTCTAAACACCAAATTGTCTGCTCCCTCGAGCGTACACTAATCACTGCTGCTTACTTACAACCTCGAGGACAGGAGTAGTTTCTAGAACATCGCGCGGGCGTGTCACCTACGCCCTCGACATATAAAAGGAGGGTGTTATGTGTCAGGGTCTCAGACAAGCTTCAAACAACTTCTAGCAATCGACTACACACTACACCACTTCAGTCTAATGTCTAACAACTCTGTTTGGTTCTACGAATCCTTCTACGACACCGACCGTTTCTTTGATGAGGCATTTAATATTCTCAACCAGCACTTCACGAATCGTGGTCCGGTCCAGCGGCGCGTCACGAACAACGGCAATGGCGACATCATTGGATCCTTGGGGCTTAAGCCTCGGTATGTAGTTTCACATTCGTCTCCGATCGATGATTGGCTTACATTGATCTGTCAGAATGGACCTCTACGAGGATACCGACAAGAATGTTGTCACTGCGACGTTTGAACTCCCCGGCTTAAAGAAAGAAGACGTAGAAATCGAGTTGCAGAACAACCGCCTCACGATATCTGGAGAAAGCACTGCTTCTGAGCATGATCAAGGTGGATATGTTGTTCGGGAGAGGCGTTTCGGCAAGTTCTCTAGGACGCTTCAGCTTCCTGCGGGCATTAAAGTATGTGGGTCTGGTACCATTCATTCGGCTTCGGGCATATAGCTGATCATTTCATTATTAGCATGAGGAGATTAAGGCTACAATGGAAAACGGGGTCTTGGCAGTTACATTCCCCAGGTCTTCTCCAGAACTCGCACCAAAAAGGATCGCTCTGCTCTAAAGTAGTACGAACTTCGGAGAAGTAATCGTAGCCGATATCACAGACAATTACGATCGATGCGTTTATTTATGTCTATCATACCGGTTATTGGCGGTGTAGCTTCCGTTCGTTCTGTCAAGCACTGCCCCGCCCGTGTGATATTAATCTACCTAATAAATTTACCCTATATCGAGCAGTCAAGTTTGCGGGTGTACCCCTGTCTATATGAATGGCAATTTGAGTTTCCGATTTAACTGCGGGGGTGGCGTCCGTTCAAATTTTTGTCCAATGGGAAGAGACCCGAGTGCCACGATTGCCCTACTTTTCACACTAAATAACTATCTCCTCCGCACTCTAAACCGATCTCGAGCAAGACTCATCTATCCGCGAAGTCTTGATCTGGTCCTTACTAATGCGATTGCCTGGCTATGTGTCTGACGCAGATGTAGAACATCGACTGGCGTGTGTGATACGCTCTGGGGTTGTTTGAGACATTGGTGAATGTCATTATAACACTTTATCGACGGCCGATTAGATGAATTTAGCCCCGTCCCGTTGTGAAACGCGTACATCGAATAAATTCACCAACGAATATGGCCTCATCAATCTGGTTTTACGAACCCTTTTATGACTTCGACCGTTTCATCGATGAAGCACTCAGCAACCGTCTTTTGGCTCCTGGATCTAACACCCGGGAGCTTCAACGCACGGGAAAGGGCGAACCATGCGCCGTGAAGGCTCTCCGCCCCCGGTGAGTATGACATAAACGCCGCTAATTTCTACATATTGAGTATCGGCGTAGCATGGACCTTCATGAGGACTCCAAGAATAATACCGTTTCTGCCACCTTTGAGCTCCCGGGCTTGAAGAAGGAAGACGTGAATATTGATGTTCAAGATGGCCGTCTTACCGTACAGGGTGAGAGCAAAATGTCCGATGAGTACGAGCAGAATGGCTGGGCTGTTCGCGAGAGGCGCTTCGGCAAGTTCTCTAGAACCTTGCAATTGCCGCAGGGTGTGAAGGTACGCGGCCAGTACGAGCGTCAATGTTTTCTAATCATGACTCTCTTCTGTACAGGATGATCAAATCAAGGCCAATATGGAGAACGGCATCTTGCGCGTGCTCTTTCCCAAAGCCTCCCCCGAGGCTGTGTCCAAGAAGGTCACTATCGAGTAAAATACTATACTCCGTACTGCTGTAATGTACAGACAGTGTAATAAAGCCGCGAACAAGCAATAAATAACACTATGAATGTGGGTCGAAAAATCGATTCACTCATCCGAATCGGGAAACAGGATTTAAGGAGGGAGCTAAATTTATTTTTGGCATATACCTATGCACGGAGGCGGGGACGATCACAGCCGGGCTGGACAGATGGGTTCGCGAACGCATACCCCAGTCGTCATCCTTAATAGCAACCCCGAAATAGAAAGTCGACCAATGTATAACTCTGCCTGGTGGCGGACCCAAATGCCAAGTTACTTTCCTTCCCTTCCTTCAGGCTCAGCCCCTTACTCATCATCCCACCTACGTACCACGACCAAGAAAACAGTAGACCTGGTAAATCATGCCTCATTCAACCATGCCTCGTACTGTAATTACTTACGCGATGTTTTAAGCTATGGCACACAATGATCCCGCGAGGGTCGGTGGCGGACCGCAACCTTCAGGCCGTTATTGGCCCGGGCATCCTTCTCACCCTGGATATGTTTACCCAAGACCAGACCACTATTATCCTGCACATTATCCTCAGGCCCAACCACACCCCCCCGCTGGCGGGCCTGCTTGGGGTCATGCACCTGGGTTTCCTCATTATCCAGATCCTCACCGCAAGCCGCCTACTATATATGTATCGGGAAATCAGAATTATCGACCTACGACCTCCGAAAAGCGTGTCCCTGATGCTAAGAAGGCACTGCCCCGCAAGAAATCCGTAGAATATCCTTCGGATATCGCATTGGATAGTCAGCTCCGGTGGCATCACACCTGGTCAGAAACTTCATCGACTGGGCTTATCTGGGACATTACCCGTTCACCTTCCGGGTCAATAGTCCGGACTGAACGATTTGTGATCGCAAAACCCGACCTCAAGGCACTCGCCATGAGGGACTGGGCGGGCAAAGAGATCGAACTATGGACCGACAATGAGGTCCTAGCCTACTATATGCGTCGACTCTGGGGACCCGTCCTTGTGACCAAGAAGAATCCCGGCGTTTCGGACCTCTTAGAGGCGATATATGCGTACCTCAGCACATCCTTAACAAAGGATGATATTGAATTTATACGTTCCACGCCTGAGAACGTTGGGCTTTTGGAGAATGCGCGCAAGTCACGGGTGAGGGATGGATTCGACGCGGTGTATGAAGCCGCGATTCAAAGGCCGTTCAGGAGGTCGGACGCTCTTGGTGGACACCGACGATTCCAAGGAATTCGTGCGGTAAAGATGGAGGGTGGGACGGATCGATTATATTTCAACCTTGGCCCTGGCCCTGTTCCTCGTTTCTGAACGTCGAAGCTGTTATATACCCTATTTCCTTTCTTCCTGGGTTTTTGGTTGTTTCTTTATTACTCTTTTATGCGTTTACCTCCGTTTTCTATTCACTCATCCTCTGCATCTCGTCACTCTTCCATATATGCATACATACGTTCCAGATTTTCCCTTTTGAATTATTTGTACCACTATATGGCACCTCGAATTTCCGGTTTTCTGTCGGAGTATTCTTCTAGCGGTGCGTGTACTTAGCCCTGGCTTCTGACGTTGTTAGTACGCGAACAATGAATCACACTCGGCCTAATTTCTTTGTTTGAACGCTTGAACAACGAAAGTTAGCAATTTAAGAAAGGATCTAAGATTATCTGTTATCATTGATGCACTTGTAGAAGCACGTGTATGTGACGCCAGTAGTGTAATGCCATTTATCCTTTGGTGACAGCTACCACAGCACACTCTCGCGCCTTAACGCGTCTACGGCCAATGGCATCAAAGGACCAGCAGAAACAGCCACCCACAGGTATTGCTCCGGCAGAGGAACACGAGGAAGAGGAGCAAACTGACTCGGAAGACGAGCCGCACGATCCGGATCAGGCTGTAGGGTCGTCCACAACTGCTCTTGCCTCTGACAGCAAGAAAAAGAAAAAGAAAAAGTCCAAGGTCTCTAGGGCTCTCAGCGCATTGAAAGGGAAATCAAAGATCCCAGATGAACTCGTGAACTCGGTTTTGGATAGGGCCAAGGCGGAGGAAAGCATACCCGAGGGGGAGTTAACGCCAGATAATATTAGGGATGCTTTGGAGCAGTTGAAGATTATGGATGTTGTGCAAGGCAAGGTGGGACTCGGAGGGCTGAATAAGAAGGATATGGGGGCGCATAAGGTGATTTACGAGCCGCTCCTTTGTGGTATATGTGTGGCTAACAGAGGGCCCGGTGGTAGTTTTGGGGGACGCAGCCTGTGCCGCAACCAGGTGTGTATGGCCCAATCCTTTTCGTTGTGAGCCAATTACTGACCGATGCATGTACTCAATGACAGGCGAGGGCCCTCCCATTGACGATGGATACATCGAGCCTACAAAACCGAGGGAAGAAGTGCGCCAGGAGCCATACCCGCTTCATAAGGATTTCGAATGGAGCTTCTTGGATATTAGTGACCCGAAGCAGGTCAATTTTGATTCCATTTGGCCAAACATTCCGACTGATGCGTCTTTCTCAGTGCAAGGAAGTCTACGATCTACTATCAGCGAACTACGTAGAGGATGATCAGGCGAGCTTCAGGTTCCAATATAGCGCCGAGTTCTTGCAGTGGTACGAAAGTCCAGACTGTTCTTCACCAGTAGTTCAAATATCCCTTTGCTTGCAGGGCTCTTATGCCTCCGGGTTATCACAAAGAGTGGCATATTGGCGTTCGCGTGACTACGACGAAGAAACTAGTGGCATTCATCTCTGGCGTGCCAATGACACTCCGAGTCCGCAAAAAGTACGTGACCCCAACTTGACATCCGAAGCCTCTTGCTGAGCACCGTCCACAGTGTGATCAATGTAACAGAAATCAACTACCTATGCGTGCACAAGCGACTGCGGTCAAAACGGTTGGCACCCGTACTCATTAAAGAGGTCACTCGTCAGACCCACTTGAAGGGCATCTTCCAAGCGATCTACACCGCTGGGGTCATCGTCCCAACCCCAATATCGACATGCAGGTCTGCCATTCATCTAGACCCCTGGTCCTGTCTCCTCTCTTATTGCCGACTGTAGATATTTCCACCGTTCGCTCAACGTACCCAAACTGGTGGATATCGGTTTCTGCTACGTGCCTCGAAACATGACCCTCGCTCGCATGACCCGCTTAAATGCAGCACCCGGGGCGACAGTGTTACCAGGCCTACGAGAAATGGAGGAAAAAGACATTCTGCAAGTCGCTAGCCTCTTCACAAGATTCATGCAGCGCTTTAGCTTAGCGCCGATTTACGACATAGGAGAGATTCAGCACCAATTCTTGAGCGGGAGAGGGGAGGGGAGCATCGGTGATGGTGGACAAGGAAGGCGGGAGAGACAGGTAACCTGGTCATATGTCGTTGAGGTGCGTTTTCCTCTCTCTTATTCCCCAATTTTTCAGGAAATGAGGATTATCCCTTTACAGGATCCCGGAACACAACAAATAACCGACTTCTTCTCTTTCTACTCCCTTCCATCTACAGTGATCGGCAATCAAAAACACCCTGTACTCGAAGCTGCGTACCTGTATTACTACGCAACAACCGTCGCGTTCGAGCCTGGCGCAGAAGGAGAGGAAGGACACCTGAAACGCCGTTTGGAAACCCTGATTACTGATGCCTTGGTCGTCGCTAATGATGCCAAGTTTGATGTTTTCAATGCTTTAACATTGATGGATAATGTTTCTCTGCTTCAGGATCTCAAGGTATTTCGTCAGGGATTTTTGTTGATGATGTTGAGGTGCTGATCCGTTTTGTAGTTCGGCCCTGGCGATGGGTACTTGAATTTCTATCTTTACAACTGGAGGACAGCTCCTTTGTCAGGCATGAATGCGGAGGCTGATGTCCCAGCTGGTAAAGGTATTGGTGTCGTCATGCTTTGAAGTATTGGTTTCTGCACCACAGGCATGTCCTCGCCATTGGATTTCACATACTACAATTGTGAATTTATGGAAAGAATGATAGTACATGTGTTGAAGCCAGTCCAAATCTACCGCAGACTATACCACTGTATCTTACTCGTCGTCACTGATCATGATCACGTCATCGTCATCGTCGACGCCAAAATCGGGTGTAGGGCTCCGCTCTTTCCCTAGAGCTTTCTTGGTGCGGTTTGGTGGCCTGGGGATGGATGCACCCCCAGCGCCGACTATAGCATTTCTCGAGCCGAGGGCCTGGCCACTACTTCCCCAGTCGTGAGAATTCATAATGGCCTTCTCTTTGCCCTTGTCCGACGATGAGGACTGTGGTGTACTAAGCGTTCGTCCGTTTAGTGTTTGACCAGAACCACCGAATGATTGTGGAGGCGACTATATATCGAAGGGTACGTCAGAAACCCTGCTACTGAATAAGATTAAAACAGACCCTCGAGCCCAAATCGGGGGATCCAGGAGGCGGAGATGGAGGTGTATATGGTGTGACGTTGAAGCCAAAGAATAACTGGCCGAAGGGCAGATTCAATACTGCTGGCACCTTCATTTCAGACTCCAGCATATCGCTATTTAAGATACGAGGTTTACTGTAGGAGACTAGTTAGCTTATCTCTGCAGGTATGGTGAATAAACACGCGTACTCGGTTCGATAAATCTTGCTACCGTCTGACACTTCCTCAGCCTTCCTATAGCTAATACCCTTCCCCTTCGTCTTCCGACCCGACAGGGTTTCACCCTTGCCCTTGAAGCTCTCCCAATGGTCACCGCCTTTGCTCACCGTTGTCTGACCAGTACTCGTACCGGCGAAAGCGCCGGCCATAGAGGATCCTGGTCTTGATGAACCAGGGGAATGCGAGTTCAAGTCGATCTTGAGTTTGGAGGCCATAGTGACCGGGGGAGCAGCCTTCGGGCGCTCGGGCTCAACATAGCCAACAGGGGCAGCAAAGTCGACTTCGAGATCCGTGTCAATAATACTGATGCCTTCTCCTCCTGGTTTCGCTTCCATTACCAGAAGACCAAAAACGATGGAGTTGTAGGAAATTTCAATGATGTCACCCTGCGTTAGCGCTGAGAAATTGCGCAGCGCTTGTTCCAGCCTGACGAGTCATCGTGAGTGTAATCTAGACGTCAAGACTATTATCCTTACACTGCTTTGGGGTCTGAAATTTCCAAGAAATGCACAGTCTGTGCTTGCAGTTTGACGAAGTGACCCTTGGTTAGGTCAGTTCCGGTGATACGGATGGTATCACCCTCGTTCAATCGAAGGGTTTTCATCATCCAGTATGGTAGGTGCACTACGCCTTCTTCTGCGATGAATTCGAGGACTCCGGCATGCGTGGATGCCGCTGGATTGCTTGGATTCTGAAGCTGGAATGTCCATGGACCTTCGATTTCAAGGCTAGTCAAGTGTGCGAGGGCAGATGGTGGCATGATGACTATGAAGAGGGTCAATGAACCCGAAGTTATTATATGAAGAAGAGATGACACGGCGTACCCTTGCCACCATAAGAGACGTTGTCTCGTTGTCTTCCTGGGAGCATAGCGACGCTATATGCCTTGAGATATGAGTCATACGACCGTGGGTTTCTATTTCTTCCAGGTCCATATGCACCAGGGAATCCACTACTCAAGCATTAATATCAAGCATCGGAGAGTGAGGTAAAGCCATACCCAGCGAGCTGGGCAAATAAGCCACCAGGTCCATTTGGACCGCCAATCTAAATGCGAAGTTAGCTGCTGCACATCGCTACCAGTGGCGAGCAACATACAAAGTCCATATTCATAGTGGGAAGCTAAGGGAAGAGGCCAAGTGGACGGGAAGACTTGTAATTAGGAACGCGCAATCCGACCCGTCACATCTGTGACGTACCGGATCCATATTTGGTAACCGACGCGTCCATCACAGAGCCATTACACATTCAAGAATCGACAATCTTTATTTCTTTTCTCTCTTTTCCTGAACCATTCTATGGCCTCAAAAGCACCCACAAAGTCCCAGCAGGGCGTTACAAAGAACTTGTCTGGCGCTAATGCCGCGTTCAAAGACAAGGTAAGCTTCATAGAAACGTCAGATGAGATGATCAGTATTATAACGCGAGCTGCAGGGCAAGCCTATGGAGCTGCGCTTGTCGAACATGGTCGCGGCCAAAGGTGTGATACATCTTTACCAGGAAGGATTATTGATATTGATATCAGTTTGGTGAAGCTATCAGTGATGCCGTCCGAACATCCTTGGGTCCACGAGGAATGGATAAGATGGTACGCCTTGGTCGCCCCCGTTATCCGTCCAGAGGGACTGATCGACAAAATGGCTGCAGATCCAGACCTCGAAGGGAGAGACTGTCATCACGAACGACGGTGCTACTATCCTTAAAAGTATCCAGGCACTCCATCCAGCAGCCAAAATGGCATGTTTCCCCACTTTGCGTTTATCGCCTGTATCTTACCTCCCCATTAGCTCGTGGACCTCTCCGCTGCTCAAGATGTTGAAGCCGGTGACGGAACCACATCCGTCGTTGTTCTTGCCGGAAGTTTCCTAGGAGCTGCAGAAAGGATGTTGCAAAAGGGAATGCATCCGACCATCATCGCAGAGGCTTTTCTGAAAGCTTCTGCCAAGGCTGTCGAGTACTTGACGGAAATGTCGACGCCAGTGGACTTGAATGACAAGGGCTCCCTATTACGTGCTGCTAGCACGTCCCTCAATTCTAAGGTACGACACCATGACTCGCTTGCCTCTACATCGATGGATTGACTCTATTACAGATCGTCTCTCAATATTCATCGACGCTGGCTCCCATCGCCGTCGCTGCTGTTACCCGCCTCGTGACACCGACATCATCGAATGTGGATCTCCGGGATATTCGAGTCGTTAGGAAGGTTGGAGGTACCATTGAAGATACTGAGCTCGTGGAGGGTGTCGTCCTCAATCAAAATGTCGTGGTGTCCGCCGGAGGTCCCACACGGATGGAGAAAGCTAAGATTGCCATTGTCCAGTTCCAGCTTAGTGCCCCAAAGCCGGATGTATGTTCTTTCAATTCCTCCGTAATATCTCAAATTCATCTTGTCGTGTTAGATGGATAACACAGTCGTCATCAACGACTACCGTCAGATGGATAAGGTGATCAAAGAAGGCCGTCAATACATCCTCAATCTCTGCAAACGTATCAAAAAAGCCAACTGCAATGTCCTTCTCATCCAAAAGTCAATCCTCCGTGATGCAGTTGACGATGTCTCCCTCAACTTCCTCAAACGTCTTAACATCCTTGTTGTCAAAGACGTTGAACGTGATGAAATTGAATTCCTATCAAAAAGTCTTGGGTGCAAGCCCATTGCCGATATTGACGCTTTCACCGAGGACAAGCTTGGGTACGCAGACTTGGTTGAGGAAAAGAGCGATTCGGGTGTCAAGGTCGTCAAGATCACAGGTATCAAGAACAGAGGAAGAACTGTCAGCGTTCTTGCTATGGGTGCCAACAGCCTTGTCGTAGAGGAATGTGAACGTAGCTTGCACGATGCTCTATGCGTAGTTCGTTGTCTCGTCAAGAAGCGGTCAGTGGCTCCAGATCCCATTGACCATTTTACTCACATTACATTTTAGTGCTCTGATTGGGGGTGGTGGTGCTCCGGAAATACACGTATCTCGGCTCCTTTCACAGTATGCGCAGACCCTCAAAGGCATGGAGGCTTATTGCATCCAGGCATACGCTGAGGCTCTGGAGGTCATCCCGACCACGTTAGCAGAGAATGCGGGCCTCAATCCTATCGCTATTGTGACTGAACTCCGGAATCGCCACGCACTTGGAGAACGTAACGCTGGTATTAACGTTCGCAAGGTTGGTATCATGTTTCTGTCCATGGGCCCCTATCACTGATGATATCGCATTTAGGGTCTTATCTCCAATATCCTAGAAGAGGATGTCGTGCAACCCCTGCTCGTTTCGACAAGTGCTATCGAGCTGTCGACAGAGACTGTATGTCTGCTGCTCAAGATAGACGACTACGTACAGGCACGGTGAATGGGAGAAGTATAGCAGTACACTACTATTGCACGTATAATGAAAACAGACATCATCTATATGGGCCCGTACAGTTCTTGGCCGATCATGAGCATCTCAGCTTGGCCTCCAATTGGGTCTCATGAACTTCTGGTTCCCCAGCACGCCGGAGTGTTATTAGGCCTCTTGTTAGCCAAAGTAAACATCAATCCAGGGCAGCAAGCTGCATTACGGCAACCAGCTTCTACGTATAATGGTACAAATTGCGTCAATATTAAACTCTAAGTTAGACATGCTATGTGATGGACATGCAAAATTGTATAGTGGCTCGACCACCCGAAGCAAAAAGTGATGATACCTAAGGTATGACCAAAGAGAGGATAGGGGGTAACGATGAGTAGAGTGGGCCATGGAGGAGGTGGGAGAATAAATGATATATGTTATGTTATGTTATGTCTCCAAGCTTGCATTCGTCAGTCAGTCAATCAGTCGTCGTCAGCAGGCCGGGATTGGGGGAGGTTGTCGATGTAGTGGGCCGTCATGTCAAAGAGTGTCCAGAGGAGCCCATGAGTAGTTATACTTCGCAAAGCGCTGACGCCCAAGCCCCGGTAGAGTCTTCCAATGCCTGAGAGAAGTGGTCTGGGATTACTGGGGTCGGGACCTAGGATACATGAGATGGAGGGTAGATAACATGCGTAGAAACCTACCGCGCAACAGTCTGTGAAGTGTTTCCAGAGGTCCCCGATACTTATCACCGGCCAATGCACGTTGCTGAACTTTCGTTTTTACCCTAAAATACCGTGTCATACATCTGATGGTTCGAGGGTGGAAGTGACACTTACACGTCCAAGGGATAGATCAAAGCCCAAGAGGTTACCTGTAAACGGATCTGAATGAGCTGTCACACGAGACAACAGGGAGGGGGAAAACGTACGCCCGAGACAGAACCACAAATGAAAGGAACTAGTGAAGAATGGACGGGAAGCCAAGAAGGCGTCGGACCTTGTTCACCCGACCTATTTCGACCTAATAAATGCCGCATTCCGTCGTACTCGAGGAAATATAGCGCTGTCCCAGCTGTATCACGAACTATATTGACGTCAGTCACCACACTCCAAAAACGATCGCAAGTACGAAGTAACAACACACCAAAATGAAGTCGGAAACCTGTATACAGTCCTCCCAAACCATTCGTCCTGAATATCTCTCGAACAGCTTCCGCCGTCCCGGGCGGCCGAATTAGCGCGACCCCTTTAGTTGCAGCAATGCTATATTCCAATTGCCGTCGGACCTACAAAAACCAAGGATCACAATGAGCTTTTCATCGAACACTGCACCTGAGAGATAAAAATAACCTTGACGAGCTCGAATGCTATACAAATAGGGGAAATGAAGTTAATGATCAGCGGAAAAAGGGTTGTGGAGCAGAACGAAGAGGTGAGACTTACGTGCGCTCCCAAACGAAATCAATGAGCCTGACATAGCACCGCTTATACCGCCCGTTATTGCTGCATCGAGGATATGTGGACGACAGAGAATATCGTGCCCCGCACAGTACTCTTTCGTTCGCGAATAGATTGTAAAACTCGCCGCGCCTGAATTTCACAAAGCGTCAAAGACCACAGTGAGTAGACATATCGAAAACGATTAAGGGAGCAAGGAGCACGTACGAACGAATGAGATAGTCATCAGCGGGATCCAGAGCCCACGATAAAATCCCATAATTCCCTCCTCTTTGTATACAAGCCCAGCGAGCCGCGGTATAGTTATCGAGCCCTTCGTCGTCTGCAGCCGAGACTTGATAGAATCAAGCTACACCACCGCGAAAAATACCCGAGCAAAGCCGTACATATTAGCACCACATCCAACACTATGCAAGACCCGGACGGCAGGTGCGAATCAGACATACCGGGTAGCCAGCGAATGTGGATATGTAGCTGGCCGAGAGGGCGCAGACGACGGCCTTATTTCCTATGAAAACGCCGCACGTCAGTGTTCCGTGTTCCTTTTTGGCGCGCATGAGGAAGATTTAGAGAGCGTACGTCGCAAGGCATCGTTGAGCACAGCTGGGTCATACAAAGGGTGGTTGGGCGTCCTATAAACCGCAATCATGAACGAAAAAGGTCAGCAGACCGTCCAATCCATCGATTATGAGCAAGACGAAGCACCGAGAGCATTCGGAGCATTTCGCCCTGCCTCAAAGGGGGAAAAAAGAGCACAGACCTTTTTCCATCCATAGAGCGTGCTTACGGGCTGGCCCCCAAAGTCCAGCTTCGTGCACCTGCACGAGGTGATCAAGGACAAAGTAGACGGGGATTAGAGGTGGGAATGCGCGAGGACGAATAGGTCAGTGGAGGAGCAGGATTGGCGCTACCAACGCCGGATGTCCGAAGAATCCTGCTAACTGTCCTCTTGCCTTTTCCGGTATCCCCGATACTCGTCCACGGCCTGTTCATAGATGATGCATTGATGCTATCTATACATAATACATACACACTCTCTCCCAATTCTTCCATGTACACTTAAATATCGATAAATAATTCACATTCAGAATCCGCCTAGCCGCTTTTTTGCCGATTTCTTCTTCGGCACAACGGGTCGGCCACCATGCGGCCCGGGAAGAACCTGCGTACTCGCCATATACTGTTGCGACGGCTGAGAATGATCCTGCGACGCCTGTGATTGAGACATCCCTGCCACAAACGGCTGTTGCGTCTGGGCACCGAATATCCTGTTAGACCGACCGAAAGTGAGCATGTCTTGGGATTGCACGACCGTAGGCGGTCGCTTGATCGAAGGCTGACTCGATGGAACAAAAGTCGTACTGAGAATGGACTGAGAAGGTATGACCATAGGTGGCCTCTGTGAGGGGGCAGGCTGGGACAGGTTCGGCATCGTGTTTAACCCTCTTAGCCGGGGATGCACGTTTGATCGGGGAATGGGTTCATCGGTAGTGTCGTATGGATCCTGGAAGAGATAATCTTTGGTTTTCGTGCCTACTTCCCAATCCTTCAGCAACAGCCGCACGCCCATGGGAAGTGAAACCTTTGCCCCAGCTTCAACCTTCTCTTCTACTTGGTACTCTTCAACTTCTTTGTCCCTGTTGTAATGATCCCCGGCCTTCGCCTTGACCACGGGCCTTAGGTATCCAAATTCTACCTCTGGAGGCTCATCAGCATCATGCCCACCAAGCGAGAGTGCCTCCGTCATCGTCTCCAGATCATTCCCCACATCACGTGGCGGCATAAATGCAATCGGTGAGTAAACATCCCGCGAGAGCACCAGATCCGCAGCTAGCTGTTCCCGGGCGTTGTTCTCTCTGCGTATTGACAAGACTGTTCGATCATCATCTCTGATCAAGTCATATGAACGAAGAGATTCAGCGAGGTCTCGGGTATTCATGTTCAGGTTCAAGAAAGGGTCAATCCGACTTTGAATGTCAGCAATGTTGAGGTGCCACGGGGCGCCTTTTCGTAGAATCCCAATCGGAAATCTGTCTTGCACGAGGGCTCGGAACCCCCTAGTCGAATTGATGAGACTTCCGGTTGTGAAGTCCGACCTGGATATTTTATCAGGATCCTCGTGGGATCGAAACACGACATCATAACTGCGGGGAGCATGTTAACATGTAAGGTTACTAGAAAAATGAAGATACGAAGCCCACCTTGTCAACATGTGCTCAGAAGGGGGGTCATGTGCCTGCCAAAAGATAGGAAGCCGGTCCATGACATCATGAAATTTCTCTGCTTGCTCCTCCTCTGCCTTTGCCTGTTGCTCGGTTTGTATTCGGAAAGCAACTGTATATTTATCGTTAGCATAAGTTAATCAACGCCTATAGCACTTACGATCATACGCAGGAAACAAATCCTTCAAGGATTTATCTTGATCACCGTACTTTTCTAGATCGGTCTTTGTATCTTCAGCTTTCTTCCGAAGATCTTTGATTGCGTTCGATTCCTCTAGCACCAGAGTGTCAGGAAGCTCCGAATCAACCATCGCATTGTGTAGTTGAACACAATGCACTTCTGCCCGCTCATTATTTCTGAAGACCGTGACACCCCGAGACTCGTGTTGCAGGAACGCCTGGCCGGTGTACTGGCAATAGTTGGTGGGAAGTGAAATACCATAGGGTAGATCGTTGGCGCGAATGAGTTGATCGTCATGCCGAGATACGCTGTAGATGGTCATGAGACCATTACGTCTAGAGCTGAGGATAGTGGTAGCTGTACGGCAGTCTCTGTCAAATTTGTAGAGAAGGCACAAGGAGTTGTAACCCACGAGAATTGTCAATGTACAATGTGTTGGTCCGTAGCGTCCGGTCGAATTGGCGGTGGTGTTTATATCCAAGTAGCGGTTTTCCAGGAAAGCGTAAATCAAGCCAGGTAATTTGTGAAGTCGAGCAAAGTCGAAGGAGGTTATCTTGAGCATAATCTTCGATAGCAGTCAGGAATTCCTTTGAAAGCTCGGTATATAGTGAACTGATTTGGCTCGTCTGCTAAATCTTCAGAATAACCACCAATAGTCGGTAAGGGATAACACACCCGAAAGTCTAACTGGTCGACATTCTTTTCTGAAAGAATCACACATTCCGTGAGGTTACTCCCCTGTCCAACTCTCCAGAACGTGTTCGCCGAGGATTCTGGTCTTGTAAGAAGTTTGACCCTGGAAATCTGTCAAACAGAGATCACCAGGGGAGAGTGAACGCGTACATCGTCTTTTTGCCACCAAACAGACTGCACCCATACATTCCTCCCTCCTTATTCACGAGCAGAACCTCAAACGGTGCTCCAGCTGGAAGAATCCTGACATTCATAATTGAAGCATCACCAGCATCATATCTAGTGAAGTGTGTGATATCCGTAAGACCTCCGAGTGAAGTCGCTTCCAAGTCGAATTTAAGGAGGGCCGTTGCACCATATGTTCGGATACAAAGCAGAGTATCTGATAAGTCGTTAGCCAGAGGAGCCATAAGCTAGATAAACGAATGTACCTCTCTGGCTGTCATTCTGAGAGTTCGCAGTGGGAGATGAGGTTATTTGTGAGATAGGTGTGCTGAATGTCCGAACAGGCGTTACCGTCGGTTTGATAGTTGTGTCTCCATCCTCAATCAAAATAGGTGTTAGATCTAGGGTCCAATTAGACAATTCAACAGGCTATTATGGAAGTATCAGCTTACTGAGTTCAGAGTTCAGTTCACCCATAGGAAATATCAGGTGCGCCGTCTTGTTAGAGTCAACTACAACATCCAAAGTGTCTCCTTCAAAAGGATCGAAGTTCCCATATCCAGTGGTTTGGAGTGTATCTTCGGTAATTTGGCGTCGTATCACGTCCGCAGAGACGTCCACTTCCGGGAAATGTTTCCGCAGGAAATGAGCCTAGAAAATGTTGAGTCTGCGAGGAATGTTAAGATCGAGGAAGGACATACTCCTCCGTCGGCGCGTTGATTGATCGTAGCGGTTAGCTCAGGCAGTGGTGGTGACTTTGTAGCAGGAAATACATTAAGAAACTGTGTAATATGGTATCTATTTTCTTTAACCATGTAAGATATGCAGTTTGTGGGTAGTGGACTAGAAACCTACCAACCGGACGCGCAGGAACTACCGAATCCCATTCGAGGCTCCCGTTCTTCTCCACCAAGGTTGCAGCGTCAACTACTCCATGTTCTAGTACTGGATAATTCCTAGTAACAGATTTCTTTATTTGTTTGGATGGGCCCTCGGTAGGATTTGGAGGACGATGATGGGACGGCCAAGTGTGCATTGAAATGAGAAGGGAGGCGGTTTCCTTTTTGAGCAAGTACGAGAATGACATTTTGCGTTTTCCGGCGCGTCTCTGTCACAGACTCGGACTGTCTGGCTCAACATGCTTCGGCTCTGGGCTCACCGTCCACAATCCCTCCTTTGCCCCAGACACTTTCATTCTACTGTCGCTGTTGCTGTGTCCTCGTCTTCCCCCGCCGATGTTGAAAAATCCGACACGCCCACACCAACCAAATGGACACCCGAGTCGATACGCACTGGTCTTATTGCGCGTAAACGCGGCATGGCATCGCTCTGGAATGACCAGGGTGTCAAAATTCCAGTGACTGTCCTTCAAGTTTGTGTTCCTTGCTGCTCATGGATGTTGCACATTTTTCATATAGCTCTGTTCGGGTAGGTCGAGAACTGTCAGGTTACTGCAAATGTCCGGACTGTGCGCCGCGACCACTCTGTGTATCATGCCGTCCAGGTTGCTGCTTCTGACAAGCCAGAGCGGACAACAACACGACAAATGCTTGGCCATTTCCGTAAAGCGGGTGTTCCCCCAAAGCGTATTGTGAAAGAGTTCGCTGTGACGCCAGACGCATTAGTCCCCGTAGGTGAGGTTCCTGGTTTCACTTTACGCCCATTTCTAGTTGTTAATGACCGCAGGAACTACACTTTCCGCAATACACTTCGTGCCAGGTCAATATGTCGACGTAGTCGCTAACGGGTGCGCGTGACCATTGTTTACTATGACCTCAACTTTACTCACCTTTACCAACAGCATCGGAAAGGGTTTCCAAGGTGGCATGAAACGTTGGGGCTTCCACGGTCTAGCTGCTAGTCATGGTGTCTCCATTTCGCATCGTTCTTCAGGTTCAACCGGTCAACACCAGGTCCGCCCACCACTAACTATGCCCCCTTCACCCCATTTATCCTCGTCTTTCTAGGATCCTGGACGCATTTTTCCCGGAAAGAAAATGGCTGGTCGCATGGGTGGCAAACGCATCACGACCCAAAACCTCCCTGTCCTCCGTGTCGATACGAACCTCAACCTTATCTTTGTCAAAGGCGCTGTCCCGGGAGTCGATGACGCACACGTCCTCATCCGCGACGCGAAGAAAATCATGGCCCAGGGCAAACACAACCAGGCCAAGGGCCTTTACGAGAAGGTTCTGTCGAAGGGTGTCGACGACTTGCCGTTCCCCGCTGGTACTACGGAGCTAGCCAAGAAACTGCCACCCATTATCGAAGCACCTTCATACAGGAGAAGCCCGTTCATTCCTCGGGAGTAGATATATACGTACCACGATACTAATATTAATTTGATTTTTCACTGATTTTTATTCATCTATATATGTGTGTTGAGTCACATGGTTATGACATATGTTAAACTCACGGTGCAATTTCGTCTTGACTCTTTCACCTCCGGCGCGATGTTTGCTACGCCGTCTGACTTGTTCTTGTACCATGTATTCGCAGAAGGGCGTGCATAATCGTATTCACACCTTGAGGTGCGCTTCAATCAGCTAATATCCACGGTTTATCTATTGACGCTTATCCCAGAGGTGAACAGTTTCGACATCTTCAGAACCTACGAGGCTCTCGATCCCATCTGACCTCAACCAACATCCACACCGTCCCCTCTCTTCCCTTCCGCCTCCTCTCCCTCGCAGATCCTTCGCTGAATCTCACTGATCGTGATAATGATACACCACCCCTGCAGCCTAAGTCCGCTTCACGTCCGAATGAGGGCCAGTCCCAGCACGATGGTACGTCCTTTCGACCTCCAGCAGGTCCTGCCCCACCAAGAAGCTGGACGTTGAACGCACACAAAGATATAAGGGAGAATTCAACATGGAGGGCCGAGGCCCTTTCCTTGATCTTCAGTCACCTCCAGTCCCAGTCCCCACCCTCACATACCACCCCCACCTCTGACGTTGAACACCGGAACACTCATAATACAGTCCCATCTCTCTCACTCCTCTGTCTGCAACTCTTCCTCACCACATGTACTACATCCGAATTCCGAGACGAAGTTGTACCGTATGTGCCCCCTCACCTGCGCAAAGACCTCATCCGGTTCACAGCGGTAAACTCTCCACTGAGCAGCGCAAGGCTTTCCGCGCTCTGGGAGCCTGTTGGCCATGCACATGGCGAGATAATCATCGTAGGACCAGGCGCAGTGCTAAAGGACAATTATTTTATTCGGTCACATACTGGACATGCAGGGAATATTCAATTCTCAACTGAGGATGACGCGGACGAAGCGATGACAACGCAGAAACCAGAAGAATCGGAAGAGGACCGGGAGTGGGATGCGGAAGATACCGATGTCGACAAGGGTACACCTCTTGCAACGCTAATCCTTCTCAATACATCCCTCTCCTCATCCACATTCTTCAGCCTTCCTCCTACAATAACCCACCTTGCGCTTATCAACCTTTCCACGCCCGCACCAATTCACCGACTACCTAATATCTGTCCCCTACTCATCGTGTTGGACATTTCGTACAATTCCTGGCTGGGAGCGAACTTTAGTAGTGGGGGTGAAGGTCAGGGTGCGATAGGTGTACTAGGCGAACCGCGACAACCTAGAGAGCCCACAATTAGGGCAATCGTTGATCTAGGGAGGGTAGATTGGCAAAGATGGTGCCACCTAAAGGTACTCGGATTCCGAGGAAATTACATCCCAGAAGACTTGGCGGAGAAGGTGAATGAGGGCAAGTGGGACGATGTCGACATCGTACTGCATAATTAATACCCTGTTATCTCAATGGAATTCAATTGCAGAAGCTATTGGCATTGTACACATGTGTCGATAAAGCGGCCAACATAAGGATGAAAGCTGGAAAGCGAGAGGATCTCTAAAAAGAACGTGTGGGTGGCATGCTGCAAAGACATAATAAGTTATATGGCATAGAAGTCTTGATGACGCATGATGGCTCGTGGCATAAGAGGGGAATGAAAGACGGAGGTAGTAGAGCCCTGCCTACCGCAGCTCAAGAAAATTCTGGAGATTAAACGGCGGTACGACCTATCATTGCAATGTTAACACCGGCCGAAAATGATACGAGTCTCCCCTTACATCAGAATCTGGCGCCTGTTTCGTTGGCACAGGTGGCGTGGGCGTCCGCTGAGCCTGATTCGTCGGTGGTAAAATAGCCCCAGGCCTCGCCTTAATCTTCATTTCATTCGCCAATGCCCACAACACTGTCGTGTATCTCGTCATAACTTCAATCTTCGAAGTCGGCGACTGGCCAGTTCGAACTAACATCCCGCACCAGCAAAAATTTAGCACGCCATTCGACAACTCACAGTACGGAAGAGCGACGTACCGAGAATAGCTTTATTAATCTGTTCAGCGACTGCCTCCCGCCTCTCCATTGACAGATACCTTGCCAATGGGCTATTCTCTGGTACAGGGTATGCCAGCAATGCACCCACATTGACCAGCTCCTGTGCATACAGCTCCTTCTCCACCTGACTACCTATCTGATCCAGAAGCGCATAAAGCTTCTGGCCTTGCTGGATCAACTTAAGTACATGCGGGTCATCACCAATCTCAGCAGCAGTGGGGTCAGATGCAGAGTTCGGAGGGGTGAGTTCTTCGTCTTCGCCATCCGTAGTGGCATCCATATCAGTATCCGCCTCAGCGTCAGTGTCCATGCTATCATCTGCGCGTGAAATCCCATCCGGGTCCAAATTCAAGGGCTCAGACGTCGACGGATCTGACATGTCAATTTCGTTCGTCCGGAGCGAAGGCGAACAGTATACCAGTGGTTTCGTTCTGCACAATTCCGTGAACCCGAGAATACGGAGGTTGAGGAGTAGGTGCCGAGAATCGGTGGTGGTTGGTATCAGGTGTTTACTTGCGTTCATAGCTTCCAGTGTGGACGGGTAAGAAGAAACCAAGTTCTGCTTGGAGCTGCTTGGAGTTGGTGGTGCAAGGACAGATGGGAAGTGTTCGTTCAGGAGCTCAATGGCGTCGTCCACACGCCCGGAGAGTATCTTGACCCGAATTTCTGCGTCACACTACCCGTGAATTCTAAGCCCACTACCAACACCTCAAGGATGGCGCACCATTTCGCAATTCAGCTTCCCGGAGAGTCTCCTTGCTCAGTTCTAGAATCTCGCCGCCGGCCGAGATACTCTTCTCCTTGGATTGTGGGATCTCGTCTCCGTCGGCGTCCAGTTGACGAACCGTGCTATCCTTACCGAACGCAACGGCGGTGCGAGTATAACAACGGTGACAGAGATAATCCATTACCAGAGACCTCTATACAAGATGTCATCATATGAGGAGATGTCATACTGCGCTGAACCCTGCAGGTCGGACTGAATGACTTACCAACTGGTACGCTGTGGGATTCGCAAGAGGGCCTTTGGGCGGTTTAGTGTTTTTGCTCGATGAGGCGACATTGGTTGCTGTAGATGGCAACGGAGGTGGCATTGCGTCGATAGTAGTGGAAGGAGAGAAAGGAGCGTGTGGGGATAAGTACGGGGGGTGAGCCAGGCACAGGTCGGAGTAAATCCAGCCCCCCGTCGATCTCTCACACATAATCCCGACCGCGTCATCAAATTATCAAACTATCATACACTTGGATACACTGCGTGCATAAATCTGCATAAATGATACATTAACCTCGCTACTGATTTCATTGCCGACTACCGGGCGCCGAGGTTTTGTTTAATCTCCGTGACTTGCGCTTCTTCTCCTCCGGCCACTTTCTCACAGAGACCTAATGTTATACAGGGATTGATGAATATGCGCCATTGTGACCAACCGTTGACTAATTTACCTTGTTATTATCAGTCGCCAGCTGCATGCCAAGTCCTTTCATGTGTCCGGCATAGTGGTTATTAACAAGGTACCCAAATGCCGCCACCACATCTGGGTCTGTAACCTTTGCCCAAGCTTTCGTTCTCAGGAGTTCAGCATGAGCTTCGGGTATGTCCTCGAGTTCATCCTCGGCAGGTTGCAATAAATCAATCTCGTAGTCACTGCAACCAGGACACCGCCACACATGTTGCGTGGGTTCCAGTGCAGGCGGTAGACCACAGTACCATGGCATCTGAGTTAACTGTTTGTCGTGTTGTAAATCAGCCTCAGATTCTGAATCTGTCGCAGGTGGGGTAGATGCTTCGCTGAAGCTGTCGTCATAAAGGTAATCGACCGACACAACACGCTGGTGGGGAGGATTTGGACGTTCTTGTTGTTGCACTTGTGGTGGTGGTAGTACTTTCTTTGCCACCCGAGTAGGTGGCACTGCGGGAGATGTAGGTTTTGGTGCCTAAGGTGGCTTCTGTAAGAGAGAAAGAGGGAAGCTCATGTAATATTACTCACGTTGTTCTGAATTGCTCTTCTGTGTGTCCAGGGTATTGGATTTCCAAGAGCAAGTTGCAAACAGTGATCCCACTCTTCCCTAGTTCCACCAAACCGAGTAAGGTCAATGCCACCCCCAATGTCACTACGGGTGCTCCCATCTTCATTCCAGGGCATTCCCCACCTCGATCCTTGTGCCCAGGCTTCCTGTCTAGCAGCTTTGACTTGCTTTACAAACTGAACCCACTGTGATATACCCAAGTACTTTGCATTAGGCGACGAAGAGGTAATCTGGTCTGCTAAGATCCACTCGGCTTGACGAGCAAAAATCCCCCGAATTTCAGCCTTGTGTATGCGTCGCAAGTGCCGGGGTTGTTTAAGCTTCATGTCGCCCTTTTTTGGGTCTGCTCCTTTGCCATCAAGAGGACGATATATGATACGGAAATACTTGTCCATAGGGCGGACCTGTGCGAGATATTGGTTGACCAGCCAATCGATGTTGCGGTCCTGTATAGGTGTATCAGAACCGTCGATGAGTTCGTGGATGAGGCGACGGAGCCGGTATCGTTCGAGGAAGTTGCGACTAAGCTCATAGGTCTTTGGGTCCAGATTCTGGATGTGAAACGAACGGTGTCTGAACGTTGAACGGTCATTGAGGATAGCCGTGTATCAATATCTGGTGGGTTCTACTCACCGATCTTGAGCTTGTAGGACCAATGCTTTAGGATCATCATTGACTACAGACATCCGTCAGCTTCATAACGCGGGTTTAGGTGGATCACCAACGCGTCATATATGCCGCAGTGAGATTCATGTCGAACTTGAGCCAGACCGAAATCTTCGACCCGCTATTCACACCATCTCCGTAGATCGCTTCCAACGTCAACCGACTGGGCTTCCCAGCTGTCCTCAAGTCATCATCCCTCTTCCTCAAGTCACACTGTAACCATTCCCTCCCGGCTGGCGACAACCAACTCAACTTGTCAATACTAAGTTCGCCAAACACTTGAACGCCTTGCTTGACAATCCTGCTTGTTGACGGTGGAGATTTGAGAAACTCCGTATCGTCGAGACTGGTATTCCAATAAGATATTGAACTGAGATGATAGGTGAGAGAGGTGATGGTTGGGTTACCCGATGTAATCTCCCCCGCATTTCATATGAACTGCTCTGAGTATTGGTCGAATTTTAGGTCCACCTTTTCGTGGCCATTCGGGATCCAGTATTTGAAAGTCAGGATATGGGCCAAACGGATCCTCGAGGAGATCGCCAAGTGACATGGTGGTATTTGCGGTAGTAATCTGTAGCTGGACTCTATTTGATGGGAGTGGTGCGAACCTCTGATCCGTCCCACGTGAACCTGTTTTTATGCAGCGCTCATGACAATCCCCATACCCTCTTTCAGAAGCTTACTCCTTGCGAGCATTGGCCTACGAGTTGCGTTAATCATATACAGCGAATGGCATGATGCGAGGTCTCTCGTCAAATACACGGATATCGACTACCGCGTCTTTACCGACGCTGCCCGTTTCGTCCTGCAACCTTGCAAGGGCAATAAGGCCCAAGGACCTCTATTACAGTGGTTGGAATATGATGTTCCTTTGGGAGAGTAAGTGTAAGCATGTCTACGGGGAATTTTTGAAACTAATATTTATAACATAGTCCGTATACCAGAGATACATACCGCTACACACCACTCCTAGCTCTCCTGCTTACGCCCAACATCTTTCTTCACCCGTCCTTTGGGAAATATGTTTTCGCAGCATGCGATGTCATCAATGGCCTTATCATCTATAACCTCCTCATACACCATATCCTCCCAAAATTCGCCATCAAAACTGAGAAAGACTCGAAGGAGGCTACCGGGACCTCTACCTCACTGGATGCAAAAACGAAAAATAGAGCAACGCTCTACACAGCGATCCACCTTCTTAACCCAATGGTGTTCTCCATCTCGACTCGCGGATCTTCCGAATCCGTTCTCTCAACCTTCATCTTACTCACTCTACATGCTCTTTTAAACGAACACTGGACCATCGCCGCAATATTCTTGGGTATAAGCACACATTGGAAAATATACCCCGTCATATACGGTGTAAGCTGTATATGTCTAATCGGCTCTCTCAGCCCATACTCCAAAAGCGCAAGTAATGGCGTGTGCAACTGGTTAAAGACGCTCGTAAACCTACGGACCATCAAGTTCACATTTGTAAGCGCCGGGACATTCATATTCCTAGGAGGTTTGTGTTACGCACTGTATGCTCTTCAAGCCCATTATTAAAATCAGACATCCTCACTAACAATCCATGAATAGCTGGGGCTACCCCTTCCTCTACGAATCATACCTCTACCACCTGCACCGACTCGACCACCGACACAACTTCTCTCCATACTTCTACCCGACGTACCTTGCCTACCCTGCTCTCAATCCTACCTCTCCGACCGCTCCCACCACACTTTTCACATCCCCTCTCACGAGTTTCCTCCCGCAGCTCCTGCTTTCCCTGGGCACTGGCCTCGCCTTTATCTCCACCGACAAAAACGATCTCATATTCTCCTGGTTCGTCCAAACATCAGTATTCGTAATATTCAACAAAGTTTGCACGTCTCAGTATTTCTTGTGGTACCTTCTCCTTCTCCCGCTCCTCCTTCCTAATTTACATATGTCACGCGCGAAAGCGGTTGCGTGTGTGGTCATGTGGATAGGTACACAGGCACTGTGGTTAAGTGAGGCGTACAAGCTCGAATTCCTTGGTCGGGACGTATTTCTGGGTCTATGGGTTCGCGGATTGGTTTACGTTGCTGGGAATTGTGGGGTTTTGATGATTATAATGGAGTCGTACAAGACGTAATGAACACCTCGCTTAGAGTCATATATTGTGTATTCCATTTGATTCCGATATGATATTGAAGGGGGTAATCGTACACATTAAAACCGGTGGGGGTGTGGATGCAAAACAGTTCGTATCTGCACCATCAATAGCAATAACAGAAAGCTAAGCTAAAGAAGCAAACGAGAGCATGAAAGAATATGATGACCAAGCGCACCTCTAGGTCATCCACTGACCGACCTCACGATTTGTGCAGTTCGCCCCCTCGTCACGCCATCTTCAACAATGCCACCATCGGTACTACTCATATGTGGCTGATGAGGGAACGTATGGTGATGATGCGGATAATGATGTCTAGCCAGCGCATCACCAGCAAGTAACCCCGCGCGTTCTTCCACGTCTACACCAACTTCTAGAGTTGCAGTATTACTCCTGCTTCTAGTAGCATATCGTTTCTTGTGTTTCGGCTTGTATATGAATGACTGTGTAACAATTGTTACATCAAACATCAACGTTCCACCGCTCCCGAGTAGATATCTTGTAAACGGGCGGCGATCAGTAGCTGAAACATGTATTGAGTGCGAATGAAACTCACGGAATACTTTCTTTCAGGAATGCGGTGGACTGAGGCGGCGGAAGATACATGCTGGGCGAGAAAAGGATCGAAGCAACGTAGAAGACATTGCCCAGAAACGCGAACACAAAGAGGTACATAGACAAGCCCTGTGTTAATTTCAACCGATCAGCTAATATATTGGGAGTGGAGTGAAGAGACCCACCTCCACGGACTTTCTGACAAACTAAAAACAGGAGGACCACCGTTATTGACGTGTCAAGGACATGAACATAACACTCACGTTCTTCCAAATTTGGGGTAATCGGGATGTGAGGTAGAGTGTCGTGCACAACCAAGCGAAAATGCGACCAAGAACGCGTTCCATTGATGGGGCGGTGGGTTGGTGTTCATGGGGCGGGGGCGCAGGGTCTACAGGTAAGGGATCCTCATCCTCAAGAGCCGAAGGCATCTCCAGGACGACATTAACAGTGTTCGAAGGCCTTGCGGCAGGGATGGTCGTCGTAAGCGCAATTGGGATATCCGAGCTGTTGCTCGTCGGATCCCCCGATAACACTCTCCCAACACTCGAATTCTTGACAGGTAGGCCTCGTCGAGTACCCACGAGGGTCCCAACACCGAACAACGCCCATACCCCCAAAAACACCATCGTCGCGCTCTTTTTTATAGCCCTTGAGTTTCTCCGATTCGTGAAGGTCAGAGGCGGGGACAATGCCTCCGCTGCAACTGCATCCTCTATGTCCTCAGGATCCCTCCCCAATGACCTTCCCCTCCTCACGCCATCCAAATCTACACCAGAAGGCGAGACGACCGAAGACGCGATAGCCGATAAGCGACTTGTACTACCAGCACGGATTCTATGCCTCTCTATACTCCACGACACACGTTTTCTCCCAATATCTCTGCCGCCCTCTGAATGGAAACTGTCGGCCAGGGCAGCAACGGCCTCTTCATCCGATTCTCCATCCTCATCGCGGCGATGTTCGCGCGCCAAGGGAATATGTGACGTGAGGCTACCGGAGCCGTCTGGTCTGAAGATAAGGTCCGATTCATGCCGGCCGTGACGTGCGGTCTCGCCGTCCTGTTGAGCGGCGAGTGCAGCTGCGGCTGCCACGTTTGCAGCGACCGCTGAGAGGGTGCGATAGCGTGTTGTGTTTCTGTCGACTGAGAGTCTGCGAACAGCGGAGGAGGAATGGTGTGGGTACAAAGTCGTTGCGGTAAGTGGTTGGGGCTTAGTGGGCCGTTGGTAATATAGGTATTGAATGACGAGGACAAGGTCTATACAGACGAAATACGTTGCGAGCCATCGCTATATGAAAAATTGAGTGAATTAGATCGAGCTGAGATAGAGAGAAGCAGAAGTATCGAACTTGAAAAGGAAGCTGGTGAGTGAGTATGCAGCCTATGAGGTTAGAAAAATCGCCTGGGAGGCTATGGGTAAGTCGATGGGTGCTACCGAGAGAGGGGGAGACGTACCAAGGAACCAGTTGGCGAGGAAGGGTAAGGCGAGGCCGGCACAAGACTGCCGACGGATATTCTCGAGGACTTGACTGGTTAAATTATGGCGTTAGATACATTCGCCTCACAGAGACCGTCAGAGTCTACATACGGAAACTGAGCGCCAAGCCAGCAGGCAATAGAGGTGTAGCCAAGGAGGTCACTGAGGAGGCCAAAGCCAGGCATGGGGGTATGGGGAAGAGCTTGGAGGCAAGGGCTTATCTTTCATAAGAAATCCAATTCAAGTAGCTTCTTTCACTGCACCCGCCCTTTTCGGGTTTCCGGTGGACTCGTTTCATTTTTACTGTCATGACATGTACACTACAGCTGACTCCTTCGGGCTTTGCTCCTATGCGTATCAGCCAAGTGTCATTTGACCCGGACCACAGCGGACCATCCTCTATTGATGCTTCTGATGCCATCCTGCAGTGAATAGTTAGTCTTCGGGTAGGTAGGGTCAGTCAGAGTAGGGTCAGTCAAGCGCACGACAGCAAGACTCAAGTGAAGAATCTCGGGAATCGGCAGCGTACCGGATCTTCACCAAGAGGTCAGATTAAGCTGTCTCCGGGTACAGGTGGATGGAGACCTTGAACATACAACGGTGTTTTCATGGAGATGGAATGTATTCTGCGTATCATGATGTTCAACCGCTCTTCTGTCAATGGCGGATAGGGGGTCCAAGAATAGTGTGTCCATATTGCTCGGCTTGTTGCAGGGAACACACGGCACGGAAGTCCTGATCCTCTGTGTTCCAATTGGTTGCCGAAATCACACAGGCAGGGCGTCTTATCAAGGTACAGGATGGGTTATCCATTCACGGTCTACACCTTGGGTAGCACGATGCAGGTTGCCCAGACGTGAGCTTACAACCTGTGTTTGTAGGTCCGCGTTTGCGTTTGCCACAGATAATAATCCAAATCACGTGTTGTCACCCAACCGATATACCATCCCCACTCCTCCTAATCCCTCCAAAACCATGTCCCGCCCGCAAGGCAAGAAACGCTCCGCAACAACCTCTGACACATCCCGTGACTCTAGTTTCCCCTCAACACCCTCCGTCTCCCAACACCCCGCCAAAAAAACCCGCTTCGTCGACCCAGACGACGACCCAACAAACTTTGCCGAACAGGTCGACTCCGCCCTCGAAGCCCCCGCACGCAAACGTACCGTCAAAAACGAGGGTTACGAATCTGACTCGAGCGATGATGGCGAGGGTGTCGTATACTCTCGCCGTAAAGATGCCGATGGTGCAGAGGAGGAGGATGACATGTTTGCTGCTGCTGAAAAAGCTCCACCAAGCGGTGCCGGTGGTACGGATTTAGATGGCGAGAAGAAGAAAAGCGAAAAGTATATGAGGTTAGGTGATATCGAGGGACAGGAATTTGGCGCTGCGTCTGGAGATGAGGATGATTCGACTGAAGGGGAGGATGAACCGGAGGACGAAGACGATGCTGAGCGACGGAAGAAAGCTGGTATGGGCTACGAGATGTCCTCCTTCAACATGCGTGAAGAGATGGAAGAAGGCAAATTCACCGCTGATGGGATGTACGTCCGAACATTCGATCCTCATGGCGTGCATGATCGGTGGATGGACGGCCTCAACGAGAAGGAGATCAAGATCGCCAGAAAAAGGAAGAAACACCAAGAAAAGCTCCAGAGGCAGAAGCAAGAGGAGGAGGAACGTGAGCTTAGGGAAAGCGGCGGAAAGGAATCGATGGAGAAGCAGCTCCTCCCATATCTCAAGAAGGGTGAAACCGTCCTTGAAGCTCTACAGCGACTAGGTGCCCAAGCAAAGAAAAAGCAAGCTAAAAATAAAAAGTGCGTCTTCCGCAGCCCCATCTCTGAGTTCCTAGACCCAAGTACCTTGTTTCACAGAAGTTCCAAGTTGCCATCAGATGCAATGGCAGTTGACCCCAGCAACCCCAAGCCATCACCCACGGATGTTGAACTAATAACCCACCTTGCATCTAACCTCATGTCCCTCGGTGATATCGAGGTCTACTCCAAAACATATGAAGAACTTGTCCGTGACGTCCGCCGCTCTGGCATTGTCGACCAGAACTGGGATCCTCCTTCCGCCGACGTCAAGTTTGAATACAAATGGGATGTCCCAGGCACCGATGACTCACAGACGTTCGGCCCCTTCGCGGAAGAAGATATGCAATCCTGGTTCAAGGCCTCGTATTTCGGTCCTTTAGGAGAAAAGGTCAAGGTCCGACCAGTTGGTGGCGAGTGGGCAGCTTGGGACGATGTGTTCGGATGAACATCGCAACCTAGGCTCCTATTGCCTCTGTTCCTGTTCTTCGGACTAGCCTCTTGGATGTAATGTATTGTATTGGTATCTGTACAATGTAGCTATAGTACATGGAATGATAGTCTTTCGACAAAAGTGAGGTGATGCAACTAATCTAGTGGCTGATATATTGAAAGACGAAGGAAACCTCTGGCATGCCAACCTCGGCGCGTAGCAGATCGTCATGGTTGTTCTTCAGCTCGCCATTCGTGAAGTGATTCCATCTATATAGTGGTTAATATCATTACACGGAAGGTTAGTACAACTTACGTGCTGGCATCGCCGTAAAGCAAAGCAGGCGACTTGATCATCTGCTTCCCATCTTTACACCGTTTGCATTTGAAAGTCTCATGGGTATCACAAAATGTCTTCTCGTTAAAGGTAAACAGCTGCCGAAGAGCGTCCACCGAAAAATGACGCTCGGTATCTTCCTTCTCGTCTACAACCGCAGAAGATAGTGCCTGCTTATTCGCTTGACGTTGGAAGATCTTCTCTTCGATCGTACCGGTGGATATGAACCGGTACACGAAGCCTGAAACAGTGATACTTAGTCAAGAGGATAAATGGTTAAAACACAGCACATACATTCCTTCTTCTGACCATCACGCCAGACACGAGCGAGTGCCTGCTGGTCAGCGGCAGGGTTCCAGTCTACGGGGCAAGTTAGCCGCGCTATACAAGTTAGGCATCTAGTTGCGTACCGGGATCGAACAGAATAAGTCGGTTAGCACCAATAAGGTTGATACCACAGCCGCCGGCTTTACTACTCAGTAAAAACACGAACTCTTTGCCATCGGGATCATTGAATTGGTCGACTAATTTCTGCCGCTTGGTGATCGACATCGTTCCATCAAGGCGGAAGAATCCATACCTGATAGCAAGAACGACGGGTTGGGTAGGAATCAACACATGTCAATAGCTACGCACTTCTTATTCCGACACAACTTTTCAAATAGGTCAAGAGTTTGGGTGTAGTTGCTGATTAGTACAATCTTATCATTAGTCTGTGTTCGTATCTGGTGCAAGAACCTTAGCGTCAATCAGCCAGCCGATCTTCTTCAATGCAATGGCAAACTTACCTCTCCAAGACGACGAATTTTCCGCCCCATTCAGACCTGACTGCAGGGTTTCTATTGCCTCTCCCACCACTGACACCCTTTGCACTAATGTAATCCGGAGGTAGGAAATTCTCCGACCCCTTGAGGTCTTCTGGAAGGCTGAGAAGGTCGGGGTGATTGCACAGTTTCTTGAGAATATTAATAGCTTTAAGGGGTTGAGATTCTGTTCCGCGTAGCAGTGCCTTGATTTCGGGCGAAGTGATGAATAGACGGTATAGTGAAAGCTGAAAGTCGGATAAATGGCAGAAGACCACCTGTTCATATTTGACAGGTACTGAGGAATTCAAGTTTAGCAAATATGCAGTTCCGAATCAGGGGTTGACGCACGGTATTTTGACAGCAGGTCGTTGGTTCGACGAATGATGAATTTCATGACGAGGGAACCGAGCTCTTTGAGCTTCTTCTCACTCTGGGCTTTGGTTTCATCGCTGGCAAGAGAGTCACGACCGCGGATGATAGCGTTCTCAAAGTTCTTGCGGAAGTCGTTCTTAGAACCCAAGAAATTGGGGTTAGCGAAATTCAGGAGGGAGAAGTATTCGGAAAGGTCATTCTGGATAGCGAGGTTAGTAAGCATTGATAGTCGTACTATATAGCTTTTACCTGAATGGGAGTACCAGTCAAAATAACGCGGCGCCTAACGTCTAGACTGTTCAAAGCCTGGAAGGTTTGTGATTCTGTCCCATTGTCAGCTCCGGGTTGTAAAAACCACGCCAAATTCCGATATACCTGAGTTCTTCAGCCGATGTCCTTCGTCACAAAGGAGCAGTCCAATGCTGCAGTTCGCGAGGTACACAGTCAGTGTGCGCAAAGTCTCATAGGAAACAATCATGACTTTCAAGAGCCCGGTTAGTGCCAGCTTTCATAAAACAAAAGGCTATTGAATTGTACCTGGTTGCGTAACATTTCTGCCCCGAGCGGAGACCCATCGCTGAACCTTTGGTAGTAATTCCGCTTTGCCACCTTTACCATCGACTGCCAGTGGCGTTATAGCGTCTTTGCCCAACCATTTCACTGGTTCAGAGCATAGGGTAAGTGTGAAGGTAGAACTCACTCACTCACTCACTCACCAAGCTCGTTAGCCCAGTTTTTGACTAAACTGGATGGACATGCAATGATGCATTTCTCAATCGTGGGCTTGCCCGCATGGGGCGACTGTCTTAGCAACGTCCACATCAGTGCAATGCACTGGAGCGTCTTTCCGAGACCCATTTCATCGGCCATAATGCATCCATATTGGTTTTCTACCACCATACCCGTCGTGCATTTATACAGAAACTAAATATGGTCAGTGCATATCCTCCACCGCTGAATAAGGACTCACTCTAACTCCTTCGATCTGATGTGGTCGGAGGACTTTGGACAGTTGAGGATCAATAACTACAGGCACTTTCGGCACCTTCTCCTTCTCGCCATTTTCTCCCAGTATCTTTCGGAGACTTTTGTGAGGGTTATACATCCCAACCGTCTTGACTTTCGCTTCTTCTTCCGCTCTCGCCTTTGCCTCCTCTGCCTCCCTCTCCTTCCTCTCCTCGTCAGTTTCCCGATTATCAATGGTAGGATCAAACAGCACAATCGCATGATCCTCCATTGGATCGTGCAGAGGTCTCGGAATGACTTTGGCTTGAGGTCGAATTCCGAGAGAAATATTTGATAGCGTGGGCGTAACGAGTAACCCATCCTTGCTCTTCATAGACGGTAACGAAAATCGGCGATTGACCACCTGGCCGAAAGGTGTAGGCTTGAAAACTGGATACTGCTTTTGTCTTGCAAGTAGTTCGTCCTCGTTAAGGTAGTTCATATCCCTATTATCCTTCTTTTTCTTCTTCGAACCGCCATCCGATTCTGAGTCATCTTCCCCTTGTTGACCTGCATAGGAGACCCGCTTCCGTTTGCGTTGTGGCTGCACCCGCTCCAGAGATTTTGCAACTTTTGGGGGTTTGAATGGGAGATTCACACGTGTGCTTTCCTGGAGCCTGTCCAGAACTTTACCATCGGCCGTCACTGGTATCCGTTTGAGCATAGTTATGAGGGTGATAAACAAAGGAATTTCAAACCCAATGTGACACCGCGACGCGTAAATTATGTCACGTGGTCGTGATACTAATCGCACTTGCAGGTCGAGGCTCGAAACCAAGGGCTCAAATGTGAAGGTGGTCATATATGCAGCTAGATGATAGATAGGAAATACAACACAAAACACGACAACGATAGCATCCACGGTCATACGAAAATGAGAAAGATAGTAAATCACCCCAAGGTTATCTGAGGACCGGAACTGAGAAGGGCATCGATTCATCAGACATCGTCAGCGGAAAGAATATACTGAGACCATATGGTATCGTCAGCATTTGCAGTGGCATTTGCAAAGGCAGAGTGATCTTCAATGGAGACATGTGTAACGAGTATGCCTTCTACCGAGAGGAGACTCGGTGGGACGTTCAATCTCTGAGCAAACAAGGCATTACCCGAAGCACAGAAGGCAAGGAGATCTCGATCAATCATTGCAACAAACTAAGAGAACGGAGTCATGACATTGAAAGGTCTTAGATGAACATGCTTACCAGCTCGCCATTGATGAGACGTTTGACTAGGTGTTTGAAATTCTGATCGCGAGCATCCACTTCTGGGGACAATCGAACACGCGCGAAGGAACCTTTAGTCCGCAGTGTTCCTAACAGGTCTGTAGCATGGGATCCGCGATAGAATTTCCCTGGTGGTCCGCGCCGCGACATAGCGGAACCAGGGAACGTCGAAGATGTGATAGCATCGACGAAGAGGACGGGTATTGTGGTTGAAGCGTCAAGGTTGATTTGAAAGGGTATTGAACTGGGTAAAGATTAGGCATGGGGGGGAAAGAGGGCCGGTGATCTTCGACTCACGACTCATCAATATTTCCTTCATTCGTCCCCAAACTTGTGGCATCAGTTCCCAGGCCCCTATAAACTTTAAGGACAATTTCACAATGCAATTATGGATTGTTTATCGACTTACAACGGGCCAAAGATGGTTGAGCGCCTCCAAGCTGGGTTGCTTCCTACGACAGGGGTAGTGGACGGGAAAAGGCTCTCTTTTATCGTAGGTGACAAAATCTCACTTGGGTGACGAGATGCATCAGCAAATAGCGAATACGTGGTTAATGAAGCTTACATCTGTTCTAGTCCCGCGACTTGTGCAGCGGAGGTAGGTTTCGGTTTGTCTTCGTCCTCGTAATCAGCCAAGGTCGTAGAGCTTGGATCAAGACCTGCCAATTGCAACAACTCGTCAGGCTTTGGAGGTTCGACAGGGATATCCAAGTCCATAGCCACTTCAGAAACTATGTCGCACTGTTTCTCTACAACCTCATCTTCAGCCAAGTCATTCGCTGGTACTGCACGATTCCCAGGATTCGCTTTTCCTCTGACACTCTTGAGTTTCCCTTTTTCAGCAGTCAATAATGTTGGAGGTCGTATTAACAAGCCGTCGGATGAACGTCCAGGCCCAGGCCTCCGTCGTTTGGGAGGTAATGTTTGTTTTCCTGTGTTCGTCTCTTCGCTAAGGTTGTTTTCATTATGAGACTTGAGGCTGGCCTGGTGATGATCACTCAATAGTTTCACCAATGGGTTGGCAGCGCGCGCCCGATGCAAAGGCATAGTCGCATTGCTCTTCGCTGGTGGCGTTGCGATGCCTTTATTAGATGATCCATTTTTGTCGGGAGAACTCGAGACAAGCAGGTCTTCGTTGATTTCCAGCTCAGGCGAACCCATACGTTGGGGAGAGCTTGAACGCTTCTCTTGTACGAGAGGCAAGTCATTGAACAGGGTTTCCACCGAGTTTGTTTTTATCGGTGAACCAGTGTCTGTCAGAAGAAGATTCGGTTTACTGTGGAACGACTCTAGCGCTTGTCGTGGTCGTTTGGGAGAATGATCATCCTCGGCGTCCGTATCGTTGTCATGTTCTCGCTTGTGTAATCTTTTGAGTGGGGCCACACCCGAAGTACTCTTGAAGGACTCTTTTATTTCTTCTTTTGCAGGTGACTTCTCCTTTTCCTTGGCCCTCCTTTCTATATGATGAAGTGAGATACGCGCTAAACACACTGGGTAACCACATACTCCTGGGTGGCCCAATGGGTAAAAATACTTCTCCTGCTGTGAAATGCTTCAAATCTCGATGGTCCCGACCACCAGTATTGATGCGCTCCCAAAACCGCGACAATGTTTCTTCGGAGCCTTGTAGATGTTCGATTGGCTCCCAGCTGGAATTACAAAAGCTGGATGAACCCCACATGAACAGCACTGACCAAACAGACACTCACGTGTCATCCTCGGACGAGTACCCTTTCCACTATTATTACTTCCTTAGCGTAATGTCAGTAGTTATTGAACGATCGGAACGTTACCCGAACTCGAAATTTCTACGGCCTGGAGTCAGTTACACTGACTAGGAGTGACGAACACCAGCCACATACATACCCAAAACAGTGTTTGCTTACGATCCTTCTTCTCTACGCGGGCCTCTAGTATTGACTCTGAACAATCAGGATTAGTTGCTATCTCAAGAACCAGTGAATGCCAAGGCCTACCAATCTCATATTCTTCTTCATCTGAAGCCATGGTATTTTGAGCAGAAGGAGAGACTGCGGAAATATACGTATACGAGATTCCAGGGAAAACGACTACGACGGAAACAAGTTTGCGGACTCGTCGTATATTACCCTGTTGATGCACACGTGCCTTGTTCCACTACGCGAATCGTGACAAATAGCCACAAACAGCTTCTGGAATCGCCTACATACTTGGTGTTTTGTATTCTGCATTCTGTATTTATTACAGAATTTTGAAGAATTACAACGGCATATGGTATAAGTATTCAAAACCAGGGTGTTTATATGTACGACTAGATAATAGGGGATAGATAGTACCGAATTCTATACAACTACAAAAATTAGTATAACCTTGTTAGTGGCCCGGCGAGGTCTTCGAAAACCTGAGCTAGATAATTACAACAAGTACGGCCATCACAAGCTCTGGGAACATTGTGAATCGTCCTCGACTGGCCAAGACGGATAAGGAAGCATGCGAGACATGATAAGACTGTCCTTGACCCAGTTCCAATCAACGGTACGGGCGTGCATGTAGCTCCCGACATACTGGTCCTTCTCGCGAATGATCAAGAGATCGTATTGCGACGGCATAATAGAAGCAAAAGAAATATCGCGGACGGCTTCAACTCTCTCTGCACCCATGGCCATGATGATCCGGATGATGTAATTGGCGGCCTCTCCAGCCTTGTCCGTGTCCTAAGGAGAACGTTAAAAAGAAAAATGGACAACGTGACCACGCAAGCTTACCTTGCTTTTTGGGGTCATATCTGGTCCAACGCATAGGACGGACTGGCCATCGAGGATTCTAGGGGCAACAGGGTTCGTCATGATGTGAACGAGCTGGTCCACTTCATTGCCCCAGCTGAGGTCAACCTGCTGTGAAGGGAGGACATTAAGCGATGTCGGTCGACCTTGGGGCAACAAATACGGGCGCCAGTCCAATTCCTTTCCCTGTTGGGATAGCTTAAGTGAACGGCGTCAAATCAACAAGAGATATGGCACTCACTACCTCGAGGCAAGAATATAGCCAATTAACTGATAAACAAGGAATCCCTAACGCCAGTGCCATCAAGTACTTGGGCTTGAGGTTACAATCATCCGCTAGTAAGAACAAGCGCTGTAACTCCTTTGGCTCTCCGATCCATCCCACCTTTTCTCGCTGAATAACCCAGCGGTTCGGTGGGCGTGAAATATCCATCTTGAGATACTTGAACAGATCATCTACAACCACTCCACCACTATCCCGAACAGCGCTGAGAATATCCGAACGAGATCGACCATCCCTAGTTTTATCATTGCTATTGGTTCCACTCAGGCTGACAATCAAGCCAACTTTCTGCAGGAACTTGTGCAATGATCGTGGGCCCTTGCCATTGGAAAGGAAGCTTGCTGCAGACCGGGACGGCGAAGGTGTAGGTTTGATGTCGACTTCGCGGATAATTGGAATTATTTTCCGAATATCAACGGTCCGATCCTGCCACTCCTTGTTGATCGTGCTGGTCGAAATGCCAACATCCTTCATGTCGATCTCCGCTTCCTCTCCTCCAATGACAACGTTGATCTTGTTCGTTCGATGATTAATCTTGAGGACTTTATAGTCTGTTGCTTGTTTCCCGACACGCACTTTGTCCCCAGCACGCAGAGAATTGATCCGCATACAGTCTGTCCTGACAGCCGTTTCAAGGCCATCTTGGAACTTGATATTATAAGTATCGCCGGTAAGGTGTTCGTGGACAGTCCCGGCATACCACAGGCCATTTTTGCTCCATAAAGCAAATACGCGAGTTGCATCCGCTCTGGATATGGTCGAGCCAGCAGATTTGAGCCGTTTGTTAAGCCGCGTCCGAGGGGTGACCGCGGGTTGGTTTAAAGATCTGCTTTTGGGCGGCCGTCCACGTTTGCGCTTCAGGTTCTGTTGAGGAACCTCCGGTTCCATATATTCATCCTCTTCATCATCCATCATGGGCTCCATAACTCTCTCACTGTCAGAGATCTCGTCCATCTCCACGTCAGGATCGGCTTCAGTTTCGACAGTCGCAGATCGGTGGCTTCGGGTAGACCTTGTAACAGATGCAGCCCGAGATGTCTTACGCATAGGCTGCTTCCCTTTGTCTTTGGATGCGGCTGCTGCCTTGAGAGATGGTTTCCGAGTGCGAGGAGGACGAGCATGGTCCTGACCTGGAACGGAAGAAGGAACGATGCTCTCGTGGGACACATCGACGGACTTGATAGGGTTGGTGGCCTTTCGACCTTTCTGCTGTCGGGGCGGATCAGGTTTCTTGAACACGCCAGCAGACTGTATTTTTGTAACCTTCTTTTCGGCCTACGAAACATTAGCGACTCGAGCTAAGTTGGCCGTCAGATAAAATCGTACCTTCGCCTTCGATACATAGGTACGGACAACACTATGTACCTTGCCTTGAGCATCGGCAACGGGAGCTTTGCCCCTGCCTCGACGGAGACGAGCGGAAAGGGGTATGTCGTCTTCGTCATCTTCACTACCGTCTTCTTCTCCCTTTTCTTCGTCTCCTCTCGCCTTATTTTTGTCATCCGCTACGTGCTTCTCCTCCTCCGTTTCTTCCTCCTCCTCCTCCTCCTCCTCCTCCTCCTCCTCTTCTTCTTCTTCTTCTTCTTCTTCTTCTTCTTTTCGTCGCACAACCTCGTTCGGTAGCAGGATGTCACTGTCTTCAGTCACCTCGCTGTCATCTGAGCCTCGCTTATTGGTGACCCATCCTCCTTTTGCTTTCGGGGCACTAAACCCAACAACGCCCATCAACCTATCCTCTTCCTCTATAGACGATTGCACCTGCTCACGCATTGGTTCAGAGTCAGGTACAACATCCATAGCATCGACAGAGGACGGCGCAGTCGGCTGTTGAAAAACCGGCTTCTTGGGCGATACTTTGCGCGGCGATGCGACTACTCGGGAAAGGGGTGGTCCTACGACTTCTAAAAGCTGCGTTTCTGCTCCATCATTGGTCATTCTCTCAGTACCAGCAGGGAATTGGGGAGGTACTGAGGGCACAGGTAAAGCTGGAGTGTGTTGAACGAGATGTTGATACCGACCCCGTTTATTGGGATCCATGGTGCTCAACAAACTTCGAGGACCGGTGCGCATGGAAGTATTGGTTTGAGGAGTAGTGTCCAAAGTTGCTGGTACGGAGTCCTCCTGAGTCGCGATCTGTGTTGCCTGTTGCGCTGCCTGATACCCATGTGCATGAGATGGAGACACTGAATGAACAACGGGACGAATAACAGGCTCCCGCTGTGCCTCTCGCCGGTTGGAATACAAATCTTGGACCTCGGCCACCTCGTCTTGACCATCGTATCCTTGAGAATGCTGAGATCCCTTGTTGGAATCGATATCGTGTACCATACGGCCGGTGGTTTGAGCTTGTTCGAAGCTGTCGTCCCGTTGAGGAAGAGATGGGGGCCTGCCGGAAGAAGATTCTTCTCGCGAATGGTCTGAGCTTCCGGATTGAGATGGAGTAGATGGGACAAGGATAACGGGCGAGCCACCATCGTCCCCAGGTGCATGGTGAGCAGCCCGGGAGGAATAGCCCTCCGTTCGCATGCTATGGTTTTCTGAGTATCCATCCTCCTCGGTAACACGAGCGAGGTCGACCAAAGGCGTCGTAAATTTCTTTGAAGTCACAAGGAATTTCTCTTCCAATAAGCGGGAGTCCTCTTGTGCGAAAGAGTCTTGTGAAAAGTCGGGAGAAGGGGAACGACCACCCCTTTGACGCGATGGGCGAGGCGTAAGATTGTGCTGTCCTTTGGCCTTGGTCGGTTGTACAGCGAGCTTCCCATGTGTTCTCGATGGAAACATGGGGTCCTTTGTGGGAGATTGAAAGGCTACAGTGGGTAGTTTGGGCTTTTGAAAGAGTGAAGGAGTGGAATAATGAAAGAAATAAGAACGACATCAATAAACCACTTTTATCGAAAGAATCCCTACCTTCATTACATGCCCGGGGGTGCCTGATCGTTCGCCCATTGTTACATTGTCTTTCACTACTGGCCCATGGGGTGAGGATGGACGCGAATCGGGCGACGGCATACCCCACTTCACATCCTTCCCATTCTTTCCTCCTGTTCTTCCAATGTTTTCTTTTTGCGAACCTTCGCTTAGTATCACATTCGCGCTGTCCTCCTCTTCAATTTGAGTTTGCGTTTGAGTTGCTGCGAGTCCATGGAAATGGTACTGGTGCACAGAACTTGCGTTCGAGTTCTTGGAAGAAGGGTATGATTCTATCGAGTTATCTTTGTGGGAGGCCGTGAACCCGCTTCTGCTCTGACCTTCAACGGGTCCTGGGGATTTCTCGAGTGCTGCATGGATGAGCTGCGTAGCTTGGGACTCTTCTGCTTCAACGTCGCTGAGTAACGCGCGTCCACAATCAGATGGCGCACCAACGAAGGAAAGATGATCTCTACCTCAAGCTTCCGTCAAACACGTTCATTTAACCGGTATGATGGTATACGTATACCGCGCAGTTATGCCTCAAGACCGCGTCAGTGGTGGTGAAGGTCGGAATCTGGCGCGGAGTGTAAAGAGGAGCAAATGAATTGGCTGGAGATGCGGAGCTGAACGTAAAGCGGCGTTCAGATTGAGTTAGGCCAATTCCAGAAATGATTATAAGGACAATTATTACCTCAGCCAAAGGTTTCTTGGAAACGGATTGTACAGACTAAGCCGAGGGTCGGGCAGGAACAAGTCCAACCACAAAAAGAGGAATGTGGAGGTCTGGAGAGGAGAAAACCACACACTCTTGTGGGTCCTATCTCTAGCCAGGAACCATATGACTTCACGTGATCCGACGCGTCTAACTTATTGGTTCCCAGAATGGTAGTCTCCGAGTGACGCGCCTCTGCGAATCTGTTTCATCGACAAACTGCTCTCAACCTCCTTGATTACTCTACCTGCGCTGGTCGCACTTTTTTGCTCTTCTGGTACTGTCTCCGGCCACTCTTGGATCATGGGTGTTATTTCGATTCCTAGGAACGCAAATCATGATGTGCATTTTCGATTATCTCCTTCTGTCGATAGGTCACATTCTAAATTGATCAAGCAAATGTGGCCTGCAGCTCAAATGCATGACAGGAGCCTATTTTACTTGTACAACCGAGCTCCCATGTTCGAAAACCAAGATGGAACGGAAGACCGAGCGGGGCCACCGCATATAACCATGGCTCGAACCAACGGGCCCCATCAACCCGGTGAAATCACAGCTGTCCCAAATCCAACTCCAGATACCGGTCTTCCACCCGCCCGTGGGGGTGCAGCTTTCCCGTTCAGTACACCGGGACCAGCACCACCACGAACTCAAGCCGCTCCTTCAGCAACTGAACATCTCTTGAATACCCCTACACAACCTAGTTTGTTGCCTCCTTCTGGTACGACCCTCACAATGCCACCACTATTCACAAGATCAAGTCTACTAGCTACCAGCTCCACTGCCATGGCTTCTATTGGTACATCCAAACCCCTAAACACCCATGACCCGTCGACCCCTGAATTGACTACCCAAGCCAAGAGACCTATACCCCGCGCGGGAATTGCAGGGGTCGCTGCCGGTGGTTCATTCCTTTTAATTGGTCTTGTTTTGTTGTTTCGTTGGCTCCGGCCCCCACGACGGCGGCGGATTCCTAAACCTTCATTGCCCAGGCTGGAAAACAGTAATCCCGACGAAGACACACCAGTATACGAGTCCCCTCTCTTTGGGCCGAATGAGCGTTTCTCTCACCGGCCTGGTCTCAATCCTACATGGTCTTGGGTCACCTACCCACGCACTAAACTGGCGGTAGAGGAAACTAAGAAATCGCAGAATGATGGCGCTTTTGTTCCTAATCTAGAGTCCACTAACTCGCCCCGTCTGCCCCAGGCAGCAGTCTATTCCCATCACACAAGTTCTTCTATTTATTCCCCTAGTGGCCACTTTCATCCACATAATACTCCTGTCAATTCACCGCCTCCTTGTGCCGGACAACCCCCACTGCAACCGGTTCAGACTGCGGTCACTCGGGCTACAAATAGGATGTCAACCATGTCGCTCTCAAATGGACTAACTCGTACCCAATCAAAAGACTTTGGAACCCTCTTCACAGGGGATGGGCACGAGGTTACAAAACGGCGGTCCAGAACTCTGAGGAAAAGCAGGAGCAACTCCGTCTATGATGATCGTAGCAGGATGTCCCGTGCATCCGTTGGTCTTGCTTATGACGGCGCCGATGTGGCTTCACCTGTTCCACCAATGGGGTTCATGCCGCTGGATTCACCTGGTTGTAAAGGCGAAGACGACACGATCAAAGTAGAAAGTCGGTCCCGCATACAGATACCATACTATACAGCGGTTTCGTACTATCCTCACATCTCGACCGGTATTCCGACAACTTATGGGGTTGCTACTCGGGTTAAACTCGGTGATGGAGCGTCTATCAGAGAAGTGTCTTCCCCGGTGTTAAAATCAGACTCCCAGCGGGCAAAGGAAACAAGGGCATTAACGCGTGCACTGGGACTCGCGTCTCCTATCACCGAAGATTCGATGCCATCGCCTCAACCAACATTGTACCCCGATGATTCTCTCAGCATCGTGGAGTCGAAGCGGCTGTTGAAACAGAGGAACTTAAAAAAGCGGGGATCAACTTATCTCGGCGATGATGGTCAGTTCGATCAAGTCTCGGATGGGCGCCGTCAACACCTGGTTGCGACGCCAACTAGAAGCGTAGTGGCTGTTGCCTCAGGTAGTCTCGTATCCGCTGATGATCTCAAAGCAATAGCCTCCGGAGATAGTGCTGCTCGTACTGGATTACCAATTAGCTTGATGAGACCGACGCTCGTCAATAGCAAGTCAGGGACAAAACCAACACTATCATGCCCGAAGAGTGAGGCAAAGTCTAACGACAAACCCCCTCGTGTGCCTTCACCTCCACCCCTTCCGTCATTGGCCCAGATGGCACTTGAGCACAACAACCCAGAAGCGTACGCAAACTACCGTAGTCCAACATACAGTATATACAACCTATACGATGACAACCGGAAGAGCACCTTCCACGGCGGCAAGCGATAACCGTCGAAGAAGAGTTGAGCCGGCGGATTCGGAAAGAGGGCACACGAAGGGGCTAAGTATGTACTTCTAATATCTTGGCGATGGCGTTTGGGGTTCCGTAAGATTCTGTAATCACATAGCTATTCTGGCCCGCTGATATATGTCTGTTGACCACGGGGAACATCATGGTGCGCGGCCGAAAGCGCTGCAGGCTTGGAGTTGTTGGAGCCAGTCTAGTGGCTGTGTTTACGCAGCAACAGTCATCAAGTGCAGGTGCTCACTGAGAACCCGATCGCGTCCCAGAAAGGAAAATGGGTCGTTATGAAATCCAGTTAGTTTCGAATTTAATAAATCTGTTGGAGTCTTCCGCGCTATCCTTCCTCCCCCCACCATGACCCACTCCCTACCCCAACTACCGCCCCTGCATACCCCCTTTTCCCGTAAACTCACAAATGACCGCGACGACGGCGGCGACGACCTCGGTCTTGCCAACAACGCGCCCATCGTCCAGGCTGTGCCGTCGCTTTGGGGAGTTCCACTCAAATACATATCGTGCGTTTCCTTATAGCCTGAGCTCAATCATATCTCTGTCTTACGCGCTGTTCTGTTCAGGCTGGTGACGCTGGCCGTCCAAAATTCAGCGCTGACGCTTATCATGCATTACTCCCGTGTCTCGACTCCATCGTCGCGGATGTACTCTGCAGCAACAGCCGTCCTCATGAACGAAATTCTCAAGGGACTCATCTCACTTGTCATTGCATTCACGCGACTGGATGCTGGACACGCTTCCATGTACGACATGGCGCAGGCACCATATCCTGTTGGAAGCAGAAGTTTGGTGAGCAGAATACGGAGGTTGTGGAGAGATGTATTTAGTCCAGATTGCTGGAAGCTGTCAATACCAGCTATACTTTATGGTACGTTTGTTTCCCCGGATTCCAAACGCCCAGTCTTATATTCGACACCAGTTATTCAAAATAATCTGCAATACGTTGCCGCAACAAACCTAGAGGCCGCGACGTTTCAGGTCACCTACCAAATGAAGATCCTCACCACCGCCGCATTCTCAGTTGTGCTCCTCCGAAAGAAACTCTCCTCGGCGCAATGGCTTTCACTTCTATTTTTGGCTCTCGGCGTGGGCATCGTGCAAATTCAGGCCGGTGCTCACAGCGGCGCAGCAGGGAGCGCACCCACGCATTCCATGAGCGCATTGAAGGGTTTCATGGCGGTGACCGCAGCATGTTTCACCTCCGGCCTCGCCGGGGTCTACTTTGAGATGGTGCTGAAGAACTCTCAGGCCGATCTCTGGGTACGGAATGTTCAGTTATCCCTCTTTTCCTTATTGCCAGCGTTGGCGCCTATCCTACTCGCATATAATTCACAAGCGGCAAGTGGGGTAGGAAGCTTCTTCTCCTTGTTGTTCCAGGACTTCGGGGCATGGGCATGGGCAACAGTCGCCGTTCAGGTGCTCGGGGGACTCCTCACAGCAATGGTTATCAAGTATTCCGATAACATCCTCAAGGGGTTCGCGACTAGTTTGAGCATAGTCATTTCTTTCCTCGCTTCTGTCGCTCTTTTCGACTTCAAGATGTCCTTCACATTTCTTCTCGGCTCCGCTGTCGTCCTTGTCGCGACATGGCTCTATAACTCTCAGCCTAAAAGACCCGGCTTCTTCCCGGTTTCCCTATCAAAGGATCCCACACCCTTCGCGTGGACTTGGGGGGGAAGGAATGAGAAGCGATATCTGGAATCTCTTCGATCACCAGCCCCTGTCCCGATCCCCGTACATTCCCTTGGTGGCCTTACCGCAGTTTCATCGACAACGTCCCTATCCTCCGTGTCTTCCACACTCGCGTGTACACCTCCATTTATCGAGTCTGAGAAGACGAAGATTATCTATTCGCGGTGATGCCTCAGGGGGTAGTTATTCCGAAGGATGGCGACTATCGGGGGGGGGACAGACACAAAACTAGTATAACGCGGATGAAGTAATGGATGACGAACGAACTTTGATGGACCTCGAACTTTGACTCAATATATAATTCATTGCCGTCCTTTTCCCCCCTACCCTCTTTTTCGTTCAAGTGGCACACCATGGTGTGGCACCCGTCATCCTTTTGCACCTTCTCTTTCACACGACATACCCCCCTTTTCATTCAATATGTGATTAAATTAGGCCCTTGCGACTTGGCATTTCCTCATATTTTCTCATCATTCGTCATTTATGATTGGCTGATCAATAACCGCATTTTCCCCGCACCTACCACACTATTTGATGAGGTTCCTATCGTATGATGGATTTATTTGATTTGAGACAGTACTCGGGACATTTTCTTTCTTGACCTTTAACTCTTGTAGTGGATAGATACATTTTTCAAATATTTAACAGCCAAATAATTATCAGGCAAAGCATGCTCCAGTCCATTTCGCCCACATGGCGAACTAAATTTTTTACACAATGAACGCAACCAGAACGACCAATATTGTGGTTGGCTACCCTTTCAAAGTAACCTGACCTAACACAAATCTACTTCGGGGTTGGCCGCCTCTGCGTAGCAGCTAAACTTACCGGACACCAAACATCCCTTTCCACAGACCAAGTATGTCTTAATTCCGCGAGTCCAAGCCGCGTTTGATAGCTAGGGAGATATCTATCAGGATTGATACCGTCTGACAGCATCGTGTTACAGACCTTCACAAGTATCTTTCGCGTCTCCGAAGAGCATCTTAGTCCCGGACATGTAGAACATTGGGTTTGGAACATCGGCTATTATTTTAGAAAAAGATGTGAGAAGATATCACTCTGGAATAACAGATTTCCGTACCGTATCCACTAGCCAAGCCGCGCTTCATGACAATGACTTGCTTGCTCTTCCACGCTTGAAGGACAGGCATACCCTAAATGACATATCAATCAATCTGTAGTGACACATTTCTGTTGACACTCACAGCAATAGCGGAACCTGGCTCAAGTGCAATGGGATTGACAGTATCATTAGCGCCGATGACCAGTGTCACATCCGTGTCCTTGAAATCATCGTTAATTTCATCCATCTCGAACACAACTGTTCGCACGGTCTGTCAGACACGGCCAATTCAAGCATCTTCAAAGACGTACTATCGTAAGGAACCGAAGCCTCAGCGAGAAGGACATTACACTGCCCTGGCATACGACCAGCAACAGGGTGAATAGCAAACTGTGATAGTTGCCATTAGAACTGGTGAAGTATTCTGCGTATCCGGTGGGGGCTTACCCGGACGTTAACCCCTTTAGCCCTCAACATGGCGGTGATTTCAGAGATGGCGTATTGCGCCTTAGCTACCGCCATTCCATAACCAACAACCTGGGCACCAAGCATGAGAACTACATGCAGAAAGTGATGGGCTGCGTCGTACCAAAATAACACTGTCGGCATTGGTCAGTGCTTCAACTGTCTCATCCACCGAAGTCTTGGTAATTGTACCCTCGATCTTCGTCTCAGTAGCGACAGGCGCGCTGATGCCTCCAAAGAGTACGTTCGTAAGAGATCGATTCATGGCAACACACTATCGCGCGTGGTTCAAAAAATGAAGAAATATTCCAAGTAGAGCCCTACACTCACCATGATGTAGGATAGAATCGAGCCACTGACGCCAATGAGGGATCCAACCGTAACAAGAAGTGGGTTGTCCAACATGAATCCCTCTGCCACGAGGGCGAAGCCGCTGCAAATATGTTAGAATCGCGAAAATACCTTGACAAGATGTACTCACGAATAGGCGTTCAGAACCGTGATGACCACAGCTGCGATTGCACCCGACGTTAGTATCCCTATAGTTATCCAAGTGAAGCACCTACGCATGTCTGCACCACCGATCGCTGCCGTAGTCGTATAGCCTTTAATGAAGCTGAGAACAGTGCTTGCTCCCAAGAACGAGGCAGCCACCATAGGAGTTGTTGGAACCTGAGTGATGAAGCCAGCCATAGTTGCAGCGTTCGCGCCCAAGAGCGTACTATTGACTAGATGCTTCCCAGGCAACGCCAAAGGCCTGCTTGACATCTTCGCAGCGAGCTTGAGGAAGGCCACAATAGAGCCCGTGAATGTGATACCACCTATATTTTACGTATGAGCATATAAGGGTGTTCATCCTAAATCCTCATTTACCGATCACAACGCCAAGGTAAGCGGTCACCATGTGCAGGGTAGAAAGGTGCGAGACATCTTGCAAAACGCTGCCAATACTCGTCAAGACGGCGGACAAACCCACAATCGAGTGAAGCATTGCGACGGTCTGGGGTAGCTCCGTTGCAGTCACACGTCGTCCGATGACAGCACCAAGAATACCTCCAATTGCAGCAACACCGGCAAATTGCCCAATAACTTCTGGCGGGAACCCGACGGCGGCAAGAGACGCGAGGACACCAGACCCAACGCCGAGAACCCCAAGAACGTTACCTTGTCGCGCAGTGGTTTGAGAAGCGAGGCCTGACAAAGAGCCTGATTTTACTGTCAGCCGGCGGTTCGGAACACGGTCAGGGAGGGATTTACTAATGCAGAGGACACTACTCGTCAGGTAACCCGCTTGAACAAGTCCTGCCATTCCAGTGCTTGCAGCGGCAAGGAAACCACCAGTAAAAACGGTTGCAGGGATTGCGTACAACCAAGGATACTCAGGAGGATCAGTTGGCCCTGTTAACTCATTGAACACCAAGACGTAAAATGCTTGCTCTTCCTAACTTACGTTTGAACATGTCGAGCATACGCTTGGTGATTATGAAACCACCCGAAACATTGATAGTAGCAAGGAGAACTGCCAGCGCACCGAGTGCCTGGGGGATGGTACCAGGAAGGTAGCCACCCCCCATGACAAACATTCCAGCAACTCCAACCTGTAAAATCCATGAGTTATTAATCAGGAAAAGGAGTAGGGTAAAAGCTCACAAGGCCAGAAATGGCGTTGGTCACAGACATAAGAGGTGAATGTAAAGCTGGAGTAACACCCCAAACCACCCTATCAACGATAATCAGATACTCAGTGCGAAATTCCCCATCACCAAACACACTCACCTATAACCAACCAGGCCAGCAAGACCGAAAGTGAAGAAACTATCCATAAAGGCCGTCCCGGTCGCCTTCCCCAAAGCAACTGTTGTGCCCATTCCAGCAGTGACGACTGCAACTTCCCTTGCGGCCTTTTGCCAAGGTGTGATGGCCACAGACGCCTCTTTTTCTGCTGCAGTAGGTGTCGGGGGAGGTGTGACCGGAGGAGGAAGGGGGCGGGGTACAGGTGGAAGAATATCACCCTTGTGAACGACAACGGCTCCCCGGACAACTTCATCCTCAAGGTCAATCAGGTACCGACCGTCTCCTCCCATGGACAACAAGAATTTTACGATATTGTTGGAGTACAGCGTCGAGGATTGTGTTGGAAGCCGAGAGGGTAGGTCCGTATAACCTGTCAAAAGCGTTAAGAAATACTATTGTTGAATTCAAGTGAGAACCATACCGATGATTGTAACACCATTGTGGACAGCGATCTCACCAGGAACAGTTGCTTCACAGTTGCCACCAGCCTCTGCTGCAAGATCCACTACCACGGAACCCTGCTTCATGACTGCGAGCATGTCATTAGTGATCAACTTGGGCGCCGCTTTTCCGGGGATAAGCGCCTAGAGAAAGATGCTTGAGGGGACATCAGGGGCCAGGGTAGAACAGAGGCAGCGTACAGTTGTGACCACAATATCAACATCCTGGCATTGTTCCTTGAAGAGAATCATCTCTGCCTCGATAAATTCCTTAGACATGACCTTCGCATATCCACCAGCGCCACTTCCATCTTCCTTGATACTGACTTCTAAGAACTCCGCACCGAGCGATTGCACCTGCTCACGGGCAGCTGAACGTGTGTCGAAACCACGGACGATAGCACCAAGTCGCCTTGCCTGAAAACCTATGAGTAAATTGAGTTTAGGCACGAATACAAACAACTCACTGTCGCAATAGCACTAAGACCTGCAACGCCTGCACCAATGACTAAAACCTTTCCAGGAGGAATCTATAATATATCTCAGCAAAAGAACGCCAACCAATCGCACGAGCGGTACGGCACCTTGCTATTGAACAATCACGTGCGTCAGCATTGAAGGCAAACCACACCAACCAAATCACTTACCCCGCCGCAGTAACTTGACCAGTCAAGAATCTTCCGAAGTGATTAGAGGCTTCTAGGACAGCCTTATAACCAGCAATATTAGCCATCGAGCTAAGCCTCGGATGAGTAATGTTTAATTGTTTGCAAATGTCATTGCACTTGCCTCAGAGCATCGAAAACTTGAGCACGCGAAATTCGGGGTATCATATCCATCTAAACAAGGCGGTGTCAGATATTCCCGATATTAAACAGTACATTTCAGCTGATAACCAACCGCAAAAACACTGGTTTTGCGCCCAGCGAGGGTATCCACGATTGCTTTGTTTTGTGCTGGATAGAGGAACGAGATGACGGTACTACCCTCCCGGATTCTTTCTGCCTCCTGACCATTCAACGGCGGTCTAACTTTAAGTAAGATATCAGATTGCTTGAATATCTCGTCGCGAGGCACGAGGGTTGCACCAGCCGCAGCATAGTGTTCATCCAAGAACTGAGCCTCAACGCCAGCATTGTGCTCGACGAGGACTTGAGAGAACCCTTTCTTGCGTAACAATGCTGCATTTTGTGGGGTGAGCGATACGCGTCGTTCATTCGGGAAGATCTCGCGAGGAATGCCGACGGTCAATGATGAATAAGGGATGCCTCGTGGCTCAGAGGCGACTTTGTCGTTCCAACGGTACGCCGTAGTTTGAAAGCATCGGTGGCCTGTCAGCAACAATACTCAGATCTGTCGCAAGTGAAATCCAGAAAACAATACTGACCGAGTTTGGGTGACCTCATGGAGATGATTGACGCAAGGTGCTGGCCTCTACTCGCCATTTCTAACGCATAGGATGGCCCTCGAGCCATTCTGCGGACCTTGCAAGGATGAAGAGGTACGAAAGTAACGCTGACCTGGCAAGCGACCTTCTGACAGACTGGTTGGTTCCAGCGAAGTTTGGAAAAATCCGGCGGCCTGAATAGCACGGCTCAACGCAGCCGTTTGAATCAAGGGGGTGAGAGAAGGCGGGCCGTGGAAAGCCGACGCTTCTCCAACTATATTCAGTTGACCCCCAAGTCTCCACAGTTGTCAACAATCGATCGATTTTTCCAGGTCTCCCCAAACATCGCTTTCCTCAGTTCTTGGTTTTTCAGCTCGGCGCCATATGCTGTGACCAAAGAGTGGCGAAAGGAGACAAGCATATATTCCCGGAGCCCGATGCACGCTCGACGTTCACCGATGTCGACGCTCAAGCGCGTCAGTCAGTCAACTACCCCCCTCAGAGAACTGTAGCCATTGAAACGCCCCTGGCATTATGACATGCCCCTCTCACATGTCTAGTCAAATCTCTTGTGCAACTGTCAAGAATTCACCTGAGTTCTCCCCAATGGCGGGAGGAAGGTGGCGATTATGTTAAACGGTGATATTCCCCCGGATCTGCTGATAAGCGCCGTCGATAGTTGTAAGAGGGCCAAAAATATAACTTACGTACCTATACACCTATTGAAGCTTTCAAGCACAGTATGCGAGCGGACTACAAGGGGATGTGTTGGTGTTTGCCTGTGTGTTATAAATCAAGGATGAAGACAAGCGTACTGTCAGCTGACAGATCATTGTGTATAGTAGATGCGTGGAAGTGGCTCGAGTGGTGGATATGAGGGCCGTAGCAGGGGAACCCCGAAACATGAATGTACCAGATAGAGAATCCATAAAAAGGCTTCGAAACGTGGTCTTCCCTTTTCTTTTTGGTCCTGTCCATACTTATTTGTCATCCGTCACGATGTCGTTTTTATCTACCTGTTATCAGAGTTGTCGCCACATTCAGTCCTCCACACACTCGGGCACTCGGCATCTGTTACTAGGGAAGTCCTTCATGATTGAACAGCGCCAATACTCCCGAGGGAATCACCTTTACATATCTAGGTCCGGTGTTACAGAGCAGCCTATCCGCCACCCTGGCTACCTCCATCCCTAGTGTAAATGATAAAGATGAGGCTTATGACATTCTCTGGAAGTGATGGGATAGGGTATTCTGTACACGTATCAAAATACATTAACGGGAACTGTCAACAGAAATCCCCGTGTTATCAAGAAATACATGGCTGTGGCATCATAAGTATCCTGTGAAGCGAGCGCACACCTAATCAGAGCGCCGCACGTCCCCTGAGTGTGAACATATGTACCTGATATTAAATACTAAGCTACAACCTTTCCACTGAGCTCGCGCTCGAGCTTCACCAAATCTTGTGTGTGTGGATGCTCCCAAAGGGCTGTGGCAGCAGTAGCGGAAATCGGTGGCAGGGGCTTTCGAGGGAGACCGCCATAGCCATGAAGCCGTTCAAGCAGGTACTTGGTTCCTGCGATCGATGCCTTGGCAATCGTAAAGTCTGCTCGTGCTACAATTCCTTGCACTCTCTGGGCCTCCGGAAGCAAGGATAAGTCGCCGCGAGCGGCCTCGCTCAGTTGGAAGAGCTTGGCGATTGAGCGCTTGGAATGGGAGTCGTCAGTGATCGTAGGCCGATAGTCCCTAGCCTTGGAAGTGACTCACAGGTGCAACATTGGCCAATCCAGTAATGGCACCGTGCGCGTTAGCAAAATGTGATGGTGTGAGGAAATCAATGAAACCTCCCAGCACCAGGAAGGGGGCGCTGGCATTCTGACGAGGGTGGTTGGCCGTGAATGAAGCTTGGGAGACTTCGTCGGCAATCCTTGTCAATTTCCCAACATTTCCGCAACTGTGTAATCCTAGTCCTAAGAAACCAATACTGAAGCGACATGCTGGAAACGTACGTTAGTTTGACACCACAGATATTCGGACATTCCCTGGCCAAATCTGTGATCATGTCGGAGTCGAGATCGATCCCACCACTTGCCCCGGGGTCTGTAGCGAAAGATAAGAACTACTTCCTTGCGAAAGAACCAAACTTACAGTTGTATATCATCACTGGAATAGGGCTCTTCTTGGAAATTTCGACCCAATATGCTTTCAAGGCCTCTCGATTTCCTGCCAAAGCGCCCGCAAAATATCCGCTCGCGATCACGAGCCCATAGTCCGCACCGGCGGCGGCGGCCTGCTTCGTCAATTCCAGGGTTTCCCTCGTGCTTCCCGCTCCTGTCCCCGCGATGACAGGAACGTTGGTCAAGCCAATGTCATCCAAGACCCTCCTGGCCGTCTGAACAAGCGTCGCCCTCTCGGCAGGTGAGAGATGGATAGCTTCTCCCATGGAACCAGTAACGACTGGACCAACGCCAGCCTGAGCAACAAGAGCCACATGGGATTCGAAGGATGGGATATCTAGGACATGCGCATTTTACTAAGATGAACACACGACTATAGCGTTTAACTCACCGAGATCTTCGGTATCTGGCAAGAAAAATGTTGGAATGGGAGCAAAGACACCAGGTTTCAAAGGTCTAACGACCGACTGATGGCCATTGATTCCGTTCACACCGTTTGTGGCCATGGCTTTGAGATCAGTCGACGGTTGGGGGGTAGGGGAGCTGCAGATATTCGAAATGCCATGGATATATAAGCCCTCGGAGAGGCTGTTGGGGCAGTTCTGCTCGGACCGGAGGGGGCGGACCGAGGATAAGAAGTTGATAAAGCCCGGACCGTTCAGAGATTTCTCCGCTTCTGGTTCGCACGCAGATGCAGGCCGACGCGTGCCTATTCATGGAAGACACGGGACGGCGCCGTCCACGTTCTGCACATGTACTATTGTAGCCGATAGGGACAGGCAAAATTGACGAGTTCATTGATCGCGGACCTTATAGTATCACATCATCGAGTTCACTTACAGGTTCAATTCCGGCGGAAGCTTGGGTTGATTAGTGAACTCTTTTAGGGGAGATAGTACACTGACCGACGAGAGGCCTGGACCCTGCCGCATGGCACCACACCAAGTGCCATGGTCTTGTTCAGATGTGTAACACATTGTTCCCCAAAATGAACTAGTTCCTTCGTGGACAACGATCTCAGTCAGACCCAAGGACTCGTGGGTATGTCGAAGCATAAGGCAATGGGCACATGAGAGAGTATGTATCAAGTCTCAAAATATCGACAAATATTCCCTGGCTAACCGTCCCGGTAACTATGTTCAACTTGAACGGTGTGCTTTTCCTTGTGAGAACACAGTTTAGCAGACTAAATGAAAACTTGTCATGAAGACAAGTTTAGCCTTTGTGGCGATCGCCATGCAGTCGCAACTGACGCTGGATGGCATGCTCAGTGGGAATATATTGATACATAGAACGCCCCGTGGACGACTGAATCAAACACAACTCAGCCAAACGCGGGGATCGGAGCTTGTGACCGCCAAGTGACATAAGTTTAGCCGAAGTTTGAGTCTTCAGAGAGCGATTCCTGCTATGAGAGACGTTTATTTGTCTATAATCTCTAATCGATCCAATACCTCCCTTTCCCATTCAGTCCAGCCGTCTTCGTCGGTTTCCCCACTAGAGTTTTCGGATGCCCGTTGAAAAACCTCCCAAGGCACACAGGAAACATCTCCTTCTGTCGGCTTGTCCATAACAAACTTCCCTTGTCGTGATCGTGTCAGTGTGACGACATGGCCAGCAGAGTTCAAATGATGAGCAAGATCATGGACAATGGAACGAACATATGTCCCGCCAGAAACCTCCATCTTAAGGACAAAGGTCGGGGGCTTTTCGCCCTTGTCAGGAGTTTCTGGATCGTCTTTGAGGGAGATCTCACTCTCGACACTTTTAAGAGCTGTTTCCATCGCCTTTTTCTCGTCAGCGTCGAGCGCATCCTGGGGCCATTCATATGTGTGATCTGCGCCCTTCCATTCGACGAGCTCCAGCGAATGGACTGTCACCTTACGAGGCTCGATTGGGCGAGGAAGCGGAATCCCTTTTCTAGCGTACTCATATAAAGGTCTGCCATCCATCTTGAGTGCGGAGAAGCTGATATAAATACATGAATGGTTCTATTCGCATGAGATACGAATCGTATACACTTACATCGGTGGGGTCTGCGAGATTTCACCCGTGAATTTAGGAAGCGCGGCCTCAACTTTCTCCCTGGTGACATGATGCCATGGAGCCAGGCGGACACGTTTCCCTTCGTTGTCATATGTATCCGTTTCACATCCAAGTAAGCAAGTCGTATAGTACTCCTGCAAATCTATATAAGCGCAAGTCACAACAAGAGAATGAGATCAACTACCTTCGTGCAGTCCAAAAATTGGTTCAGATGCTTAGTTCCTCTCCCGACGCCAATAACTGCGATTCCTCGTAAAATACAGGGTCATGATCATAACTCGCTGTCACACACCAAGAACACCGTCTGCGAGTGGGTCAAGCGTTCCGCCCTGTCCAATTTTTACTGAATCAAATCGACTACGTTTTCTTGAGTGTTTCTTGGATTGATCAGGCTTTCCCAGTTTGTCAGCCTCGACAAAAATCCGAGATTTTCCAGCAAGTTTTTTTATGTCTGTCAACACAGACATGCTAGTTGGTCCAGACGGTTTGACAATCCCAAAAAGTCCAGAAAGAGGGAGCGTAGGGATAGAGACCTTCGGCATTCTAGAAACAGGGGGTATGGTGGTATTTCAGATTCAGCCAAGAAGCCTGAGGTGTAAGAAGTTGTATAAGCCGTCCCGGCGGCGATGGGTGAAGCTCACGAGAACAGAGAAATTGTGAGCGTGAGAAGAATTCAACCAACTTATGATCCCATCTGATTGACCTGATTACCGGCTTACCGGGAGGCACATTTGTCGCCGAGGCCCGACTCGCGAAAGAAATATCCACATGTTACTTATTCACATCAGCTCACATGGGTGAATGTTTGTGTTAACAATGTCACTGAGATATGTTCTTTTGTCCCAGAGGGTCACTTCTTACAGTGATCATGATGTTAGCATCTCCTTGGTTCCTTGAAAAACCATCGACATATCTTCGACCTCTTGGCTTAACGGAACAGGTTTTCTACTGGGATGGCCTTTTTGCAGGGACAGCTGATTCCGTGGTATCAGCCGAGGTAGAAGTTCAACACGACCACGAGATATCAGTGTTTTCCGCTGCCAACATTGAGAGGGCTTGGCTCTCCCTCAAACACCAATTCCCTCTTCTTGGTTCTCAGGTCATACAGCGTCCAGACCAATCTCTTTGGTTCTCCGTTGATGAAACCCGCCTGCGGACTCTCGGGCCGGGGGAGGTTTATTTCCATGACATTGCGTCGGCTGAAGAAGCACAAGCGGTCTCCTCGAACATTCCCAATTCCCCCCGGCTCCTCTCAAACCATTTACTCGCCTGCTTATTTGTGCTCCGCCGGACCGATAACTCGAAGCGGCTCCACGTTTTGATCCACGCATCTCATATGATAACAGACGGGAACGCAAATGCTACGCTTTTAAGAACCTTCCTGGATAAGCTAGCGAGTCCTCGGTCCGATATAGGGAGCTGGGACCTTCGAAAACAGCTTGTATTGTCGTCGTCTTGCGATGACCTCTCTCCCGTACATCGTCTGAGCATTGCTCGAAGACAATGGCGTCGTGCCATTGGTACCGTCATTAATTCTAATCGCATGTCTAAACTTCCTGTACGTTCTGCTTCCGCTTCAAGCCTCAGCACCCACAGTCCACTTATTGCCTTCTTTTAGGGTGGCCACACCTTACCTTGCAAAGTCACGAATCTCACGCCTCATACGCCAGCCAGATCCGGAAACGTTGTAGTCGTCTTCACCAAGGAAGAAACCCAAGGCATCCTCCAAGGATGTCGCCAGTTCGGCGTAACTTTTGGCGTCGCATATCCCGTCCTTGGCCAAGTTGCTCTCGCACGCACCCTATGTCGAAAATACATCCAGGGCGAGATCAGTGAAGCCGAATGGGAATTCCGAAAGAGAGAACCCATGAGAACCGCCGGCCCTCTCAACCTTCGACCATTCCTAGATCGAGAGTGGTATGAAAGGGGTGGGTTTATGAACGCCTCACTTGCCATCGGCTTCTATTTCTACACCCTTCCTTACATACCCCTGGGAGCTGCAAGTAATATCGCACCCGGGGCTCCTGTCCCATCTTACAATGACCTACTGTCGAAGAAGCGCTTTGGATATCGGTGCGGTCTAATTAAGGAACAGGCCGATCGCGTTCTCCGCCATCCGCTTCAGTATGAGATTGGGACTGCTAGACTTCCGACGAGGATACAGTTCGGGAAAGATACTGCAGAAAATTGGAGGCAAAAGACGCTGCTGCATCATCCAGCCGATTGTCAGATTATGTCCGCTCAGGAGCTAGCCACGGCTGGAATGGTTCTTAACCACGGCGGCTCAAGTTTTGGTAACGTAAGCCTCACCTTGCCTCAGCCCTGATTCTCCGGCTAACCTTATTCCCTCCTCCCAGGTCGACAAACTATACCCCGAATTCTATCCTATATCTGGTGACAGGCCCATCCTACGTCTTGTTGCAAGTGGTATTACGCTCCATTGTCGCCCTCGGGAGTTATACCTTGGCGCTTCGAGCGGGCGAGGACAACTTCGGATCAACGTCTTCTTTGATAGTAATGTCTACGACGAGGTTCTCGTTCGTGAGTGGTTGAATGAGGTCAAGGAAGCCATTCAATACTATCTACTGCCCAAAAAGTTCACTTCTAGCCATCTTTGAAGAGTTTTTGGTGGAATGTATCGGTTTTATCTTTGAGGATTTATTTATACCTACGTAGGGTCTATGGATCATGGAAGAATACCCAGATGTACAAAACGTATCAACAATATATCATATGTTCAAACGGTAACTTGAATGTAATCATTTCCACCGACCCATGACCCACCACACACACACCTCAACGCCCACATCTTCTCCCATATCCTCCATCGATCCGACACATGCTCAGGCGACTGCAAATCAAATTCTACGTTTGATACCCCGCCGCACCGAGAACATGTCAAGTGGGGTTCCTGGGTCATCACAACACCCTTCGTCACAACATCCTCATCTCGATATTTCTTTTGTGTTCCAATGCTAAGATTCGTAACTCCGCCAACGAGGTCACCTGGTTTGATGAACAGTGCGGCTTTGTTTAGGGTATTCGGTTGATCTGTGATTGTCTTGACGATTGTGGACAGTTGGTTTTGTAGGGTGAGGGTGGGTTGGCAGGAGGCGAGGGCGACGCGACAGTCTTCAGCTATACGAATTATGTCCATTTGAGGGGTTGATAGAATTGATGTGATTGGACTTACGCGATAGAGCTTCTACAGCTTGGATACTCGCGTCCAGGACTGTCTCCAATCCTTCTAGATTGAGCCCCGAGCAATCAACCATATCGACGAGAAGGTCTTGCGCAATTTGCGACTTTTCCGCGCTCACAGACATTGACTTGAGATATTGATGATATCTCTTCACATGCTTCAATGCTGTGATAAGGTTTTGCAAAGCAAAGGGGTGGATGAGATGCAGGAGTGTAGGTGATATTTCCCAATTTGCGCTCGCGTCATCTAAACAGTCCTCAGATACAACTCAAAGAGAAAGAGAGGGAGTGATGGTAACACATACCCAAGGTGGGTCCAAAAAGATCATCTTGGGAGTCCTCTATATCCTCCCTGAGCGGTACGTCGCAGAACATAACGCACTCCTTCATGATCCTCTCAAGCAACGCAACTATCCAGTTGGACAATCCAGTCAACCGCCAGACTGCATCTTAGGGTCCAGGCCATCAGCGGACAAGCCACATTAGTACAAGGGAGGTACTTTACCTAGATCATACGTGTCCCCATCTGCGCAGTTTCCAAAGACCATATTACAAGCAGCAATTGAACATATGTCATGTGCTGTATGCCATTTCGTCGTAAGTCGTTCCTTCAACTGGTCCTTCGCGAGTGAAGCTCGTTTCCTAAGTACGTGGCGTCAACGTGAATCGGGCGGTTATTTGGAAAGCAAATACTCACCGGTAGACCTCCACTGCAACGCCTAAAACGTCCCATGTCGACCCATATTTCAATCCATTATTATTCGCGTCAAGGATGTTCATAGCTCCACTCAGAGTCTTGACGACTTCGTTTAGGGAAACAGCGGATAACGATAGACAATGACATATGTCTGATGGACTTTTGCGGCCCAGAATTGCTAAAACTAGAGGAAAGACAAGGGGTGGGACTGCATTCGAAGTTTCAATCAAATGTTGAAGGAAGGGGGGTAGGACGCTCACCTCCTGCATACGAGCGTTGAGGAAGGAGATGGATCCCTGTGATTGGTTGCGGCGATGATAGTGAGGTCGTGTAAATCAAGACACCGTTAGGTGAAGGCACCGCCTGTAACGGTACTGAGGGCATGTGAGCAAAGTGGGCAATGTCTCATAATACCATTCTCACAGTTCCTTCCAGCAATATTCAGCGGAACATGGATGGCGGATGGTTCCCAATCTGGCTTGTCTTTCAAATCAGGTCTGCACGAGAAAAGTCAACACCGCGAAGTGAAAGTATATTGGAATAGACAAACAAATTGAGCATATAGACTTTTCCGGCAGCGATTTCCTTGAGTTTCTTGGGCGTCGTGTTGCTCCACTGACCAGAAGTATCTAATACGACTACCGGTAAGAGATGCCCCTTCAAATGTGGGGCATGTGAAGCGACATATGTGAGTATGCTTGGTGTGAATGTTCGGGTAGCTTCAAGTTGGTGACCCTAGGTTTCAGTTCGGCGTGTGGTCATGGCATTTAATTTCGGAGCCTTACGAATGTAACTTTCCCAGTTGCTGTTGACCTGCGATTGATAGCGTAGAGACAAAGCTGAGACTTAGGTGTAGAAGCATCTGTTTGACGGCAATCGTGAGTGTGATGCAATGTAAGAACAAAACATGACGAACATCCTTCAAAATCTAAGAAACTCAAGGCCAGATATGCTTTTCCCTTGTCGATCATGATCTTCTTAGTTGGCGATGCAGAACCTGCAATTTCAGATGGCGTAGGATTTATTGGACAGGTCAGAAAATCCATTCTAACTAAGCCGGAGTGGGGAATAGGTATCGGAGCAGTAGGTTGAACAAATATGGCTTCAAATAGGGCGGTTCGTCATCGATATCATCTGGTGAGTTGTTGAAATGGTGAACGTACCCATAACCACGCCATCGTATCGGAGAAAGACCTGGTTGAGTTCCACTATGCACTCATCATTCCTTGAATCCCATCCATCTTGCTTCTGGTCGTCTTTTCCGGTATTTACAGGCACTGTAAGGTCCATGGGGTCGAACGGTGTATTCTGAGCTGTCGTTACCGTATGCTGACGGACTCGCGCCGCGATGAAAATAGGGAAATCCACTGGGGGCGCGTCAGTCGGTTGGGAGGATTCGAAAATTGGGGGACGACGATACCGTTGTAACCTATGCAAATCGTAGCATCAAGGCACACTTTGACAAGCTCGGCCGGGTCGTCATCGACAGAGGCCTGGTTAACTCGCAGCATATTTGTTACCCCCAATGGACATTTGAGTATTTGTAGGTTTGGCTGGTAATATTGGTAGTAGCAGATGTGTACACGGTAATCTTGGGTCACAAGTATCAATGTTGGGCTGGAGGTCGGCAAGATGAAGCCTTTCGGAAACAGACGATCGGGTTTCCCAGAGTTGTTAATAGTCCACTGAGAAACTGTCGGAGAGTCATGATTGTAATGTTTTGTTGAAACTCACCTCGCGGGGAGCACCCAACCAATCTGCGGTGACGGGTGCTGTTTCGGGGGGGAATGTCCACCATTCTTGAACCACCCAGTTATCTATCTGGGCCCCCCTTTTCCAGAGACACCCTGTTCCATCGCCGTTGGACTTGGGAAAATATGCAAATAGCCAGTCGTCTGTTGGGGCGACTGATATGATCGTCGGTGGTTCATACGATGTTTGGTTCGAGCTGACAGGTTTAGGCGAGGGGATTGTGAATTGTTTGGAGGATGAAAAGTGTCGTGCTATGACTGCAGGTTGTGTGGGGTGGGCCGAGAAGATGACTGAAGACTGAGACCATTGCAATGGTCTATGAAGGAATTCAGAATTGTGAGGGTATGAACGAGGTCGAGCGGACAGACCGGTGTGGACGTTCCACGAGTGGGTAGTAATCCCACCACCCTGAGTGCCAGTGTGTCGATTCTTTTGCCTTACCCTTTGATGGCGAGGCGGAAGTTGGCTTCATGCTGGGCGGAATATACGAGCTCAAGAGACAACGGAGACACAGCAGACAAATGATGATATCACGTGGGCGTGAAGAGAGAAATCTATTGGAATTTGGGACAATGTATCCAATCTTTGCCAACATTCATGCAGCAACACCAGCACCAAGTCATCAATGGAATTGATACGGACATCGTAATTCAAAGGTACAGTGACCGGACTTTGGTCCTTGTCACTCAGCTGGGCAAAGTTGGCAATCTGGTGCTCGCTCTTCATGTCGGCGATATGAATTGGTCCTGACAACTCTTGTCAAAGATACAAGCAAGTATACCACCCACGACGGTCCTTCCGCCGCCGCCCCTCGTTCCTGGGCAACTACCCCAGCCATCGCCAGCAATCCAGCTCACAAATCTTCTCGGAGGTGCATCATCGGAACACGACCAGACATTACGCTCTCTATACATCTCGCAAATCGCTACGCTTGTGTGGATGTCTGAGTCGTCGTCAGCTCTCGACTTGGGGAGGAAAAGTGTGATAGTTGGTTTAGCTCTGAAGCAAGGAGAGGACGGGGAGAACGGTCTGAGTAAGAGCGAGAGATCTGTCTTTCATGGCATCATGGCACTTGTTCAGGACATGTTAGGGCAGTATCCCGGATTATGATTTTGACAGTTTCAATGTTGCATTGCCCAAAACGTCGACAGCTACATACACATACGTCACTTTGTGAGCTCAGAAGGTGGCCACTGCTCTCCTGTTTCGAGCGCGAGGAGTTTCTCTCTGCGTTCACGTTGATATTTATCCCATTTCCACCTCACGAGCTCTGTCAGACGCTGATCCGGCAAAGGTGCGGTGCGCGGGTGTGTTTCGTGGAGGTGGTACGCGAGGATGCCCGTGAAGACACCCAGAAGTGGGTCGAGGTACCTAACGAAAGTCGTCAGGCGTGCAGGGAAAGGCAGAATGGAGGAGACTTACCTATGCAGAAGAGCCATTGGGGGGAGGTGATGGACGTCAGAAGATCAGGGTGCTTGAGGAAATAAAATTTGAGCCGGGGCACCCTGATTGGACCTCTCCCTCAGTCCACCATATCCTCACACACAACATCTTCCGTCCATGTCCACTGCCGCTCTCGAACGCCAGATTCGTCCCATCTACGGTCAGTCCTCACCTCGGTTCCTCCCCCCAGTCCATATTCAAATTCTGCCCCAGATGCCCTCGATACAGGTTCCAACAAGTCTGCACTAGTCACCTGCAACAAGCTTCTCAAAAAGTATCCTCGGAATGAATTAATCAAGGTCCCATTTACTTCTGCGCCGAAGCCGTGCAACAGTGGCACTGACACTTGGTCGGAATTTTCCAGGCACTCAAAGCACTAGCACTTGTACGGTCACAAAAGGTAGAAGAGGCCCTCATTCTGTGCGATGAGGTCCTCGAGGTAAAGCCTACCAGCGATGCAACCCTCACTGCCATGATGCATGTCTTGCGAGGGCTTGGGCGACGCAAGTATCAGTTAGACTGTTAGCCGAGACGCGACTAATCTGACATGCAGACAAGGACATGGTCAAGATGTTCGAAGAGGCATACAAGCAGCAACCTCTCAATGAGGAGCTTGGAGCCCAGACTTTCTTCGCCAATGTTCGTGCAGGACAATGGAAATCAGCACAACTCGTACGTCCCCTCACATTCACTCCTCGAGGCCGATGACCTAATTTAAGCCTCAAGGTGGCCACACGTATGAACAAGCAATTCCAGGATGATCGATATCTCTATTGGACTATCATCTGCACCGTTCTCCAGGTACGGGGCGTCGGTGTACATGACCCTCCGATTTTTCACGAGGATTCCAGGCAGAGGAACCCGGGACACAGCCGGAAATGCGCAACATTCTTTACAGGCTCGCACAACGTCTTATGGTCTCCTCGCCAACGCCATCGTATATCAATGCAGAACGTTTCCACCTCCACCTCTCAATCCTCCTAAAACTTAACCTCGTCGACGACGCCCATAAGTTGCTCGACAGTCAAGTTGGTAAGAATATATGTGCGACCAACCTGTCTTGCAATGAGCTTCGAAGGGAGGTATGGAAACTGAAGGGACTGGTTAAAGAAGAGGGGGAGCAGGCCAAAAACCTCATCACAGAGAAAAAGTACGCGGTTCATTTCCCTTTGTGATTCTCATGGGTTGACCTATGTTATAGTGATCGTAACTGGCTAGAGTTCCTTTCTCTTCTAGATGGTACATTCGTAGAACTTACTGGCGGCGAGGTAGCACCTTCAGAAGAAGCTCTCGAGGCTGCCCGAACAAATGTTCAGGAAACCAAGGAGCTACTTCTGAGGGTTGTGGAGAAGGACGGTCCTAAAGATCGCTCTGGCCTTCTTGCTCTTCTCGAGCTCGAGAAACGTACTCGTGTTCATGGCCTTTCTGATGGTATGTCTCGCTCAGGCACCCCCCAGTCGTAACTCACCGGAAATAGACAAGACTAGGCTCGTCTGTCTGCTTAAGGAATACTTTGAGAAGATTGGTGACAAAGCATGCTGCTATGAGGACCTTAAACCATATATCGAACTCGGAAGCGACGAACTGGCTCAATGGACAAGCTTCCTGGATGCCGTTTCCACCTCCTTCGTACGTGACCCCTGCATTCATACAAGAAATTTAACTGATATTGGCTCCGAAAGTCGACGGGGAAGGAACTGCGACGCCTCATCAACGTTTATAAGCTGCAACGCTACAATCTGTCAGAAATCACACTCGAAGCGGAAACTACTCGTGCAACTTTGTACACGGAGAAGTACATCGAAGCTTTGAAACTCGGTGTTGATCTCCCAACTACGGAGCTCCAGCCTGCGGATGATCTTGTTCTTCTCGCTGCAAGCAGTTATGTGAGCCTTTGGAAGCTAACGAATGACGATGGATACCTGTACACCGCGACGGCACTTTTGGAATACGCACTAACCAAGAGCAAGCAATCGTTCCTGACCAGGCTCATGTTGATCCGTATTTACCGTCTCCTCGGTATATCTAGGTGTCTCTATGGCGAGAATGTATAATTGATATTTTCACTAGGTGCCCCCGCTCAGGCTCTCGAGCATTATCGCGCATTGCCCATCAAGCAAGTGCAGAATGATACCCTCTCGCACTTCGTCTTGTCTCGTTCATCAACATTCTCCCTAGCTGCAACCGGTGATCTCACCTTTGCAACCGAGTGTCTGGAGTCGACACAGATCTATTTGAGCAACTCTCAAGAGGTGTGTTGAATTTAAACACCTCATGGACAAATACTAACAGTGACCAGACAGGTGACTTCATCATCCGAGCGTTTACATCAGAGAAATACTCTCAGGTATGGCTTCAAGTTCGGGGAAGTGCTCCTTTATTAACGCATAAGGTTCAGATACCCGAGTTCATTATCTTTGAAGACCGATTGGAGAATTCTCTACAACGCGATCTTGTCAAAATGGAGCACCTCCGAATGCGCCTTGCTCACGAGAACATGAATTCTGATATCATTGATATGGAGCTTATTGAGCTCAAGTTCATCTTCGACCGAGGTGGGTTTGGGTCGCATTTGATTGAGGTATCTTGTTGAGATTGCCCGCAGTTCACCACGATAACCGGGATACTGCCATCTTGTCTGATTACCAACCGAGGTCATCACCTAATTTCAATGAGCAAACTCTGCTCTTCAATACCTTCGAAGGAGTGAGTGATTAATCTCAAGTTCGGAAGTTTAATGACGTTGACCTGCGTGTAGTTTGGTTTCCTACGTACCATGCTCAAGGTTTACATTCGTGCTTTGCAGCAAGGCAGTGACCTTGATGACACGGTAGAGGAGAAATTGTTGATCGGAGATCGACCTAAGCAGCGCGTAGACCTTGCTTCCGGTGTGACATTAAGGGATCGTTTAATTGTGCAACCAGAAGAGGATCTCGAGGAGGTAATTAACTGTCCCTTCTCTTCAATCATTCTTGCAGCCAACTGATACACGTCATCCCAAGCTCACGCAAGACGAGGCACTACTCGTCGAGTTCGCATCAGCCCTCGCGGATTGGCTGGAAGTGTACCACGATTACACTCGACCACCCCCAGCAATTGTTTTGGCCGAAGCCTCTAAACAGACTGAGCTCAAGACTGGCCACCCGTTGAAGGGTATTGAGATCACTTCGGCAAATGGGAATGGACATAAGAAGGATGAAGAATCCCCTGCGTTCGTCGAGCCTCCCGAGGTCGTCACTTCATTCTTTGAAGGTGAATGCATAAAACTTGACGATGAGTGCTATTTGTTGACGTGGTCTTGATTAGATATCAAGGCGAGGTTTGACGAGGTTAAGGATGCTAACTCTCCGGTTGAGGCTCTTCATCTTGCTGCGGTCGCCCAGGAGGTAAGAACGAACCTATTTATGAAGCGCTCCCGAACTTACTCCTGTGAAGGCATTCCTCATCTTGATCATCGAGACGCTCAGGTTCAAGAACCAGACAGTGGTAAAGCAGAACAAACTTGGCACAGTGGGTTTTTCTCCTTTCCTAATACATAGTAATATTCACATCTAATGAACGTATCAAGCTTGTCGCAAGCATCAAGACCATTCGGACCAATGCCATATCTAACTTGAAGGACATATCTACGGACCTAGTTAAGCGCGGTGAAAGCGAAGGCACCTCCGAGGCGCGCAAAGCATTCGTGGAGGAATGCTCTGGTATCATCAATGCTGGCGTAAGCAATTCTTGTTCACCCTTTCTGCCACTTATAGCTAAACATGATGCTGCTATAGATTGATCATGACTTTGTCTTGAATATCGCCAAGAAAGAAACTGATGCTAGAAAGAAGGTTCTTGAGGGATTCGGAAAGGGTATCAATCGCATCTGCGCAAATTATACTAGTAGTTAGAAGATGGATTAAACTCATGCATGTGTACGTTTTGTGTTTTGTGGTCATACTAATGGTAATAGTCACCCAACTCTTTTATGCTTTACTCCTATGTTGCGAATACTGTCGTGAAGAACAAAATCTAGTTACTAGAAACGCGTGTCTATCCTCCAATTTAAACGTCAGACGTATGTCCAGAACAGAACGCGTGATGTCACAGGCCCACTCGACGCGTCTTGTAACGCGACTCGTCACACCAAGGTGATTAAGTCTTGCTCACCATCCACTATTGACCCCCCCTCCCCAATCATCCCTTCCGATTGACTAATTATCCAGTATGTCCCAATGTAAGTTTACATTCCCCTTTACTCGTACCGCTGATGTTGATGGTCCGGTCCACTGGGTAGACGATTCTTACTATGGTAGTGGAGGAGGAGGGGGAGGAGGAGGGGGTTTTCTTCAAGGCGGTTCGCCATTTAGTCAGACGGGGAGTCCTGGAGGTACCCAAGTCAGTGAATCTCTTACATATGAGACCTCGAGCTGAAACTGGAATAGAGGAGCGAAGCCTCAATGTCAATGCGACCAATAACAACAAACCAATTCCAGAAAACAGAACAGCCACATGGAGATGCACCATGGTCGTTGGAGGGTATCGAGATTGGACATGTACGGCTATCTTTATACATGAAGGACTCCCAGCTCACCTAAGGGATAACAGGTGACGGTAGTCGGGCAGGTGATTTCGATGCAGCAACATACAACAAATCACATCTATAACATTGAGGATGGGTTCGGTCGTGTTGAGGCAAGACATTGGGTGGGGACAACAGGGAATACGGAAGCTGAGATAGAAAAATGGAGTGGTATTGAGTGAGTGGTTCCTTGCGCCTTGCTCTGAGTGATCGTTCTCATGAGGTTCTTGCAGGGAGGGGATTTATGTTCGAGTGAGCGGATTTCTGAAGTCATTCGGGAACAAAAAGTACATCAACGCCTCGTACATGAGACCCGTCACGGACTTCAATGAGGTTGACTTCCATTTCCTGGAATGTGCTACCGTGACTATGATGCTGGAACGTGGCACTGTAAGTACTTGTTCTGGCGCCTCGTCTTGTGTGCAAGATGCTGATTGTACGTTTAGCCTCACAGCGCTAGGGCCGGCGGACAGAAAACTGTTGGTGCTGGTTCCTCGGCGTACCAGGTTAATAATGCCATGGATACTCAAGACGAGTATTCAAGCCTAGCACCCCTCCAGCAGCAGATCATCAGATTCCTCGTTTCGCAGGACAACAAGGATGGTGTCCATGTTGGAGTTATTGCTCGAGCACTCGGAAAAGCAGATCTAGATGCAGAAAAGCTCAGGTATGTATTATTTCTCACCCATGGCCGACGCAATGCTGATGGTAGCGCCCTACTGAATCTAGTTCCGCACTCGATGCCCTCTTGGACAGTGGCCATCTATTTAATACTATTGACGAAAATCACTTCGCTCTTTCTCGTTAGACCTGCTATTTTGTGTTAGGGAATTTCTCTCTGTTAAATGTACTTACTTAATGACGTGTGCTTCGATGGTGCTTCGGTGCCATTGCCTCGCGGCATCTGATTCTGGTTCATATCCTGATCCCTACCCTCGAGTCATTTCATAGTGTCGCTGGGTTTAAATTCCAGGTTTGCTTCGATGAGCTCATTCCCTTCTACTCCTGGCCTAACATTCAATCCGGAATCACCGTCCCAGGTTGGTGGGGGTTGATCGTCTGATATCATGGCTTGCTTATCCCTTATTCCCTTGGCACACCACCCTCCAGTCTGCTAGTCAATTTGCAGAGCAAAAAACCGGTCTTCAACACGCGACTATCAAACAAATTCTAAATGCAACTCATGTTAGGACCCATTTCGAGATTGGTGGAAGGGAAACGGGGCTTGTGTGTTTTTACATTCATTTATTATCTTCGGATACGACTCCTGAATTTCAGGACCTTTTCTTAGCTCGCGGTAATCGCGAACATGTACGATGTCAGGTACACCGGAGGGAAACTGGATTTTGGGCTAGATGATGGTACGGGAAGAATTAGGGCCTCGATGTGGGAGACAGAAAATCAAGATGTCGAACAAGAACTAGCAGAGTATGGATCCCAGTGCGTAAATTCCTCCATTGTTTTGCGTGGTATTAGTGGAATTATTAACTTCCTTGGTCATTAGGAACTTTTCGTATGTTCGAGCTATTGGAAAGATCGCAGAGTACCGCCAGATCTTTTCTATTCAACTCACGAAGATTGATTTCGTGGAGGATCCCCATGAAATATACCACCATCACCTCAGAGTGATGGTAGACCACCTCCTGCTCCAGCGCGGCCCTCCTGTCAGTTATGTCCTCATGATGTAGTAATTATCACTGATGCTCCTACGAAGAGCCAAACAGTAGTGACATCCACGTTGCAACCGAGCGTGAATGACCGACCTCCTGAAGTACTTTCGATGCGTAGTCTGCAGACCAACCTCCCCGGTGTATCTCATCCGAACGGTCTTCACCAAATTTCTGGGGCTAGTCTGCAACGTACTCCTTCTCCCGAACCGAACATCCCTAAAACTCCAGTACGAATATCGAACGCTATATCCCATACCCAGCGATCACCAGTATTCTCATCCCTTGAATCCTCTCCTGTTATGGAGGTGGATGATACGCCCAGCAGAAAGAACTACCGTATCGGAGGGGATTTTTCGTCAGCAGGGCCGAGCCACGAACGTCCCTCTCCTTCTCCAGCTCCATTGCGACTTGAACAACCTCCCCACCGCCCATCTCTGGCTAGAAATTCAAATAGGCCATCGACAACGTCGATAGCCATTATAAATCAATATCACGCCTCACCGCAATTCGTTCCCCCTACAAACCTGTCACCTCCAGCCGCCAGACCCTATAATGCCGGACCTCGACCCTACCTGCCAGAACTTGGGGAGAGTTCTCCTTCCGAACCACCACAGGCTATGATAATAAGAGAAAGGATGGTGACACAAAGACGTGATCCCTATTCTGATTTAACAAATTTACAAAGGGACATCATCTTGACTATCCAGAATGTTCAGAATTCGTCAGGGGCGGAGAACAGTTGGGAAGGTGTCTCAATATCTATGCTTGTTCAGGCGATTGCGACCCGACGTCCAGGTCTGAAAGAAGATGAATTCGGGTGAGTTGTGCTTGTACACGAAGACCATGAAGGTGGTACTGAGGTATTCTAGGAACGCACTTGATCTTCTAATTGACGAAGGATATATATATAGCACCATCGATGACAACCATTTTGCTTGTACATGATCTCATTGCTTCGATCTTTGGCTCTTTTGATTCTCAAGCTATAATACGTATTCACGCGACTTCTCAGGGTGTATGGTTTGGAACTCTCCACCGACCTGCAGTAAGTTATATTTGTGGGACATACTCATCCTGCTAGCTCTTTGGCTGAGGCCATCCGTATCATGGTTATCCATTGGGTTGGTCCTTGTCGGCATGAAGATTTCCAGGTAGAAACTGAACAAAACTGGGTCGGACTACAGTAGACACCTTGGAGTCTTTCTTCTCTTACCGTGTGGATGCTCAGTCTATGCTCAAAATGTAGGCGCCCGGGTGGCGCGAGATGGTTGATATCTATTCACCTCAACTTCGTTAGCCCCGAGTCCAACCACGTAATCTCAGTCATAAATTTCTTTGCCGATACTCACTGGTAATACACTAAGAATAAACCTAACGCAAAAATCCCCCCGGCGTCGAATTCACACCCGACAAATACTGACTGGGTTGGGCATCTGATGACAAAATACTGTCCTCATCCTCAGGTTGATACCGCCCTGGAGGAGCGGTCGCAGAAGTACCGCATCATACCATTTGGTCTACAAGACAAAAACTGACGGCGCCAGGTGCCAGGTACGGACGTTCCTCCTTGAGATTGGAAAGGTGACGCCGGGCACTGGCATAGAATACCGATAACATGCTCTTCTGTGAAAAGCTCGAGTACAGTTGTTCTGCTAGAAACAATAACATATACCGGAATCAGGGTATTTCTGTTTTCCTCTCCTTCCGGGTTGGCTTTTTACCGAACATAATACTAAGAGTGTAAAAGGGCTTTTCGGCTCTCGAGTTCCTGGAGCTGTGCACTGTGGATCTTAATCTCTCGTGACGTTGGGCTATGTTGTAGGTCTCTTCGTGTCTTATGTCGTGGCTCTGAGAAATCCTGTGTTCATGAAGTCATAGAAACCGAGTCTGCTGTTTTTCTGGGTGCTCTGTCGGCGGAACGAGCGGACAAACACTTACATAGTTGATATCGTACTATACTATATAATACTAAATCATTACACCACGAGCCTGAGCCTGGTGTTGTGGTGGTGCCTCATTGCATTCGTCGGGTATCTCCTGTATGGTTGCCACTAGGATCTGGTGCGGTCCGGTACGGTCAGACATAATGTTCCAGCCGCGCAACCAGGAGGCCTGAAGGACCAACAACCCTCCAGCCAAGTGCCAGCCTCTAGATGGTAATGGTAAGTTGGAGTCACACTAGACAATCCGGAAAAGGAAGTCACGGCAGGATCACTCCTACATTGGTGACCTCACCTCATTCGTGGTTCGTGGTGGGGGTGGTTGTGACTCTTACTTTCTGCCTTACAGCTTTGACAACAGCATCCATCCCGCATTTCCTTCATATCACCATCATATTTCTGTTACCTTTATTTCTTAAGGTAATTCTTTCATGTCCTGGTTCTCTGCTTGGCTGCCAGAACTTCCAACTCTCAACCTCAACCTCGCGTTGCCCACAAGCATCCAAGGACGTTTTCTCTCATTCGTATTAAAGAGGACTCTCGGACACTTCTTCAAACCCGGACAACTCGATGCTCGTCAGATTGATTCTCAAATTGGGTCGGGATTCGTACAGGTGAATGAGTTGGAGCTTGACAGTGGGGTATGTGAAGTCGATACTTGCTACACATGATAGCATTAATCTCATCGCCAGGCAATTAACACCCTTCTCTCCGGTCTACCCTTGTATTTCTCCTCGGGGACACTATCTTCAGCGACCGTTAGGATACCATGGCCAAATCCCCTTACATCGACACTTGGGTTCTCCTTGAAATCCTTACATTTGATTTTTGAGCTCTCCCCAACCCCGGCAGCTCCCTTTCCCGACATAGACCTAGCTTCGTCCGTTGCCTCTGTTGCTGAGACGTTTTTCCACGAAGAGTTGACTCCTCGCGAAGAAGCCTCGCTTATGGATTCGCTCCACTCCGACGTTCCTGATACTGCTTTCAATACCGACAAGGAGAGTATCCCGGGAGGTTTGGATCCATTCGACGTTGGGAGCGAGGAAGAACCACGTAGTGAAACGGAATCGGGTGGAATATCACTTTTCGCCACTCTTATTGAGCGTCTCCTCTCCAGATTTGAGTTTGACGCTCAAGATATCCAGATCACAATTATACATCCGGACAATGTTGGTGTCACTTTCTCGCTTTCAGAGATCAAGTATAGCACCAACATTAGGCAGCCGGACACACCGTCTCCAGTAGACGGTCACGCTCCGAGTGTTACTCGCTCTCTGACTGCAAACGGGATCACGCTTCAAATGAAGGATCTACGAAAGAGTACTGTGCACCTGTCAGAGTCTCCGACAGCGTCTCACCCCCCGACACCGTCGACAATACGTGTCCCACCTCACCACGTCCACCCATCGGAATCACCCAGCTCCTCTTCCTCATCTCTTGACGAAGAGACAATAATGGCTATGTCTCAATCTCTTGCCACTCTTCCACCACGAGAGCCATCCCTCTCTCAGTCTATGGAGAGTACCATGTATCAAAGCGCGTTGTCAGTTGTCAACGAGGATGACGAGCCTACGGAGTCACGTCCACCTCCTGTCGTGACTGACCACCCCGACAATCCCCAACCATCGCCTGTACCGCTGGACAAACTCGTCTTCTCTTCCGGTTCCTCTCCTATCACTATCACGGTGGTTACGACACCTCCAACTAACGTCGAGGGTCATTCTTCTGATCAGAGAGATAAACTAACTTTCTCTTTGCAAACTGGTCTTTTTGCCTGTGCTCTCAGGCCTTGGCATATCCGGGGACTTTTGTCCCTGACGGACACGATTATTTCTAGAGTGCCAAAGTCAAGGCCTCAATCCGCGAGGCAAACTACCACTTCAAGCCTCGTCGTTTTTAATGTAGAGGCCTCTCTGGACCTTCGCGGCATCACTGTTCTTCTACTGCCCTCAGGTTCTCGATCAACAAATGATGACCTTGAACGTTTCTTCCTCCATCCTTTGATTCCTCCTTCTTTGTCATCAGGTTACTTACGCCTACACGTGGAAACAATTACCGCTTCTCTACGGCTTCCCTCACAGCTCGAGGCTTCCCAAAATCCGAGTACCCAAACGAGATCGCGGCTGAACAATCACATGTTGATGAAAGGAGTCTTTTCTGTCCATAATGTGTCCGTTTTCGTGTTTCGCTCTGCCGATGGTAGCGACATTTCAGCATTTCCCGTCCTCTTCACGGATCCATATCTCACTACCCAGTACTCTCTTTCACACCGTCACCCAAGCGAACAGGATGGGTCTCTCGATAATCCTCTGCCTGATTTTGATGTACTCGACTGGACGGCACAAGACCAACAAAAGAAAGGGGCGGCGCGACTTTCCTATTGGCGGTGCAAACCTAAGGCGCGGCAACAAACCCGCCGACGTCCCCAAGATCGCTCCATTGTTGTTTCGCCACCCGGCCATGTAGAAGAGCTCCCAGGTTGTGCTCCCGAGGAACAAGCGTTTTTGGTTACTTTCGAGAAAACCCAGAAGCACAAGCAATCGACGGAGCTGGCAGTCAAAGGCAAGATCGCGCCAATACATATTTTAGTGGATCTAGACACTCTCATTGGTGATGATGTTGTGATGAAGTTTATGGAAGAAGCTACACACAATTTCAGTCCAGCCAGTGGTCCACGACCAGAGGATGCCGATCGCCCGGACCATTTCGGCGCTGATGATACGCCGCCTGTGACACGTCGAGCAAAAGAAAGGACGAGGCTGGAACGCCTTGTCCTTGATGATCTTGATTTGGAGTATGATTACGATGATACGCATACTCGGGGGCAGCATGGAAATGCCTATCAGAAGGTCTGTCTTTCGTTCAGTTGAAAAAGGGTGTAGGATCTGATCACATCTTTTACTCGCACTTTTAGTCTAGAGATGAAATTCATCTGTCATTGGATTTGGCGGCTCTCCGTTTGGAATTGCGGGTTCCATCCCCGCGCGACATTCCTAGTTCCGGAGCCCTCGTCATTGATCTCCACACCATCGAATTGAGGAACGGTCCCAAGAAAGCTGACAACCACCCTCGTTTTGCCACTCCATTGGATGAACCTTCTCCAGTTCCAATGTTCAGCGTCGAATGCGAAAGGATATTAGTTGCCCACTCCCTTGTTAACCAGTCTCTTGCGACAGCGCTTTTATCCCTCGGACCTCTAAGCGACGGGGATGGATCGGACCCCCCTGGACCTTATGTGCCCTTGCGGCCACGGGTCTCAGTGACAAAGTCTCAGGCCAGCTCGGGCGTAATCACTGTACTAAACGTTGAGCTGCCTTCCGCTCATGTGGTAATAACGAAAGAGTTGTTGGATGGACTGCAATACTTCATCGATGACGTTTCTCAACTATTTGAGCGGTTTTTACAGCGCACGACTAAGGCAGAGGGCGAAGGAAGGGAGAGTAGTGATACTAGCTTGATAGGAAGCCGCTTTTTTGCTAAGTCAAGGAGTAATAGTACGAGTGCTTTGATGAGTAGTACCTCTTCTAGCAGTAGCGAGACTGTCATGAAGCTCGCGATCTCGGAAGGTATGGCGTCGGAAAGCATTCCTGATCAGACCCTTACTTACGTCTGGCTATAGCGTTTCTTCGGGCCTGGGTACCAAGAACGGACGCCGAACCGACTTCTATTCGACCATTTGATGTTTTTGCCTCTGAACTGAGTGTACTTATAGAGCTCAAACCAGAGGGAAAGGTTTGTTTCATGTCGTTTCTTCGGGGCTCTTCCACCAACCTTTCGCATATAGGAGGAGACCGTTATCACGCTCGGGATCCTAGACACTAAGATAGTTAACGTATTCAAGTCCGGGAAGGCGGAAACAATACTGGCACTGACTGCTCCTAGGGGTTTGGTATGGTTCTCGCCGCTCAATGTTATTATTGTCATTCAGTCGCATACCTATAGACATCGACTCCTCGGCCGCTCGTCAAACTTCGGTTTATCTCCTTAACGGTGCCCGGCTCTATGGCCAAAGAGACAAGACTCAAGCTTACGCTATCTGACTTCACTTGCAATATGTTCCCCGATATTGACTGGGCCAAAGATCTCGGTCTCTTTGCCAAATCCCCACCAGGTGTAAGATCCTTTTTTTTTTTTCAGCGATGGCTTTGGTCTAATTTTTGCTTAGACATTCGAATCTGTAATTCCGAACGAACGAACAAGCATCGTACTCAAGATCATGGATAGCTCCATTCGTGCATATGCACCCACAAAGCCCGGAGCGATTGTTCTCTATGTCGGCGACACGGATTTAACAACAGACATCACAGGAAACTCACTGGAATCCACTGTCGCTTTGGGGATACAATATTTATCTATCCTCACCATCGACGATGTCGATGCTTATGTCGGTGAAGTGGTCACACATGAGTCGAAGGGCGTCCCCTACTGGAAGGTGAGTTGTGTCGGATTTGGGATAAGTGTAATGCTAATTTTCCTAGTCTTCCGGCTACGCGCTTGTCGCTGAGGTTGCAGAAACGAAAACCACCGTTACTGTGGCCAAGAACCCTCCAGTCCATGTTGAGGTGAGCCTAGCTCCAATTCCCATCGAAACCACAAGAGAGTTGATGACATTGTAGCTTAATGTGGATGGCATTCGACTCCATCTCCACTTAGCTGCGGATACACTCGCTGCTTTGTCGGCACTGATTGCTGATATCGCGTCCACATTCGGTTCATCGGAAAAGGAGTAAGTGCCGAGGTGTAGACGCTGGGATGGGGAGCTGACTGATGCATAGGGTTCCCCAGGTAACAAGGGAACCAATTGTCCTTTCTGAAACGAACACCTCACGGAACCTCATGGGTAGATGGATTTAATTTGTAAGACAGACAAATATCTCATATTTCTCTCCAGAATCCGTTGAAGATATCGCATTCCAACGTCCCCCTGAAATAGGCCCGGCTCCCGACTTGATCTGTGACGACCTCCCGACCAACGCGGATTATCTAGATGAATCGTTTGGTGCAGCAGCGGGGTTGCGAGAGTTCTCTGATGACGAGTTGGATGACCTTGGCAATGATGTTGGCGGCGAGTACGAGATCAAGGACGTCGTATTTACACCAGTGGAACCAGGAGGCGTCTCGAATCACTATGGAGAGACCATCAAAGTTAATGTTGAGGGTATTAATATGATTGAGGAGTACTACGACCACCTCCCGGCCGAGTTGTCAGAGTCTCCAGTAGGGTGAGTCGTACTTTGACACTTATGATTCCTGAGACTCACCAACGGATTGCATAGCGGGATTGAGAGTAAACTGAAAATCCGCATCCGAGGTGGAGATGCAACACTATTTTTATATGATGGGTATGACTGGGTGCGAACGCGGAAGGTCATTGAAGAAGAGGTGAAGGAAATGCGACGTCGTTTGGCTAGGATTCGCCAACTGGTTGCCAATGGTCAGGTGCACGAGTCGGACATGGAGGAGACCAATGCTGTCTTATTCAACTCCGTTTATATTGGTATCGACCAAGATGTGGATATGACCGAGCCCGGGGTCTTGCTTGCGGCCATTGACGAAGAGCTCAAGGACGATGTAGAGACAGCTACGCAGAGTTCATGGCAATCCTTGAGGGCAACAGGAGCCCCTGTTGCTGGAGGGGGGAAGCAAAGAGCCCGAGCGACCCGAGTGCACGGCAAGAAACTCACGCGTACAAAGGGCCCAAGCATGGAGTTCAAGTTGATGGGACTGAATGCGGATGTGGATCAATTCCATCCAGATGAAATTCTCGTATCGAAGACCCTTGCGACTATCCGGGATGTTGAGATTCTGGACCATATCAAGACTTCCACGTGGAAGAAATTTCTGACCGCTTTGCGCTCAGATTCCAGGGGAAACATACGAGAAACGGATTCAGAAATGGTTCGAATCGAGCTACGTGGCGTTCGGCCTGCCCCTGGCCATCCCTCAGAAGAATCGCGTTTACGAGTGAGTTTTTCGTGCGCAGTGCCGTTGTCAAACACTGAATTCTATCTCTAAGGCAAAAATTCTTCCTTTACGTCTCTATGTTGATCAGGATGCCGTAGATTTCTTGAAGAAGTTCTTTAGCTTTAAGGATCCCCATCAAGTGCCCGTAGAAACCGAAAAATCATCGCCGGAAGCTTACATCCGTGTGTCAAATATTATTTGAGAGTTCATGCTGACGGACTAACCCGGAACTAGAGCTGGCGGAGATTTTCCCTATTGATCTCAAGTTAGACTACAAGCCAAGACGAGTCGACTATAGGGCACTTCGAGAAGGACGTACTATTGAGCTTATGAACTTCTTCCACTTCGACGGTGCCGAAATGACCCTGCGCCATATCACACTTGCAGGAGTGAGTTGGGTTGGTCCCTCGTTGGTGGGCTTCACCGAACTTCTTTCTAGATCACAGGATGGCCCCGGATGTTCGAGATGCTTAATGATCTTTGGACACCGGATGTGAAAGCTACGCAACTTGTGGATGTGATATCTGGTGTCGCTCCAATTCGGTCAATGGTGAACGTCGGATCAGGAGTTGCGGATCTTGTTTTGCTTCCGATCTCACAATACAAGAAAGATGGCCGGATTGTTCGTGGTATGCAGAAAGGCGCCACCGCCTTTGTCAAGTCCACTGCAATTGAAGCTATCAAGATGGGTGCACGCCTTGCTACCGGCACGCAGGTCATATTAGAACAAGCCGAGAGCGTATTGGGTGGACAGTTCACAGACTCATATACAACGGAGGCAGTTCAGGTCCCAACCCTGGACGATAACGGACGCCTGAGCCTTGACGGGGACGAAGAAGAGGATGCTGAATCGGACCTGATTTCGAAGTATGCCGAACAACCTATGAATGTTCGAGAAGGATTCGAATCAGCATACCGGAGCTTGCGTCGTAATTTCAATTCTGCTGCACAAACGATATTGGCTGTTCCTATGGAGGTTTACGAACGATCTGGTAACGAGGTGAGCTTTAAGATTTTTGACCCAGCCACCTGGGGTGCTGAGATATTACAAGGGACCCGTGCGTTCCGTCATTCGCGCCGTTCCTATCGCCGTCTTGAAACCAATGATCGGGGCGAGTGAAGCTATCAGTAAAACCTTGCTCGGCCTTCATAACACCCTCGATCCTAATGTCCGGCGAGAAAACGAGGCCAAGTATAAGCATCGGTGATGCCATGCACGAGTAGGATGATCGCTACTTTCTTTCTTTCTTCGTTGGGTTCGCCGCCTGTATTACAGTTGCAAGGTATATTATTACACAACGTAGTATTATCCACCTAATATCTGTCATTCTGTATCAATAGAGTTCGCTTCAGACAACGGAGAAGCTCACTCACTGTGCTCAATCAATCTCCATACCCATTGACCGACCATCTCCCTGGACCAGAGCACTTCTTGTTTTTGAAGGAACCTTGATCTTCTCTTTGATCTTCGGTGTCTCGTTAATTGCCATAGGTTCATGTAGCATGACAGAGACTTTGGCCTTTTCCAAGGTCTTTTGGCGATGTGCTCTTTGCTTGGCTTTGGCCACAGCCATCCTGCACCAACCACATTCAGTACCACAGATTCTGGACCAATGAAGTACAAACGCACCTATTTTTGAAGAACGCCCGCTCTCTCCGTGCCTTGATCTCACCTACCCGCTTCATAGCCCTGATTGTCGTCTGTACCAGATCACGGTCATAACGAACAGGAACGTTCCGTCGTTTCTCGAAGTCAATCGTTGAGTCCTGTCGCCTTCATCAGCGAGCATACATTTCAGGCCAACAAAAGACGCACAATCGTCATCTCCTTCCCGGCGGCTTTCCTGAACGCCTTCGTCCATCGTACTTTCCGTGGATTTCGTTTCATTCTAGTATACTGTCAATGGACACGGACACATGATATGTGCGGGAGGGAAGATGTACTTGAAGTTTTTGTGACATCTAGCATATCTGTCAGTCAGGTGTTCGAACGGTGAACTTGCTCTCTCACTTGGATGTGCAGAAACGGAAAACTTTTGCATCATTTCGGACGAAAGCCGACCCTAAAAACTGATAAGCTCATGATGTCCCAATATCAAAACGAGGTGCTCACCGTGACCAGGGTATACATTCGTAGAACAGAAATAACACTTCTCAATGCGCATGGTGGACAGAGGGTAAAACAGAGATACCAAGCAGCAATGCCAAGTTTGTGATCACGTGGAGGGTAATTACTATATATGGCATTAATCACTTTCTTGCCCCCTTTTCTTGCCCGTTTCTTGTACGTCTGACCATGAACTGATGAACTGTGATTTGTGCCTTGCCGTAAAAGCTCAGCTTAAAAAATCAATGCTTCCACCGCATCTAACGCCTCACTGTACATACATCGTTTTTCGATCCATCAAAAACTGATCGCTCACAATACGATACCAATATATCAATCCAGAGCTACAAATAAAAATAAGAAAATTACTCTAATATTCGCCTGCGCCGACCTCTACAGTACTCGGAAGGCTGTCAACAAGTCGTATATCTTTTTATCAAATTCGTTTGCCCCTCAAACACCTGTAATATCGAAATACGTATGGTTCGTTAGCGATGCTATCTAGTTGAACCGAGGAATGGCCTATGGAAGTTGGTAGCGAACGGAGATGAAGCGTTACATGTTATATACTATCACCAATTGGAACATCGTCATTCCGTTGTCCTCCCCAATCTCCTCGCTGGTTCCATCTGAACTCCCTCCCCAAAGTCCGAGACCTTATTTGATCCATGTGCACTACACCCGGAAGTTTTCTCCCATAAACATAAGGCATTCGATAAGAAGCGCCATAGACCCTTGAATAAACCCCCCGCCGGACTCGTAAGCTCCTCAATGCGTTTATGGTGTGGTCGTCCACATATCAGGATAATCAGAGGGCTGCAACTCATTGCCTCAGACGAATGATTTGTTCCGCCCGTTCTGGGCTAGGTACAGCTCCCGTTTATCTGCGCCATTGGATACGTGGGGCTGGGCGTTCCTTTATTGTAATCGTGTTTCGGTTGTGTTTGTATGGTTTAGTGGGATTAGTTTTGGATTTTGTGTATTGCACCTTGTTGTGGATGTGTCGTGGATGTGTCGTGCGGAGGGGCCTCAGATGTAACTGGGGGTGCATGGCAAACATTGACGTATATGAGATTCACTCAGACCCATCGCTACATGTTTCATAATAAGATTCCTCCAACGCTGCTTCCTCAGCCAGCGAGCCGTCACTCTCTTCCCATCCCGCCTGACCGCATGGTGCTCCGTGGTTCACTTTGTGAGATTCAATTTCTTTCTCCCACTCGCGGAATTCGGAAATTTGATCAGTAGTGGGCCGAAGTTGAGCGTCTAGGTGAATTGTCTTGCGAAACTCGAGTGTATCATTATGTCGGTACAGGCATATGAGGCATGACTTCGAGCCTCTCCCTAAGATGGCATACCCCATCGTGTAGCCCTTGAGTCCTCCCTTCGACCACGCTATCAGTTCGTGCAGTCAATTCCAGCATCAAATTCACGTACAACAGGCTGTTTGCATGTGATATTAATTGGTTTGATGGGATTACCATTTGCCAAGATCGAGAGATGATGAAGGAGTTGGCTATCTGTAGGCTCGTCGACTGCGTGAGTGCGAACGAAGTCTTGGTCAACACCCGTATTCCAATCCTGTTCTCGCGTTACTCGAAATTGGCAGTCGTTCGACAAAGAACAACGTACATCACAAATTGCATGCTCCAGGATCAAGGGGACTGGGTAGCCACTGGCCTCCACCAGGCCGAAGTTAAATTCACGGACCGCAGCAAAACATGTAGCAGTGTCCGCCGCATGACGAAGCCTCCCCAGAATCCAAAGGCCGATACTCATCTCTTCTCCTGTAAATGACCACTGCCGCACTATTGATTGCGATCGAGCGAGTTCTTCAGGTGGCACACCTGGGTCAGGGGCGTAAGGACCAAGCTCTAATATCATAAAGAAACAACTCACGATCAGGGTATTTGCACGTCAAGAAATGATTGTACAATGGGATGCCCTTGGCCAGAGTAGTAGTAGCAAACCTGGCCCATGAAGGATGGTATTTCCCTGAGCGGCATGGATCTTCTAGATAATCCCTGAATGATTTGTGGTAGATGGATATGAATTTCTCTGCTGTGTCTTCGGGAGGTGGGACCTTGACAACCGAATGTAGTTTCTGCATAGTGCTGTAGAAAACTCCTCGCTCAATGGGGTACAATGACGCTATCCCTTGTACGGTGTGGCCGTAAGAATAAAGACAGAACCCCAGGAAGTGTATCACAATGGGAAGGTGAGAGTCCACCACCTTGGAGAGAATCCGAGTGTAGAAAATGTCGAGCGCCTGCAAAGGGTTCTGAATGCCGATTTGGTTCAGTCCCTTGAGCATACCTGACAGCGACTTGAGCTGTGCATCCGGATCTCCAACATTGGGATCGCCGGCGACCCTGATGACCGTCGAGGCAAATACAAAAAGCCCGGACGATGCTTGGGAAATGATGTCAAAGACATCCTGAGGTGGCCAGCAACCATCTCGTGGGACAGTTATAACATCGCTGTAGGAGGTATAAATTTCCTTGAAGCTATGTCGGAGATATTGCTCGACATCTTCTCGAGTTTCGTCGTCGATGATGAGTTCTTCCCGATTACAAATGATACCCGAATCGGGTTTCGAAAAGGTACGTTTGATGTGTGACTCTGGTCGACTACAGACCAGCCAAATGAGAGGTAGATTGTTCCTCTGGGCAGCATCATTAATTAGCTGCACCAGCTTGCACTGAGCCTGCTCGTCGCTGCACTCGTCCAGGCTGTCGACGACGATAAGATACGGGCACTCAGTTGCTTGCTCTGGGTGGGAAACGAGTAGTGAGAATGGATCGATGATGAGCTTCTGGAACTGCAGATGCAATGCTGCGTACAGAATCGCAGGGTCATTAGCAAGTAGGTGGGTGAGGGCTCGTTTGTAATGTTCATTAAGGACTGCGAGCTGATAGGCAAGGGAGGGGATAAGGCGAAGGGGATCGGAGCGTTTTTCATCATCGGAGAAGAAGAAGTGGGCAGCACCGAGGCGCTTGTGGTCTCTGGCGAGCTCTGCAAATGTTTGAGCGACAGCGGATTTCCCGACGCCAGCCGGACCATAGAGCCAGAACATCCTTTGTTGTTGGTCACAATTAAAAAGCCATGTCTCCAGCTTTGCCTTTATGGTTCGCCGACTACCTGGATGGCATTTCGGGGGCGGATAGCGTGCGTTGGCGTCTAGTCCAGCCTCCGGGGCACCAGCGTCCACGAGGCGATCCAAAACTAAAGAATTTCACACATGTTTAAAACTGCATCTTCAAGTACCCCATGGATATTGTCACTTACCTGGCTGTCCAGTCGCAAAATGATTGTGATGATGGGAATAATCACCCATTGTTGCATTGTTTATGGTAAAGTGTTTGGCGCCAGCCAACAGGCCTCTTGGCCCACTCTGGGCGGGGCTGCTTTCAGTCTCCAAAGGCTGTACTCCTTCGCCCACCATGAACTAACTGTCTTCCAAGCAGCTCGGTGCTTCTACGACCCCTCCGTTCACATGTAACATCTCGTCACTGTCAGTGCAACATACATCGACGTCCGGGTGGTTGCCTCCGACATAACCAGGGCGAGGGCTGGTCATTATTTGCCTGTTCGCAGTTGCGCTGTACGAGCTTGATATGTGCTCGCCAGCTAAAGGCGGCACATCATTCTGTAATACTATAGCCGCTTCAGCAACCACGGCCACTCATCTGAGAGAAGCACTTACCCTCATGATGACCTCGGTTCCTCTCTCGACTAGACTTTCTTCGGGAAAAGACCCTTTGCTTTAGATATTGATATCTGAGAAACATTGGTGCGCGCAGTCAAGGTTGATAGCGGCTGAATTGAATAATACAATGCTCTCACATCCAGCACTATTAATATTTATTGATCATGAACTACTCTGGGCCGAGTGGGGTGGGTGAAAGCACCTCCACATCTGTTCGCAAGGTTCTGTTGCCGAAATCAGAATCCATCTGAGTTGGCCAAGTCAAGGCTCACCTCCTGCATGCATTATGGTGTTGAGCCACCTTTTCACTCAACTTGGAAAACGGCATCTAAATTGAATGACAAAGGTCAAATTTATCAGATACCGCACAGCCAAGCACTGGGTACATTGAAGTTCGGTTTCATTCACTAAGCCAGACAGGTCCTCGGGACGGAATTACTGGTAAAGACAATCCATATTGTTTACTTCGATTCGTGCCCTGTCCGGGCGACTCGTAGGCATTCCTCCTCAAAATCGGTTAACCAGATTACCTCAACACCCGTTTGCTTCAGTCTTTGCGCCCCTTCGCACTTCACGAAGTCATCTGGTTCACCTACGCCAATGTAGCACCTGGGTATCCCCGCCGCTATGATGGCGTCTGAGCAGGGTGCTAAACCCGAGGTTCGGATTGAACACGGTTCCAACGTGGTATAGATATCGGAATGAGTGAGAATAATTTCGGCTGTAAGCCCATCTGTAGGTGCGGCTGGGAATAGGGACTGAAGTTTGTCTGGAGTGAGGGCCCTTGCTTTGGCCAGAGCATTGGCCTCGGCGTGTGTGTTTCCAGGGAGTTCTCTGGAAAACCCCGTTGAAAGCACAACAGGTTCGGATGACGTAGATGGCCATTTGACCGCAATTACGCAGCCAACACAGAAGGCAGTCGGAGTGGGCTCGCACTTGCGTGCCTCGTCAAGAGCCAGACGCAGAAAGCGTACATGTTCTTCTGCATTTTCAGAGAACATTTCAGTATTGCAACATACGAATAGTGAAGGCGAACGGACCCTGTGGCTCTGTCATTGCGCTGGAGTCGAATCTAACAGTCAATTACGATTAGATGTTTGCGGCTACGCCCTGCACTGCTTTTAGCAACTCTGCTTACGTATGCAAAGGTGGCTACAAACTTCGGGGTCTTCAATTGTGGTAGGGGTGTTTGACCTCGACTCTTACCACTCACATCCGTTCCACCATGTCCTCACCCCAGCCAGAGGAATTCCGCGAGAACCGGGCTGACAATGACGACCCTATGCAAGGCTCTGGCCAGGAGGAGGGAGATGGTGATGAGATTATGCCGAACGCGACAGACGACAGTTCAGAGGAGGGGGAAGACGATGAAGAGGAGGCTCTCAGAATTAGAGAGGGATTCATAGTTGACGAGGATGAAGACGAAGAGGAGGACGAAGAGGAGGAACGTCGCAGACGGCGAAAGAAACGCAAGAAGCATCACCGTAGACGTGAGTTTCCGTTCATACTCTAACTGTTCAGTGGTTCAACTGCATCAGGTGAAGAAGAAGACGAGGAACTGGAGGAAGACGACTTGGAACTACTTGCCGAAAACACTGGTGGTACATTCAAGAAGAATCGTTTAACACGACTAAGACGCGGACGCGTCTCCGAATCGCCGCCAGCTACGTCTTCTAGACGAAGGAATGTTGTAGAGTCTTCTGATGAAGATCTTGACAATGACGATAACCTGCCTCAAGTTCAAGATATACAGAAAATTTGGGACGATGAACGAGGCAGAGATGACGAAGAAGAGTATGGGGATATGGACCTCGATGACTTCATCGAGTATGACGAAGAGGGCGGAGGAGCTATGGATGAGGCATCTCGTGCGGAGCGTAGACGAGAGCAACAGGAGTTACAAAGGCGTAAACGAGCATTTGGCAGTAGACCTGAACTCGCAGGTATTGATGCGAAGTAAGTTCGAACATGCTGTTCATGCTTACACCTCGACTAACAACACCCTAACAACACCAGTGCTTGGGATGAAATACATGATGTATTCGGGGACGGCCACGATTATGATTGGGCACTGGTTGGCGAGGATGAAATGGAGCAGGAGGAGGAGCGTTACAGACCAGATACGAAATACCAAGATGTATGCGGCTTCTTCTTGGCTATGTTTATATTTACTGAATTCGCTGCTTTTGTTTGTTTATTTCTTTTACAGGTGTTCGAGCCATCGGAGATCCGTAAACGTATGTTAACGGATGACGACGACCTCATCCGTGTACAAGATATCCCCGAGCGTATGCAACTCGCAGTATCCTCACTCTCTGGAAATACCATCCTTTCTACCCACACGGCAATGACAGAGGTCGACCTTGATGGCGCTGCCATGTGGGTTACCCAACGCATATCGACGCGCAAAAACCGAGAGTACTTCAGTGCCGATGGCCAATTCCAACATTTGAAGGGCGCTCTTGTTATGGCTGTCACATTTGCGTTACGCTATCTTTTCGTCGAGGAGTTCGAGGTGCCTCACATATGGTCGCACAAACGGGATTATCTCTGTCACTTCGACATTTCTGACATTCGTACGCGCAAGGAGCTCTTATCGTTAACCGAGTTATGGCGTATCTATGCTCTGGGGCAAAAGTATAGGTCATTGTTAGAGAGAAAAAAGGCACTGTCGACCCTCCACGAGCGCTTGCAGGTGCACGACGAGTTTTACGAAAAGGAGATTCTGCCTAAAGTGGATAGTGTTGAGCTAGTGGCGGACGCAACGGAGTGGCTTCTCTTGAAATATAAGGAGAAGAAAAATGATGGAATTGATTCTCGCTCGCATGAAGAAGAGGAAAGTGACATCAAGAAGCCGAAGATGCCTAGCCGCATCTCAGCATATGAAGTTGCAAAAAAGAGCATCGTTTCAAAATTGGCTGAGGTACGTCTCCTGCAATCTTTAACGGGACTTTTCTGATATGTTTATATCCAGGGATTCGGATTAAAGTCGTACGAAGTAGTGGCAAACTTTATGGCTTCAGAGCGCGTACACTTCGTTCAGGACCAGGAACTAAATCCCACCACCTTTGCGGAACAATTTGCGGACCCTGACCCTGTGAAAACCCAGACACCGGCCGAGTTGCTTCGTCGTGCCAGACTCATCCTGTCAACGGAACTGGGCAAGGATCCTCTGTTGAGAGACTACATTCGTCGGCTCTTCAGGGAGGAAGCTCAGATCACCGTTGAGCCAACCGAAAGGGGTATTGTGAAGATTGATCAAAATCATCCTTACAATGTACGTCTTTATTTCTTTATGTATTACTATTCCGCTCACGTTTAAATTAGAACTTCAAATACCTTCTCCGGAAGCCGATCCGGGACATGTTAGAAATCGCCCAGTTCCTTCACATCCTTGCAGCGGAAGCTGAACATCTCGTAACAATCTCCATCTTCCTTCCCAACGAACCCAAGGCGGACCTTGAGCAGAAACTTAACAATGCATTCAGTTCTGATAATTTCAGCGAGGCTGCAAGAGCATGGAATGTTGAACGGAGCCATATAGTTCAAGACGTCATTGAGCAACATCTTATTCCCCTTGGTGCGAAATGGGTGCGGGAGTATCTTCGGGAAGAAGTGGAAGACTTCCTCGCTCAAAGCTGTGCGGTCAAGCTACGCAAGGTACGCCGGTTATTTATCTTTCACGCGTCTAATTTCTAACCGTTAAGCAGCGCATCAATGCCGCTCCCTATATCACCCCCGGGATGAAGCCTGGTGATACATCTTCAGTTCTTGCGGTTTCTTGGGGTAAGGGTGACCCTCAGAAGGATGCTATTTCTATGGTCTTTCTCGATGAAGCTGGTCGTATGCGCGAACACACCAAGATCGATAACCTCTACGATGAAGACAACCTCGACGAGTTCATTGACCTGCTCAAACGCCGGAAACCAGATGTAATCGTCATCGGTGGTTTCAGTATGGCGACGTTGAAGCTCAAGCAAAGGGTGAGAGAAGTTTTGGATGGAAGACATACGCAGGCGACAGGTAATGAGTCAGGCCGGGCGACTGAACACTTTGGCATTCCGGTCACCTACGTTCATGACGACGTCGCGCGTATATATCAACACAGTAATCGCGCGGCTGAAGAATTTAGCGGGCTCTCTTCAAATGCCAAATATTGTATTGGCCTTGCCCGGTATGCTCAAAGTCCCCTAAATGAATTTGCGGCTCTGGGACGTGACATCACTGCCATTACCTTTGAGGAGGATGATCAACACCTTGTGGGTGTCGGATCCTAATTGTCTGCATACATTACTAATTTATGGCTCAGGTCCCTGTCGAGAAGTTATTGATGGTCTTTGAGCGTGCTCTTGTGGACGTCACCAACAAAGTGGGCGTCGACATCAACCGCGCTGTCACTGACAGCTACTACCAACATCTGCTTCCGTTTATTTGTGGACTGGGACCCAGAAAAGCCCAGGCTTTGGTGAAGAAAATTGGTGCCCTCGTGTGTATCATCCTTCTTTGGCCCGTCGATAGATGCTCACATCTTTTAGGGCGGGACACTGATAAACCGCGATCAATTTATCAAAGGGAGCTTGCTTACAACCAAAATATTCTTGAACGCCTCTGCATTTTTACGGATTGCTCGTGAAGACAACGAAATGCGCTCCTTCAAGAACCGCCGTGACGATGACGATGCCCCTGACCCTCTCGATGATACCCGGATACACCCCGAGGATTACGAGCTGGCCAGGAAGATGGCTACGGATGCTCTCGAACTCGACGAGGAGGATATTCATGACGAGCATCCTTCACACGTCGTTACTCTCATTATGAATGATCCGGATAACGAGAAAAAACTCGTGGAGCTCAATCTCGACGAGTTCGCCATTAGTCTCTACCAAGCCAACTACGATCAGAAACGGCATACACTCAACGTCATTCGGGATGAACTTTTGAAGCCATATGCGGAACAGCGCGATCCATTCCTCCTTCCACAAGATATGGAAATCGTCACCATGCTCAGTGGTGAAACTGAACGAACCCTAAGACATGGCCTTATGGTTTCTGCGGTTGTATACCGTACTGCTCGCCATTTAGCACTCGTTCGCCTCGACTCGGGTGTCGAAGGCATCATAAACTCGAAGACGCTTTCCGATGGTAACGTTCAAATCGAGTCCTTCATTCGGAAGGGGCAAACGGTCTCTGGTATCATCATCCACAGAACTATGCAGCTAGACCAAGATATGTTCAGCGTGGAGCTTTCGTGTCAGCGGCAACTTCTTGAGGAGCGAGACGACGAAATCCGTAAAGTTCGACCGGATATATATTATGATACCGTTCGAGAGGCCAAGGACAAAGAGATGCTGAATAGAAAGAAGAGGGCCGAAACTGATCGCAGCAGGCGTGTCATCAAACATCCCAACTTCCATAATTTCAAAGCTTCCCAAACCGAGACGTTTTTGGAGAAACAGCAACGCGGGGACGTCGTCATCCGACCATCCTCCAAGGGTATTGATCACCTTGCTGTAACATGGAAAGTAGACGACAAGCTTTACCAGCACATCGGTTCGTTAAAACAACACTTGGATTTATATATTGACCGTTAACGAAATTATGCAGATGTAACAGACTCTAATGCCGACCCGACGGGTCAGACAACTGGCCAGCTCATTGTGGACGCGCAGCACACATATGCTGATCTCGATGAACTGATTGTCAACCACGTGCAAGCAATGGCCCGTCGCGTTGAAGAATTAATGGCACACGAGAAGTTCAAGCAAGGACCAGAAGATGAGCTGCGTGAGTATCCTGATGTATTGGAAGTTTATCGCGTTGTTGATTCCTCTCTAGATCTCTTCCTTAAGAATTCCTTAGCTGCCAACCCAGCGAAGAGTATGTATGGCTTTACGCTCAATCGAAAGAGGCCAGGGCATTTCAATCTGTGCTTCCTCGCCAACAAGAACTCCACTGTCCAAACTTGGGTTCGTCTTAAAATCGTATTCGATAGGAATGTCATTTTTACTGACCCGCCTTTAGCCTGTCCGCGTTGCACCGGAGGCCTACTATCTATTCGACGCTGCTGCTGTTGGTGTTCCCGAGTTGTGCGATGCTTTCAAAGTCAGGTAAGCAATTTTTGGAACTAGCTCACAGTGATCTGGTTTATATGTTATACATACAGGCACTTACACGAATCACAAAATGTCGCTAATGTAGCTGGAGGTAAAACACCGTTTGCTGGGGGGCGCACACCTGCACGTCCAGGTGGCACAACTCCCGGCCATGCATCTATCCGGCATGTTGGTCGCACGCCGAATCCCTATGGTGGCGCCCAAACCCCCTACGGTGCGGGGCCACCACCTCCACCATCTTTGCCTTCCTTTGGTGCTCCGCAGCCGTACGGTTATCAGACACCATCACATCACCCACCTCCCGGTTATCCTCCATCAACCATCCCGCCGTCATCGATGAATCCGGCCCGCGCACACATGCTTCAGCAGCATTCCGGTTCTGGATGGGGTCAAAATTCATCTTGGAGTTAAACGTTTTTTGATCTTCCTGCTCTTCGCCTCCGCCTTCATTTTCGTAGCCATGTTTGGATATAGGACATGTGTACGTGTATTATGTATAGATTTGGGTCTTAATATGCATTACTATTACATTTCTTGTTGCAAACTGGGCCGAAGATATTATTGGATCATCGAGCAGCCTGAGTCACTCAAGCTTGGGTTTTTGTAGGTGAGACAGACCAGATGTTGAAACCAAGTATATTTACGTGTTGGCTTTGATATCATGAACAAACACAGTTTTAGTTGACTCTCCGTGCCATCCACGGTTACTGCTAGCACTAACGAGAAATCGACATCCCGGATCGACGACTGATTTGAAATAAACGGATTTGAATGGAATGGTTTTGTATGATGGTTGTGCAGATACGTACGCATTTGGGAAATGTACCCTCCGTGATGTCCTGGTATGATCTTGAATTGCACCCCACCTCTGGACTTTCCAGAATCGGGCTCACCCGCCTCCGCGACGTTCCACAATCGCAGATTATCAAAGGAAGCACTGGCAGAAAATGTGATACGTAAGTTTCTCAGTGTGAAGGGTGAAAGATGTGATATGAAAAATGGGGGCCGAAATGCAATGGAATCGACAAATGAAAGAATCATGAAGGGGACGGAAATGGGGAGGGTGAAGCAATGACAGGTTGAATGAATGATAGTATTAGCGCGGTCTTAGCACAGTTGCATATCACGATCGCGGTATTTGACAGGGGATTCTGGAGGGAGTTAGGAGAAAAAGTAGACTAACCAAGCGATGTGACGGCAATCTGGGAATGCGACGACACAGGAGACTACACCGGAACTGGTGGGATTCCGGAGCGTCTTGAGGAGTCGGGGGGTGCTGGAAGGGCCAGAGCGTCCGAGGAGTCGTACATCCCAGACGTCAACTGTCCCATTACGCCTGCCGGCATAGATCTGACTACCATCGGCAGACCAGCATGCCTGACATGGGAACCAAGATATTTTTCTGCTGAGAAGTACAAATTGTGGCAATCGGGTCGCGTACTTACGGATAGACACCAGGGGGGCGTTTTCTCGCTGAGCCAGAGTCGTCCGACACCCCTTCCTGGATTGTTTACTCTTCTATCCCAGAGAATGACTTGACCGTCAATAGAGGCTGTCAGCAATAAATCCGGCGTAAACGTCGCATAGTTTGAAGGATCAAGGAGGGGTGGAGCACTCTTCGGTGGAGCTACTGTTGTAGCTGGACGCGGTGTGGGTGCGGGAACTGGCTGTGTGAAATTTTGTTGACCGGGCATGGCAATCTTGTTCTCAAAGGACACTGGTTCTGGCTTAGTATGTTCTATCTCCATAGCGTTAGCATCGTCTGCATCGTCCCCGTCAAATAGAGGGTCGAATGATGCATCAGATTTGGCGTCTGAATCGGCGCTTGGAGGTAGATTCTCGGGGTTTTCAGACTTGAATTGGGAAGCATCAGGAAGAGATACGTCGTTGGTGAACGTTTCATGTTTTGGCGGACTAGCCGAATGGTACAATGTTTCTTGTCCCAAACCCGAGAGCGACTGCGTCTCTTGAGCTGAGTCTCCCATGGATGTATCGGTACGTGCAAGACCAGGGGATCCAGAATCTGAATAACAGGGGTTCTGAGGCCTGAGAGCGATCGCAGCCAACTGGGAACCATGAGCCGTGAAGTTACGAACGCCTTGCCCGGTGTTCAGGTCCCATTGCTACACATATATGCTCAACTTTGAATTTCGTAATCAAAATAGCATGGAATGACTTACAATCGCTTCACCGTCCCATCCGGCACTGAAGAAGGATTTTTCATCATAATCTAGAGAAAGTCCTGAGACGGCACGTCCCCTGTGCCCGTTCATAACATGGCATAGTCTACCAGGTTCGTGCCGCACAGTAAAGAGGTTTATTTGTCCAGTCTGGAGCCGCATTCGAGTAAGGTTAGAGCCTCTCCCAAATCAAAGGTATTTTACGTACGTCTGAGCCTCCCAATGCCCACAGTGCATCCGAATGCATGGCCAAGCTATAAACCGGTGCCACACCCGAATCATCATCCGCCAACGCGGTTCCATTCATCTTTGAATTAGATGAGGTAGGGTTCTCCCACCAGCAATATAGGTTGCCAGCCTTCATAAGACCCTCGACAACACCTGCATGGTGTCTCTGAGGCGCTGAGAGAAAGGTCTTGCCGTTGAGAGCAGTGAAAATGTCATAGTCACGTATGTAGCCGTCGTCCGAGCCCGTGAGGAGATGCGTCATGCACATGGAGGAAGCCAACGAATGGACGGGCCCCGGATGTGGTAGTGCACACATTGCTTCTACCGTAAAGGATCTAGGCTGTGGGAGGTCCGGACTGAGGTTATAGCGGAGAGCCTGACGCCGTCGTGCCGCAGGGGAAGGTGAACGTCGGCGTGGCGGTTGGGGCGCTAAGATATGTCTCTTCAGCGCGTTGAGCACGATCTGGGCAGTAAACGGATTTACGTGGAATAACATGTTGCACAGAAATGCCCTTAGAGTCATGCTGCGAGATATTGGCATGGTCAGTCGTCGAAACCGTCGCGGTCGTATGTGGTGGAAGAACTGGTGTCTCTGGGACATCTATATCCATGGAAATCCCCCCGCTTCCAGGTTCCTCTTCCTCGTCATCGTCATCATCATATTCCTCCTCGTCATCGTCGTCGTCCGAAGATTCCTAGGATTCCAGAGACATAATTGGGTACGTTCAGACATGGGAGAATACCTGAATATACACACACCTCCTCGCCGTCCTCCGTCACATCTTCCGGTGCATCAATCAATACATTCTCATCCTCATCATCTTCACCTTCGAACTCGAGTCCTTCTAGCCCGTCGTCTTCAGAGTCGCTTGCCATTCCGCTGTAGTGTTCAAATAACAAGAGTAGTTGCTAAATTGGGCGGGCCGAGAGATCCGCCACCCCGAAAAGGGACCACGTTCCCATATGTAATTACTTCATCCTCAGGCTCCGACTCTCATTCTCTTCATATCATGGTTTTGGCAGACTTAGGGCGCAAGCTCAATGCTGCGCTATCGTCACTCAACAGGGCACCTGTAGTGGACGAAAAGGTAAGCCACTGCGAGTATTTATTTTGGATGTCCCCGAATGCCTGATTTATGGTGCGCAGGTCCTCGATGCAATGCTCAAAGAAATCACGGCGGCCTTACTCGAGACGGATGTGAACGTAAAGCTCGTTGCTTCGTTACGGAGCAAGGTGAAACAGAAGATGAAAGCACTGTTAGAGCAAAATGCTGGCGATAAAGCAAAGGAAATGAACCGGAAACACCTCATCCAAAAGGTGACGTCTCTCTTGGCTATTCGACCCGCGTGCTTTAATTTAATGTTATCTTACTGTGACTGTAATCAGGCGGTTTTCGATGAACTCGTGTCTCTTGTTGATCCAGGTGTAGAGCCTTACAAGCCTAAGAAGGGCCAGTCCAACGTAATCATGCTCGTTGGTTTGCAAGTGCGTCTCAAACCAAGCTATCCCCTCTTCCTGAAGTTCTAATCCGAAGGAAATGACAGGGAAATGGAAAGACAACAACCTGTACAAAACTCGCTGTGCATTATCAAAAACGTGGTTTCAAATCTGCCATAGTCTGCGCAGACACCTTCCGTGCTGGAGCATTCGACCAAACCCGTCAATCTGCGACTAAAGCTAAAGTCGCTTATTTCGGTTCATACACCGAGACCGACCCGGTTTCCATCGCAGCTCAAGGTGTCGCAAAATTCAAAAAGGAGAGATTCGAAGTCATCATTGTCGATACATCAGGACGGCACAAGCAAGAATCCGAACTGTTCCAGGAGATGGTGCAGATTGGCGATGCCGTGAAACCAAATATGACAGTGTTGATTCTGGATGCGAGTATTGGACAGGCCGCGGAGGCGCAAAGTAGAGCGTTTAAGGAGAGTGCAGATTTCGGTGCTATTATTGTGACGAAGATGGACGGCCATGCAAAAGGGGGAGGCGCAATTTCAGCGTACGCCACCCCCTTAAATATCATTCATTCTTTTCTGACAATTATATTATCAGTGTCGCAGCAACCCAAACACCTATCATTTTTCTTGGTGTAGGCGAACACCTACACGATCTCGATCGCTTCTCTCCGCAACCTTTCATTTCTAAGCTACTCGGTCTTGGCGATATGCAAGGCCTTATGGAACACATGCAAGATCTCGCAACACAGAACCCCGACAAGCAGAAAGAAATGGCCAAGAAGCTCGAGGAAGGCAAACTGAGCATCCGGGATTGGCGTGAGCAGATCCAAAATGTCATGAATATGTATGTTGATGATCTATGCAATCTTATTCTGACGTGTCCCGACCCGAGTAGTTTTTTCTAAACTTGCTTTCTTTATCTAGGGGCCCAATAAGCAAAATTGCCTCCATGATTCCAGGACTACCTCAAGAACTTCTACAGGGCTCCGACGAAGAAGGTTCACAGCGGATGAAACGAATGATCTATATCACGGATAGCATGACGGCCGTTGAACTTGATTCTGACGGGTCGCCCTTTATGGAACTGGGAAAAGATGGGAAACCCATCGGCCTTACATGGCGAGTTACACGCGTTGCACGGGGGAGCGGTACGAGCGTCCGCGAAGTCGAGGAGCTACTATGTCAATATCGCATGATGGCTAATATGGCAAAGCAAGCCGGAGGAAAGAACGGATGGTAAGTCTGTGCAAGATTTAATTAATCTCAGGGTTAACAATGATGAATGTAGGCTTCAGGCCATGCAAAAGATGCAGCAAGCAACCGGAGGAAAAGGACGAGGGTTGAATGGAATGCCTACGCCAGCACAGATCCAGGCGCTGCAACGTGCGATGCCACCAGGAATGTTACAGCAGATGCAACGCCAGTTGCGGAATGGTGGTGGCATGCAAGAGATGATGAAAGCCATGATGCAAGGTCAAGGTGGCGACCAGCTCGATGTTGAAGAGATGCAGCGTACGTCAATCATGCTACAGAGTTTCAGGATTTTGATCTGATATTCTTAATAGGTATGATGGCCCAAATGGGAAACGGCCTCGGTGGTCTTGGTGGGCTCGGGGGACTCGGAGGACTGGGCGGCATGCCAGGTATGGCAGATATGTTCAAAATGATGGGAATGGGCGGTGGACGGTGAGGAGAGTTGTATACTGTAAGTTTGCCGAATTTAGAAATAAATACGGTTGTTGACGATATCACCAAACTATTTTGCCGTAGAATGACAGTCCAGAGTCGGTACACATGTAAGATACCTTGTAACGATAATACGTTCTCAAGTCTGGTAGGATCAATAGGTTTGAAGACCGTAGAAAAACAGACATCTGATACCGGGTTTATCACAACTCGGCTTGTTGTTTCCATCGTTTCTTGATACTAGAGGCAGCAGACTTGTTGCCAAATATGAAACTGGAAGTATGCTTGTCGGCGCCTGTTGTCTTTGACGTGGAAGAAGATTCTGCAAACATAATCTGCATGGTCATGTGAGTGGGTACATCAGAAGGCTACGGAAGAGTAGGAAAGAGATCACGTACCGCCCAAAGGCCCCAGACGCCGATAACAAAGGAACCGACGAAAACTACAGACGCAAGGGGTCCAACTGATTTGGTATTCCACGCTAGAAATGCGGACAGATTAGCGGCAAAAGTGAGGGGCCTGAGGAGAGGCTGATATTGCTGGCTTATTTGCTGTGTCAGGGGAACTGGTTGAGGTGGACAGGGTACCTGATGAAAGGATCAGGAATCTTGGAATCGAGATTTATGATGGGGGCTTGAATCGGGCGGTTACACTGACATTGAAGATGAGAGCCAGGGCAACCGCAAGTAGCAGGATGCCGAAGTGGAGAGCAAGGAAAGACTCGAGAGGAGTCAAAGCAGCGCGGGGGTCTGAAGAGGCTGATTCCGAGATGAAGAGGAGGAGGCGAGGAGAGAGGGTCAGACACGAGGCCAGCAGCAGCACACTGTGAAAATAGTAAGAAATATCCAAAAATAAATTGAGAAAATTTAGATTCACATCGTAGCCGACACCCAGGTCCAAATAACGATAGAATTATTAGGAGATGGAAGGAGAGGAGGGGGAATATTCCGGGGCTGCTGGTTGAGGTAGTCAAGATGGTGGTCGGACATGGAAGAAGTGAGGGTGACGTCATTTTCTTTTACTGAATCTGATGTGACCCGGAAGAGTGGGCAGCACAGGAAACCGGGACAAGACAATTTTTGTTGAAAATAGCTTAGTGCTTTTCTACCTTGGTGTTTTCCTCCACACATCTCTCATGCTTCTCTCACTGACATATTACACCTCCTCAGCCCAGTTTCAAGATCATGCCTTAGCCCTCTGCTGTTTTCTCTTTCTCTCTCACTGGTACTCGAATGTCCGACAACAGTTCCCCGCCCTATGCCTACGTTGGCGAAGACGATTCCGGCTACTTTCGTACTGTCCACGGCAGAAGGCTTAACGTCCTCAACTCCGTCTATCTCCTCCCTGTAGATGAAGACGAGGTCAAGGTATTAGCCACTCCGTTACGATATACACTAACCCTCTTCCTCATCGTCGTCGCCTAGCGTTCCGAGCGTCATCATCGCTTGCTTCAATTCGTGTTCAGGGGACGCAACTACCTAGGACCTGTTAGAGAGGCCCTCCAATTCGGCCAGCAGCGCCGAAGTATGTCCCTGGCGATGACAAGCTAAACTTAAATAAATCTAATACGACCCTACTAGTACTAGACTTAGGGACTGGCGGCGGTTCCTGGTACATTCACCCACCATCACCTGTCGGCGGTCGCATATGCTCACCAGAGACTCTTGCACAGGGCAATCGCTATGGCCGACGAATTTCCTCGTGCAGAGGTTATTGGAATCGATCTCGCGCCTATCCAGCCAAGGTATTGTTACATGCTTTGTATCTCCCCCGAACCGAACAATCCCCTGCCTGCGCATCCTCATGTTCGTACGGCCGGTGTGGATGTCCTAACACGACCATTTCCTCATTTAACAGAATGGTTCCATCCAATTGCACGTACGTTGTTCTCTTCCTCGGTTCCGTCCAACCACCCCACCGTTAAACTCGTTTATCTGTCTACCCCCCGATCAGGTTCGAGCTCTGCGATCTCGATCAATTGCCCATCCCTTACCCAGACAATCACTTCGACCTTATTCACGCTCGTTCAATGCACACTGGCGTACGTCTCATTTTTATCTATGCCGCTCCGATCAAACTAACAAACGTTACTTATCGTCCTCGTGCTCTCGGTGCCAAATTTACCGCCGTTTTTCCTGGTCCGGTCCAATCGCTCTTTTATGTCTATGTTCTGGAATCTTTTCCGGCTCGCCTTGTCCGATAAATCCATAGATTCGAGATTATCCTCGTTTCCTCAAGGAGATTGCCCGTCTTCTTCGCCCAGGTGGCCTTGTCCTCTTGATCGAACCCAGTCTACATCCTGTGTTCTCGAATACTTCAGTTCCAGTTGCAGCACCCCAACATCCTAATCCATCTTCCCTTACATCAGCGCGAGAACCATCCGCGTCGACGAGCTCTGGGGCCAGCGGCAATCCTATAATCGCGCAAACAACACCTGTCTCAACAGTCCCCCTTTCGAATGCTGCTGCCGGTAGTACAAGACATGGTTCTGCCACGGCCAGTGCCAGCGCGGGCGGACAACATGGGTGGATTAACCTCTGGGAGGCATACCGGACGTGCTTGGGCCTTCAAGGGGTCGACATCACTGTCCCAGAGCGTCTCCCAGAGCTCCTGTCGGCCACCGGTCATTTTGAGAGGGTTGTTGTGCAAGACGGAAATATTCCAGTTGGGTTTTGGCCACAGGGTATGTTTCCCGAATTATCTCGCAGTGCATGACTCACTGGTTCCATTCTCGTTTGTTTTTATTCTTTAAAAATTATGCCAATATTTCAACGGACCTATCTTCGCGTCTCCATCGTCCTGGATTTTTCCCACTCCACGACAATCGATCGCAGATGAAAATCTTCTGACCGTCGGCCAGTTGCAGTGGCTGGACTACGACCTCTTCATTCCTGCTCTCAAACCTCTGTTTCTCTCCCGCGGTATGCCTCCCTCCCAGGTTGACCGAATCATCACACTTGCCCAGCACGATCTTTATTATCCATCCACCTGCCAATCTACTCGCCTCCACATCGTATATGCATCCAAGTCTTTGTGGTAATCAGCATAATTTGTACATACCATAGCTTCATCAAAACGACGTATCGCTAGCCGATAACTTCTTTCATAACATATTCGAATGTTCGATGAAAGGTTTCCAACTGAATGTCTGAATGTCATTGCTATCGGTATCACCTTCGCACACACTTTCGTACTTACATATCACCAAACTCTCATCGTCCCCTGAAAGTGAACAGAAATCGGAGACGATAATGCAACAGCTCTCACCCAGGAAATAGAAGATAAGCGGTTGTAATACCTCTATTCCTTGAGTAAGTACACACAACGGAACAGTCGACGCCCAACTCCCTACAAACAATACAAAAACAGCCAAGTATCAGCCACAGCATGGTAGGTTGATGTAGGCGTGCGCTTTACAAGAGATACAACAACGGCATCAATCAAAAGCATCATCAACAAAAGCATAAAAGACGGCGTGATAGGAACGGAAAGGAACGGACGGGTCACGAACAAAACCCAAAAGCAATAAAGAAATGAAGTGAAGAGCCCACACTACTGTTGTTCCTTCGTAGAGAACTCTTGGAGAACATTGAGAGCCTCCTGAACCTTGGCGTTCATTGCTTCCTCAGTTTCGAGCAAGGCTAGTAGCTCATTGTTATCCATCTCGAGAAGCATACCAGTGATCTTTCCAGCAAGGTCGGGTTGAGTACTGAAAGAATAATCAGAACAACACCTGATGTACAGGGGAACATAGCAACTTACGGAGCAATACTCATATAGATAACCTCGCCAAGCATTTGCTTCTGCTCCATGGGAGAGGCAGCAGCCAGTTGATCGGCAGTGATAGACGGCAAGTTAGACTGCTGAGTGGTGGGAGCGGCGGCAGGCTGGGCGGGTGCAGGAGCACCTTGGGGACGAGCCTGTGGCTTGTTAAAGGTGGGCTGAGGAGCGCGACCGGCAGCACCAGGAGCATTAGGAGGAGGGGGAGCACGACCAGGGGCGGGAGCTCCCTGAGGAGCGGGACGAGGGGCGGCACCGTTTGGAGGGGGACCATTCGCGCGAGGAATTGGAACGTTAGGATGAGTAGGAGAGGAACCAGGTCCACGAGCAACAGGGGGACGAGGAGCTCCGCGAGGGGGATATCCAGCGCCTGGAGGGAAATAGCCCTGAGGAGGGGCTTGACCATAACCACCAGGAATGGGGGCCATGCCGGGAGCTTGTCCATTGGGATAGCGAGGGCGAGGCGGCATCATACCAGGTTGACCGTAGCCCATCATACCACGACCTTGGGGAGGGAAGCCAGGTCCAGGAGGATAGTATATGGGTCCGTTGATGTATCCACCTGGGATGCCAGCAGCAGCGGCTTGTTGCATTCTGATCTGATTGCGCTGGGCAATCTGGCTCTCGAGTTGTTGCCTGCGCACCTCACGACGCTGAGCGAGCGAAACATAGAGAGGCTTAGTTCCAATCATCTTGTTATTCATTTCAGCAACAGCCTTGGTAGCCTCATCAGGAGAGGAGAAGCACACAAAGCCGAAGCCTTTGGAAGTACCCTTCTCATCGCGCATGACCTTGCAGCTGGTGATGGTACCGAAAGGTTCGAACTCGCCGCGAAGCTTGTCATCGTCGAAGTCATCCTCCAAGTTTTTGATGTAGAGATTGACGCCCTGGTATTTGGACAACTTCTCCAGCTTGGCCTGCTCGTACGAACGGCGAAGCTCCTCCTCACGCTCAGCTTTCTTCTGGGCACGAGTGACGAAAAGCTTTTTGCCACCCAATTCGAATTCGTTCAGCTCGTCAACCGCCCTTTGAGCCTCCTCGTGCTTTTCGTAATTGACGAAGCCAAAACCTTTGCTCTTTCCTTCATCATCAGTCGCAACGAGAGCAGATGTAACATTTCCGAATCTGCAAAAGAGCTCAGTGAATTCCTCCTGGGTCACTTCGGTGTCCAAGTTCTTTATGTAGAGATTGGTGAACTGGGCCTTCATCTCGTCGAGTTTGGATTGGCGCTCCTAGCATAATTGGATACATGAGCGGGGTTCTTTCGACTTAAAGGCATAGAAGCTAACCTTGCGAGAAATATGGTGACCGACGTAGACCTTCTTGTCGTTGAGCAACATGCCATTGACAGACTTGATGGCGTTGTCGGCAGCCTCGGCGGTTTCATAGTGGACGAAACCATATCCCTTGGAGCGACCGTGCTCGTCGGTGGCGACCTTGCAGGACAAGACGTTGCCGAAAGCCGCAAAGGTATCATGGAGGGCCTAAAAAACGCATCGTATGTCAGCGCACGCGTGTATGCATACACTAGGCTATAAGACGTACCTTGTTGTCGATGGCCTCATCCAAGTTTTTGATGAAGATATTGCCCTGACCAGTTTTACGGAGAGCAGGGTCACGCTGAGACCACATGATCCGGCTGAGATAAGAGCAAGACGCCTGTCAGAATACACGGAATGGTTGGGACGTAGACATGTAGCACGCACCATGCACGGTTCTTGATCAGCGAATAGTTGAGTTGCTCAAGAGCCCTCTCGCCTATATGCGCCACAAACATTATTAGTCAAGAGAACCCCGAAATGAGGGTGGGTCAGCTCACCATCAGCAGCATTGAGGTAATTGACATATGCATAACCGAGAGATCGACGGGTGACTGCATCACGGCAAACACGAATGCTAAAGACGGATTCAGATTAGTCAAGAAATCGCGATCGCAGTTATCAAATAACATACCTGGCAACAGGGCCAATCATGTTGAAGATCTCGAAAAGCATAGCCTCGGTGACGGTGGGGTCGAGCTCGCCAACATAGAGAGAGGCAGAAGGAGCAGAAGTTTGAGGGGCAGGAGGGTTGTAAGGGGCTGGGACTGGCACAGCAGGAGGAATAGTAGGCTCGACGACCTGGACTGATTCGGGTTGTTGAACGGCGGGAGAAGACATGGTTGTTTGTTTTTATGAAGATTGAGGGGTCGTTACTGCTTTGTGAACTTTTTCTGCGACTGGATGGGATTATCTGAACATTAGATGAAGGTAGCGGAGGAATGGAGCCCACGTACACAGGAAGAGGTAACAACACAACCGCTTGAGTATATGAAAGGGGTTTTCTAAGTTTTTATGACTGGTTTTGGCTTTTTGGTGGTCAGCGCTGATGACGACGGCGAGAAAGACGAGTCTCACCTTTAATGAGATGGTTGGTTAAAGAAAACGGCGCACTGCCTAGGGCCACTCATTTTTGATCAAACAGTTTCAAACTCCGATATGCGCACTGTTCATTTCCACTTACGGCTCCTCCATCCGCAAACGTTATTCCCATTTCTCTTGGCCCAAGCGCTGACTCCTGGCGATCCCGAGCTTGTCGCACCGCAGCCCCACCATTCCTGAGGATATACAAATTATATCCCTATTGGCTCAAACACTTCCAGTTCGCCTACCTGACAAATATTGCGGGAATAACATAGATTCGACATACGTACGCTCGGAAATATTAGTATGCACAGATGTATGTATGTGTCGCGGCTTCTGAATGAAAGGAACCCTCCCTGTCACGAGATGTGGCACAAGAAATGTACGGATCTTCTAGTGCTCACCCTTTCTTCATGTTGCAAACGAGCAACGAAGCAGGTTCAATGTCATTTCTATGTTCTGTCGAAAGTTCGAAATTGAGGGGTGAATTTATTGTATGCGTCATTCCTCGTGTCACAGCCAATTTTGCGCTTAAGCACACAAGCTTTTCATCCATTCAGATCAGCCTGGCCTCAGGCTTTGGCTCGTAGACGAAACCCCTCTTCAAGGTCCGATATTCTGTTACAGAAGAGTACAAGTAACACAGTAGTCATACTTAGCAAGCTCCAACATGATTGTCACATAGGCTAAGGTAAAATTACATTATGTACTCCTTCATCCTCGCGTGAAATATGCTTTCGCGCCATGTGTGGCCAGCTCTGCTTTGGCCTAGATAATAAGAAGTCAGTCAATTAGGTCACGGTAATGACTACTTTTCAGGAGAGTGCGGCGATAATACTGACCTTTTCCATAGAGTGCCCCGCGGCATTGTGGTGTTGATATATCTAGAAAACGGATAAGTGTCAGAGAATTGCTTCATTGAAGAGGTGAAGTGAAAGAGATCTTTCCTGGCGATAATAGAAGGCGCTACCAACTCCTTGAATTATCCAACCAACGGTAGCTATGGTACCAAGGATAGCGGCAGCCCAATGGTGGTTGATAAACATGCGGATGGTCTGAATCAGTCCAGCTGAGCCAGTGCTAGAGTACACATGGGTGAGCAGGTCTTCCGCCTCGGACTTAGGTCGGCGAATGGAACATGCATACCTGGGCACACCTATGATCCTGTGTGGCGAGAATGAGGACGAGTCAGGAGAACGACTTGGATGATGTGCTTACATGTATGCACTGAAGAGAAGATGGAAGCCTCCAAAGAAGAAGTATAGGTCTGGATAGAGAGATTTAATCCAAGCGCGGGTTCTAATCGGCTGACTTACAGTAGTATAGCGCCTGCTCCTGTAATCAATCCAAGTCAGCACAAGATCTTGGCTTCTTATGTCCAAATTACTCACCTTCATATAGCCATTGTAGATGGGTCTGAGCTTGACATTAAGCAAGGTCGAGACAAGAAGGGAGAGAGACTGCATACCGGTACCAGAGGAGGAAGGAGGTGATGGATATCAAGAACACATAGCTGGACGGGATAATTAGAGTTTGAACCCATGTTGAGTACTAATGAACTAATTTACCCAATGCTGGCACCGAGATCACTGCCACCACCACTCGTGTCAGTGAAAAAGACGAGGAAGCATGCGACCATGTTTATGATCAGGGTGGCCAAAAGAACGAGCCATAGCTGATACAATCGTGTGATGAGGGGCCGCGAAGCTTCGGGTATCTCATCTTGAATCGAGTGGTAAATGAGGGGGAAGACTGGAAGGAACAGAAGAGGGAGACGTTAGTATCGTGGACGTTGTGCCATGGGAATGGATAACTCACAAAATGGCCAATTATTTCTGCCATGTGTACGAATATGTTCAGCCTTCTTATTCAGTTCGGTCTCTCTTCTCTCGAGGTCGGCCTCTCTGCGCTGGATATCTTCAAGCCTTGAAACTTCTGGCTGCGGTGGATCGTCAAAGGGGTTCGCATCCAGAGAGTGAGATGAGGCAAAGGGGTTCTCGTTGTATTTGCCTGAATCAAAGAGTTGAGTGTAGAGACGCAGTAAGACGCAATATTTTGAACGCACTCATGGTATCGTCGAAATGTACTGGTCGTTAGTATTACAGCCAAACACGACGTTGAACGTTGAACACAGGCCGTTGCGAACACAGCCGGAGATTGCCGATATTTGGATAAAGCAGGGATGGCCAAACAATGGTAATGGAATCGAGCTTCGACGGCCTCAGGATGCCTGACCCCTTCGCCCAATGCTGCGCCGAGGATTCTCTCGGGATTGTCAAAGAGGAAGCATATTCTTGGGTCAAATACCAGGAAAGATTGATAGAAGGTGAGGGCCGTGATACAGGCACCGGGTATCGCACGGGGGGGATTCACGGAAACTCTAGGAGCTAGTACAAAGGGGCCAGCACACAAGGGATACGGCATGTCGTTGTACCGATCCGCAGAAAATGGGGCAGTGTGCCAGTCGACGGCCGGCGAGATGAGCAAGCGGATGTATGAATATCTGTTGCTATTTATAGCATAAATATCCCCCGAATCGGCGTGACAATTTGGGTATAAAGTCTCGAGAATTGACATCGTGTTCAGCTAGGATATTCATTTCTGGATTTCATTCCTTCTCGTCTTCCAAATGTAAGTCTCGTTCTCCTCGTGCCTTCCCTTCATATCTCATTTCTGGGCATCAGACCTCTCCCTCCTCTCTTTAAATACGAACCCACACACATTCCTTCTCCTCACCACAGTCTGTCGACCACTGGTTTCTTCCTCAGTCACTACTCGTTCCTCCTCGCCAGCCATGTTCAACATTGTCTCTCTTTGTGTTCTCGCACTCGCTACTTCTTCTGTCACTAGTCTTGCCATCCCCCGCGGTGCTGCGGCTCCCTCTACCTGGTCAAACTCCTTGGAGGTGTGCTGTCTAGCCCCTGATATACGACGTCCTCTTGACACTCCTTTTTGCTCAAGGATTACACAACATATCATAACCGGTACCTTGCCATCGGTTGCTATACGAAGCACGACACCTCCTTCTTTGACCGCTGCTGCCGCCCTCTCCAGGTAGGGCGCCTACTCGCTCTATGTAGTATATCATTATCCTGACCGTGGTATTAGCGTGGAACCGAACCAAATTCTGCCTGTGCATCCTCCTCCTCCTCAGCTGCTCTTCCCGAGCCGAGCCCAGTTGACACTGAGGAAGATGATGGGGATTGCGAAGAGTCTGATGGAACTGAGGATGATGATACGACGACAGTAGCGGCTGTGCCGAAGCCTACCCCCACTTCAACACCGGTACCCGCCCCGTCCAATTCCCCTTCTGCGACCTCCAACAATGTCGTAAGTGCCAAACTCGGCGCTGCTTCCAACAGCGACGTTCAAACCGGTGGCTTGTATGTGATATCTCCGAGCATCATTGACAAATGGATTTACATATCACCTTTAACAGCGCAACCTTCTTTTACCAGAACGGCAACGCAGGAGCCTGTGGTACTGTTCATAAAGATGGCGACCTAGTTGCCGCCATTGGTCAGTCAACCTTTACCTGAACATTGTTAATTCCCCTCACATTGATTGGAAAGATGCCGACCGCTACGGAAACACCGGTGCTAAGTCCTCCCTCTGTGGCAAACGAGTTGAGATCACAAACACAAACAACCACAAGGTGGGTTACATCTTTGTTCTAATTTAACCTCATGCTGACCATTGTTATCGTCCATAGTCAGTCACAGTCACCATTGCTGATGCATGCCCCACATGCAAAAACCGCAATTCCATTGACCTTTCTACTGGTGCTTTCCTGAGAATCGCCACAGAAGAGGAGGGCATGGTCCCCAGTGCGTTCACATATACTAATTGCACTTCTAACAAGTTGACCCTTCTTTTTAGTTACCTGGAAGTTCACCTCCTAAACACCCTCCGCGGATTACGATCCGAATATCTCCTTTGATTTCTTTATTTGGCTCTCATAACTGTTTACCCTTCCTCCGCTTTTCTTCCATTGGGCTGGATCCCTTGACGACTTGATGTCGATGGGCGGCATGAGAATTAATCAGCCATGGTCAATATGAGGCTATTGACACCGGGTGGCGATAGAATCCTCCTGGTCAGGACCTGGCTGGTATCTCTCTTGAGTAGTCCGCTCGTTAGTGTGTATTAATCCTGGCGTTACCTTCATACTCGCTTCTCTTATTGTTGTTTTATATTTTGGTTCAGATCATCTCATTTCGTATATTTTTCTTGAATCCATAGATAACTAGAATCAATCATGTATCATGGGTCGATAGACGAGATTCGCAGGAAGAATCAATAGAGCTTTCCAATTATCTTCGGCTAGATAAGATGTGCTATGGGCGTGACGAAAGCCGAAAAACTCATGACGTTGACGTCACAAACTGTCTAAGCTCAGCCCTCAGGGCCATAAACCCTATGTGACTTTCCTCCCGACTTTTTCTCGAGCGCCTTCGACACCCGTCCAGAGACAACGAAACTCATATAACGGGATGAATCCTGCATTACGACGAATCCTCGTTGTGGGAGGTAATGGATTCATTGGTATGTATCGCGGCTAATTCGCTGTTGAAGAAACTCGTTGGTTCTGACCGTTAGCAGGTTCTGCCGTGTGTAAGCTAGCTGTTGCACGCGGAATACAGGTCACCAGCGTCAGGTCAGTTCATGACCTTCTCCTCACGAAGAATAATCCTGACAAATGGATTCTGCGACATGTACCACTTTCTCTTCCCCGCCCATAATATTATCTCGTGTTTCTGCTTCTAGCTCGTCTGGGAAACCATACCGCACGGCGAAAGGCCATACACCAGCATGGGCAAATAAGGTTGTTACGAAATTCCTTATTTCCTCTACCTTCTCTCCTGTCGGTTTCTCTTCCCTCAAGCCCTCGGCCCCTATGCATGCGTGCCACTTTACTCGCCGTCCCCCGGCTTCCTTTAGCTCACTTGCCTCCCAACTTCTATTCTGTCATTCCGTCCCCATTAAGCGCAGGCGTGCGTCAAAGTCTCATGTTCCATTCAGGTTTTGCGCAACTTAATCCCCCTTGCATGCGTGGTTTGCGTTCTCCGTGGATTCATGTGCCATGACCACCAGGACTGTGCTGAAGGCCTAGAACGCACTTTTCACTTTCTATCGGATGCTTTTCGTGCTTAGCGTTGCTGCGATGTGCAGTGTGGGCGTACTTGCTACCTACACGCTCTTACGGGCCTGTACGTCTGGGTTATATGAATTTGTGAATGTGGAACTGGTCACCATACACATGGCACCTAAATGAATAGTCTGTGACGAGACGCTCACCTGGAATCAATCCATTCCCTTCACCCCCTCCGACTCGAGTTCGTGGTCATCTGTTGACCCGCGCTTCATTTTCAACCAAAAAGGATATAGCGCTAACGTACCCAAACTCCTTACTTCCAGGTGGACTGGCAAAAGGGCGATGCACTCCATCCTGAGAGCTTTGCGCATCTCCTTCCAGAAGTCTCTGGAGTGGTGCACACGCTAGGCACCCTTTTCGAAGACGCGGACGGAGCGTATAAACGTGCTCTCAGGTCCGGAGACGTTCCTGGGTTACTTGGCAGTTTCTTCAAGAACGTTGTTACTGGTGGGAATGGAGGAAATCCGCTTGAGAAGCACCAGCAACTTGGAGCGGTGAATGGGAGAGGTACCTATGAGATTATGAATAGGGATTCTGGTAAGCTGTCTCTCCCCCTTCTTCTCTGCGCTACGACTTTGCTGTTTCGTGTTCCTCTGCCCTGTCGATAGGGAATTTGACGTATTATAGTTTACCAGTTACTGACATTTTTTAATTACCGCCTTCTCCTGCTCTCACATGGGTCCTTCCTCGGAAACATTTGGAAAACTTCGATTTGCGATTCTCATTGGCCATACGTCCACGATGCTCACGACCTACGTCCTTACTGCGCCAATACAGCGCTGCGGGTCTGCGAGGCATTCGTATGTTCAACACCATCCAGTAGTGCTGACGGCAATATGCCGCGACCGTTTGTGTATATCTCCGCAGAGGACATTTTCCGACCTGTGATCCCTGCGCGATACATTGAAACGAAACGAGAAGCCGAGAGGGGTATTGAAGAGCTGATGGCCAACAACACCGACTATCGAGGCATTTACATTCGTCCAAGTGCGTGTTTCGACAGTCGTACCCCGGTATAGTCTAGTTTCTGACTGGAATGCCCTCGCGCCCTCTTGTCCTGAAACTATACCTGTGACTTCGTGGGCTCTCATTCAATAACGATCCCGTTGATTCGCATTGCCCTGCTCACCTGGAAACCACACGCACACTTGTGCACACTCCTTCCCGACCTCGTGATTCCGCAGGCTTAGTTTATCACGCTCATCAACGGCCTCTAACAACGCCCGCAGCGGTTTTGTTCGATCTTTCGGCAACACTTCACGCCAATGTCCCTCGAGGGGTTCCAACGCCATCGGGTATTCTCCGATCACTCGGCACCCTAATGCCCCAAGGAGTGGGGGAGCATAATCAAGAGCTGCCAACGGAACCAAATAATACAGCGACTGGACCAAGAATAGAAGACCCAGGCCTGACAAAGTCTCGATGCTCGGCTGGATCGTTGGGCGACCCAGGAGTTGTAGGAACACTGCTGGAATCGATGGCTAGTGCACTGGAGGTGCCCCCGATCCATGTAGACCACGTTGCGGGTGCGATCGTGGTTGCTCTGGATTCTGCGAGTGGTATCCGGGGCGTAGTCGGAGTCAGGCGTATGCGACAGCTGATTGGGTGGTCGGAGAGCGGCGGCAACGGTAGTCCAAAGACCGCACAGATCGAAATAGGATCTGGATTGTAGAGATTGTGTTTTTTGTATGTGATTATATTTATGATGGCTCAAGAGGTCCAATCGGACAGTGAGCTTCGCAAGATATGCTAAAGAGGACATCATCCTGAGGGAAGTAGTTAGTAATGATACTCCTTTGACACCTATTAGGGGTGTTATTGGCCTTCGAGGCAGTGATTGCAATGCTGCTTACTGTCAGTGGGAACGCCATGACTCGGTGCTGTGTCATCATGGACAGACTAGATCATGGCCGCATGCATGACAAAATCAACCTCGAAATCAATCGTACAATGATGGATTTGCGGTTAAAAGTGACGGGTCTTTGACTGTAGCGCTACACGAGAGGACTCTTCCTCACTCGTACGATCGACTTCAGGCACCCACAAGTAATTAGCAGCAATAAACGGATCCCAGGCTGCCGCGGGTTGGGACCAGTTTATTCTTGGACTGAATGAGCTTTAGCAAGAGTGGGAATGGGGAATGAAGGTGTATATATGGTGTGCAACGGCAGTCCGCACAATCAATCGGCACTACGCCGTAACGCTCGTGAAAGTTTTTGTGTGATAAAAACTTGTTATTGCTACCCTGAGATGCATTCTTCTAGTTTCACCGAATCTCTCGCCTCAACGCCTCACGCCGCAGGCTCGAGACTCACAGAATTCAACAGAAGTAATTCCATTCTGTCACATTGAGGTCAACGACGGTTGTTATCGCGCCATATCGCCTGGTCGGCTATTTCTTGGCACTGATAACAGGGACCAACCGCTGCGAACGCCGAACACGAACTTTCCGACGCTTGTTCCTGTTCTTCCCTACTCTCCCCCGCCCTGGTTAGCGCACACGATTAGCAGGGCGTCAAATATTAATCGAACGACTTATACGGCCGAGGTGCTAGATCAAAACTGGGTAGGTTAGCCTCAAATTTGTATTCATTCTTACTGACTTCCCTATCACAACTGGGCAGATTTCGGGGATAAACAAAGTCGAAAACTTTTGTCGTGTGATCGCTCCTCCTCATTTTTAATCCGCCCTGTCCTCTCTCTCTTCTTCTCTACCCCCCACCTCTTCACCCTTATTCCGCCCCCCCTATAGACCTGCTACCCGGCCTTGCAATAATGCAGAGCACAGCAGCCAACTCTCTCCGAGCTGCCGTCCGACGTTCAGCTAAAACAGGCTCAGCGTCTACCACAGCAGGCAGTTCCCGCATTAGCACCACATCTATACCTGTCTCTCAGCGTCATGTCAGCACTTCATCAGCTGCCCAAAAGGCCTTTTTCCTCGACACCTTGCGTCAGAATCATACGCCCCCAACGACGACACACACAATCAGCGGCTCCATCAGTTACAATGCTGATGAGTTCGAGAGCCCAAGCAAGTTTCTCCGCATGATTATGTTTGGCAAACCCGGCGCCGGTAAGGGTACGCTGGCCGCGCGTTTGATGAAGAAGTATGACTTGGTTTCGGTATCGACGGGCGATCTTTTGCGTCAGCATATTACCGAACGGACGGACATCGGGCGGGAGGCGGAGGGAATTGTAGCGAGAGGCGGCTTGCTCCCTGATGAGATTGTCTTGAAGGTTGTTACAGGCGAGCTGGATGCTTTGAAGGGTAAGGTATGTGTGTCTGAGTTCTATTGCTTCTGGACAATCTTCTTACATTCTCGTTTGCACTAGAATTGGATTTTAGATGGTTTCCCTAGAACTCTTGGGCAGGGCGAACTTCTGGATGTACACCTAAAGTAAGTCTGGTGGATATTTAGGCCTTCGATGTCTGACTGATTACTTCCTGACTACAGCAAGCACAATACGCCGCTTACTCTCGTTGTTAACATTGATGTTCCCGACGATGTGATTCTTAGACGGATTGCCGACCGCTGGGTCCACCTTCCGTCTGGCCGTGTCTACAATATGTCTTATAACCGCCCCAAGGTAGACGGTCTTGACGACCTGACAGGGGAACCCTTAACGAAGCGTCCAGATGACAACTCGGTACGTATTTTCTTCTTGACATCCTTAACTTTGGTCTCACGAGGTAACTTCCCTTCTCAGGAAACATTCGCCCGCCGCCTGGAGGCTTTCTATGAAGCTACGTCTCCTCTTCTCAACCACTACGATGCCCAAGCCACCACGGGCAACCAAGATTCCCGCAAGAATCTCCAACACCCCCACCAAGTGTCCTTCCACCGCCCCCACAAGCTCAAGCTAGCCACGCTCACTGGAGCCACGTCCGATGAGAACTGGCCCCATCTAGATGAGCTGGTTCAACAGTTCCCTGGCCTCAGGGCACGAGCAGAGGTCCTCCGCATGAGGCATAGCCTCAGTGATGCTATCGTTGCCAGTGGACTGGCTGCTGCGAACGCGTATCGTCCCGGCCCAACACAAGCACAGTAACTGATTCAAATGACTTGTCATATTGGCCCGTTACATTACCTTATATTCTTCACATTTGTTTTTGTCATCCAAAAGACAGAACATGGCATTGCATAGTCAACTTGTTCGTCCTTCCTTTGTTTACATTCGCTTATTTTCGCATTTCGCATTTCGCATTTCGCATTTCTGCGACCATTTGTAGTGTATGTAGTTGTATACCGGATGTCACTACTCCAGTCAATTTGGTTGTGATTTGGCCTTATCGTAAAGCATACCTGAAAGCCTCTACGTCAGATACCGGACGGATCAATGGAAGGTTCAACACACATTTTTACGACGTAAAGTCCATGAGGTAGGCCCTCCTGCAACTTCTCTTGTACTAGAGTAAGTCCAGCCTCTTCAAACAGCATTTTCCACGTTTTGTCCGATCTGGGCGAGTCTTGTGAATCTGCACCCATAGCCTGATATTGACTGAGGCTCACCTCGTCAGACTGGAGTCTTCCTCGTCGAAGGCTATAGTTGCTTGACCATCAACATCCGAGCAACAATTCTCCTTGACCACAATCACACTATTCCCTTTCTCCCTGTCTCTCAGCGCGGTTCTACACCGTCTGAAGAACGCGATTAGGTCTTCATTAGATAAATGACCCAAACACCACTGGCACCAAATGACATCGAATCCCATGCCGATATCGTCCTGCGGCCTTGAAGGCTCGTACCCTATCCGGTCCAGAAATTGGACACGGTGCGGATTGAGGGGATCCAATTCCTGCAGGGTCCCCTGCAAGAATGTTACGCTCTTGGTTTTGTCTGCGATACCCCTCCATTGGAGACGCTTTGGCGTTGAGGAATCAAGGCTAGCGCGTCCGCGGGCGAGGGCTTCTTGGACGAAGGATGTCACGGGCTCGAGGAGGACAACGTCGTCTACAAGATGCAGGAGTGTATCGCATGTTACACGGCCTATACCTGCACCCACGTCGAGGGCGCGGACTCGTTTTGTTCGTGGGGCCTGTTCAGGAGAACCTGTGTCCGGGTTAAATTTCGGTTTGGAAGGGTTGAATGCGGATGGAACTGTAGATAAAGATGGATAGAGGTGGAGAAGGAAGAGACGTGATCCGAGGGTCTCTACACGCGGTAGCGACTGATGCGCCGATAATTCGTCAACAGGACAGTTTTTTTAGGGATGTAGTTACGGCGTATTTACCCCAGTGCCAAATCCACCTATGGTTTAAATGTTGATGAGTGGTGCTAAAAAAAAATTGAATTATGATACGCACCTAGTACACCATCGTATGTTGCTGGTTGTGCCTCCCAGTACTGAATACCATTTTCGACGACAGGCTCGTCGTTATCTGTGGTGGTAGCAGCCATGGACGCTCGAGATTAGATTCGCAGAAAGATTACGGCCATCACGTGAATGATATTTCATTAACCCACCGCGTCGAGCACCAAATATACGAAAACAACGCGTACCTTAATGGCTTCCCTCAACGACATCTGGGACGCACCAGTCACCCCAAATTCCCCAAAAACACCACGGCATCTTGATACAGACGATGAAGATGTTGAAGCACAACGACCCCCAAAACGACAGAAACAGGCGCTGTTCTTATCTGATTCAGAAAGCGAAGATGGTGGCGGCGGTGGAATGCGACGCGGTGTCGTGAAAGCACCACCGCCTATGGCTGTTGGTGACATGGATGACGACGTGGAGGCGCTATTTGCGGATGCAGAGAATGATGAAGGGTTGAGTTTCAAGAGGATCGGAGACCTGGATGTGGCTGCTATGGAACGGGAGGCCGAAGAGAGGCATCGGAGAGCTCTGCCGCTGACGCCTCATCCTATCATACCTTCGAGCTCGCCTCCACGTGATGATGTAGAAGCGGGGGCTGGTGATAATGGAGGCAAAGCAAATGATAAGGACAAGGGTAAAGGAAAGGATTCGAAAAAGCGACCACGGCCTGTACCTCTAAACGAGAATCTCTTGCTCGGGCCAACTGGTTTCCCTAGTCTGATCTCAGAGCTTAAGGATTTCAAGGTCAAAGGGAAGGGACGTGAGGTATGTTACATCTGGCTGTACTATTCACTCGTTGATCAAGTGACTTAAGGCAGAAGATCTGGCACGACTCATGCGCGTCTATAATTTCTGGACACATCGACTTCATCCCAAACTCAAGTACCGAGATACCGTCCTCCGAATAGAAAAGTTATGTCATACTAAACGGATGCAGGTCTGCGTCGAATTCATGTTGCCTTTACCTTATAATCTCAAACTTTATTCCAGGTCGCATTATCCGTCTGGAGAGATGAAGCACATGGAAAGACACACGGAGTCGATGCAGACCTCTCGCTTGATTCCGATATCGAGGGAGATAATACAACAAACACCAATGGCATCAATCGACTAACCGGTGATGCCACCGGTCCAGAAACAGACCATTTTTCTCTTCCACCCTCTTCCCGCGCTTCTTCGCAACCGCCGACAAGCGACTTCCCTGATGATGAGGACTTATTTGGTCCCTCGACTTCCTCGACTTCTAGACTCGATGGTACATCCACGGCGTCAACATCAGTCACAGCAAAGAAGCGGATAGTCATTGACGACGATGACGAGGAGAGCTTCTGGAAGGAACTGGAAGCGGCCAAGACCCTTCAGTCATCGCAACAGCAGCAACCGAAGTCACGATCAGCTCCCGCAGGATCACTTGATGATCTTGACGATGCGGAGATATGGGCTGCTTTGGAAGAGACCACGAACCAACCATTTGTGGCTTCGGGTAAAACTGCTTCAGGCAATTCGCATCCTACAAATGCAGGAACCGACGGGATGGATATCGACGATGATGATATGTGGGACATCATTCGGGAGAATGAGAAGACGGCGCCTGCTACTCTTCCGGCGGCTGCTGGCCCTGCTTCTGCGGCACCGTCATCGGCGCCAACATCAAAACGATCCTACGCTGCGACTCAGTCGATGGCAGAGTCTGAGATGGATTGGGATGATATGTATGCGGATTAATTATTGGTTTCCGTGAGTCTTTGTACTTGTAGCAATAGCACAGTTCCCTGATCGTGATGAATAGGGGCTACTGTCCTCGTATGGATGAGAAACACAAAACATGAAACATCCCTAAACCAAAGCGAATACAAGACGTCTCGAACAACCTCATTGTGTAATCCTGCTACCCGTCTTCCGCACTCCCATGTCTGTTTCTGAGAAAACAACCGAATACTCAGGCCAGCAAGCCACGCAAGCAGACCTACACTATCTTTTGAACGAACGCCACTCGTCCATTTATATCTTACCCCCCGAAGTCTTGTCCGTTATATTCCGCTACGCGTGCGTCAGCACTCCCAAAAGAAGTGACCTTCTGACATGGGAGCTTCCCAGCACGGTTGACCGCACCGTGTTCGTGTTGAGTGCAGTCTCATCTTACTGGCGAGACATAGTACATAGAACACCAAGTTTATGGGAGAACTTGGCCATTCAACCCTCCCAAGCAGCCGCTGCATTCGATGCGATTCTTCTTCAGCACTACATCACACTTGTTGGGTGCCTCGACTTTGCTCTCGATCTCTTGTTCCCATCCCAAGCTCCAGCATCCAATTTTGAGCCCATTTCCAAGGTGCTTTTCTCTCCGGAGAACACACAAAAAATAAAGACACTACGGTTGCAAGATCCGCCGTTATGTGTGATTTATAAGCTTTCGCAGTTTTCCCAATTGCACACATTGCGCATGTGGTTTTCAATATGCCATCCTCCCTATGTGAACCTCGACTTATCGAAGAGTTGTCCCTCCCTGTGTCGGGTCTCACTGGAAGGAACACTCTGGGAGTCTGTCAGCCTTCCTCTATCTGTCCAAGCACTGGTGCTAACACACGTATCGAGCGAAATCAGCATCTCATCCTTATACCAATGCCCCAACCTCACTGAGTGTCATCAATTCCATTCAGACACCTACGGCGCCAACGAGAGTCCTCGCCGCTCACTTCTTCATCCGCTTACACTTGCCCACCTCGAAGTCTGGTCATGGGCAGTCACTGAAGACGTTTGGACCGACGATCGTTCAACCCCATATCTGCATCTGCCGGCCTTGAAGACCTGTCTTATATGGCATGATCCCATCGGCGCATCTCCTGAGGATGTCATCAACTTTTGCCACCAGTTCCCCTACACGTTATCTTCACTGGAGCTTTGCGGCTTTGTCAACTGGGATTATGACAGTTTCAAAAGACTTTTCTGGAACAGCATGCCCAGTGTTAAAGTGCTGAGGGTGACACGTTGTTCGCCGTGTTCCCTATCTGCGCTCGCGCGGGCTTTGACACCCGACGGAGTGAACTCTGACATAGTCAAACCTCTGCCTCGGCTGAGGGACCTATCCGCAACTTTCGACGAGTTGTACGTCCAGTGCGATGCAGAAACTGACTTTGAATATCCTGCACTCCTTTCCGATATGCTTGAAAAGAGGCGAGAAGGCGGCAGTCACCAGTTTCGCATCCAAGTTCCGAATGTAGACTTTCCTCAAACAGCGGACGTCCGAGATGGCCCTGATTGAATAGTGTGGTTGTTGGTATAAGCCTCGGCTGATTGGAAGTATTTGGTCGTTCCAACCGTGTGCATCGGTCGTTCAACCTTCTGATATTAACATGTATAGCATTAGATATGTGCCAAGGGGCATAAGTAAACAAGTCGTCCTGAGACGTTAGGTGTGAATATTTATACAAAATATCCCAGGTCCGGTAACATCAAGAAGAATATCCAACGTCGTCGGGTGCCCATAGGACACACCGACCACTTGCATTACCACTCGCTGCACGTTCGACAATGTTGGGATGTGAGCATGTAACAGCCTGGACGGCTGTGATACTAAATGGCGAAAATCAATTAACGGATGAGATATCTGAGTTATGACTGACCGAGAAGGGTCTGACAGGCGGGCCAGAAGATCACCCTTGCCGGAGAAAATATCCAGGGAGTGTTTCATGTTTCCAACCTGTGCGGTTTTATCAAGAGCTAGCCAATCGGTAAAAATAGAAAACTGACTGTAAAATGAGGGTAAGCGTCCGGGTTTGGACTCCATTGTGCCCGCAAAATTGTCACCCAGCGCCCCTAGCGAGAATATTGTCAGATCATATCCTGATGCCATCTGTACAACGTACTGTTTGACAATCATGCTTGATCCGACTAAAGGGTTTGAAACTTTTGAAAGGTTCGCAACCATCTAACATGGAGCTATTCAAGTTCCATACTACGGGAGGGAGAGTCAATTAGCATGTTATTAGGTTTCAGAAAAACCTTTTCCATACACTTAAGGGTATCATCATAACTTGTGCTGACAATTTGTCGCCCACGGGGATCCCAATAAGCCGAGCTGCAGGATTTATCATGAGGCCATTCCCCGCGCAGAACGCTAGCTCCCTTCTTTGAGCTGGTGAACTGAGTGATAATATCGTTGTCGAACTCGGTCATTGTTTGTTCTGCCGACCGAGACCTCTTTCCTCCTGGAGATGATACAGGTGAAGTCAATAAGCCTGAGTCGGCAAGCTCACCAGATAGAGTGTGCAGCTTCCGAACATCCCAAATCCTAGAGTGTTGCGCTGTGTGATGAGCAGATGGCTGGGGATACGAGGGAACCCTACCTGAGAGTTCGGTTATTACTTGCCGTCAGGATGAAATTAGGACGAGCCGGGTTTATACTGATGCAACCAATCTTGTTATCGGACAGTCCGTATCGCCGGGCTTTAGATTTGCCTTCTCGAAGGTCGAGATGTGTTGCACCGCCGAGACCATCGGAAATCCACATTTCATGTCCTGAGGGAGTTAAATCTACGTGTGTAATCAGAACGCCATCTTCGCTTGCATAGATTTCTTGTGCAATCTCGGTAGTGAACGATAAACTGCGTATCGTACAATCGTACGACGTAGTATACACCTAGAATGATGTTAATCGTAGGGAAAGTCTAGCGAGAACTATGGCGTACCGTATGGGCGTCCACTGGGTTGAATTTGATGCTGGATATGGAGGATTTTGAAGTCGCTGGCCAATGTGGCTGGAGGCGCCAATATTTGCCGCCTTCCCGATTGTCAATATCAACATCGCCATCTTCATCTGCAATTTCATCTGGAGTTGCTCTTGCGTCCCAAATGCCCAATTCGCCGTGTTTATCTAAGTGAGATCCCTGAATGAGACACACTTCCTCCTCGAATAGCAAATGACGTACCGCCGAAGAAAATCAAATCCTTGGTAATTTCAGGATGGTATGCAGAACTGTAAATGCGATTCTGATTGACTTTCGCCCGAGCAACAACTTTTAAGGACTGTAGTTTCTTCCTAAGTTCCTCTACCTCTCGTTCTTCTTGTTTGTTGCTCTCATATTCGAAGGCGTCAAAATCCCCGACGCGGCGAGGGTGTGGTCGGCTGATGACTGCCTTGAACATAGTATTCAGAGTCGAAATATCTTCCGGGTCTTGGTCCGCCAGCTTAAGTAAGACGAGGTCTTCATGACGTGCTCTCTTGGTAGCGCGCGCCTGTTCTTCCGCTGCTAACCGTTCCTCCTCTCGCTTGATGCGTAGTACTTCTTCCTCTGCCTATAAGTTTCCATTAGAAGACTGATCATAATGGTAGTTCATATGACGTACCTCTCGCTTCTTTCTCTGTGCTGGGGTTTCGTTTGGATCAAACACTGTTTTTCTTAACCGTGCAGATTGCCGTCTAGGAGCTTCTTCCTCGGGCTCTTTGCGTTTCCGCTTCGCTGGCTGTACGGGCTTCGCGGTTGGCTTGGGTTTTGCTATACCCAGAACGGTGGCACCTTGGTTAACTTCAAGCCCTTGCATCAGGGCACGGTTGCGCGCGATATTGGCTTCTCTCTCCAGCTCACTGCACAACCATCATTAGTGCACCATAGTCAAAAAAATGGGATCAAACAGGTCAAAGCTCACTATTGAGATAATTTTGTCATGATGTATGAAACTGACAAGTGTGAAAAGGATGCAACCCCACTGCGTCCGGACTAATGAGATCAACCGTCACGTCACGTGTGTGTGACCCTCCGCGATCTCAACTAAACCGACGAACTCAAACCCAGCCTCCCAGATATTCAACAACATAGATCTCGAACTCTTGTGATATCCTATCCCGTCCATTCAATGTCCCTGTTGTACATAAATACATACAATGCCCTATGAACACAAAATATTCCGCCACGCATTGCCTCCAACGTCACTGAGCACTCGCTCCACTTCGCCCTGCTCAATATTCAGCAGGATCCGTCGCTCGTCTTCGTGTTTGCGAGCTACCATTGCACCTTCTTCAACCACCACTGCCCTAGATGCCGACAGAGAATCCCGAACCATTAACAACTCGTTTGCAGTTGGTCTTGTCTTCGGATCTGAGTCTGTAGGAATAACGCTCATATAGATTAGATGTTGATGGCAAATCTAATATCGGATGGTGGTCAGTAAATCAGGCGCAAGAGGCTAGGAGAAATTTGACTGACTTCGCCCCATTTTATTTCGTCAACACCTTCCCGTTTCATGCATTTGACAAGCGAAGCGAGCATGAGCCGTTCATGGAAGCTGCAATCTTGGAGATACGCCACAATAGGATTGTGCTGCATAGCACGGAAAACCTCTTGAACGTCTTTAATTGTGGCTGTTCTATTATCGGGTTGAGCGAGTTCAACGGTGCGTCTACAGGAAACATTAGCTTCATATATATCAGAAGACCCAAAGGACGGGTGGTTACCTGCATATATCTAGAACTCTTCGCGCATCACCACTGATTCCGCTGACTTTCATGGAAGCCATCGTGATTGCCTTTTCCTCTATGACACTCTTACTCCCCTGGCCGAGACTCTCCTGTGCGGATCCCAATCGTGCACGCACAATCGTCTCCAACTGCGTACGAGTATATGGTTGGAAGTTAATCCGTATCATCCCTTATCGTCTTATTTAGCGAGTGTTCGGCAGTAGGCTTGGCTGGTACTAACCTAATCGACTTCTCACCCGTCCCGTCATCACCCTCTCGGGAAGGTCCATCGTGTTAGCCACTGCGATAACCACCAGCTTGCTTCCAGCGAGTGTCGGCCAATTGAAGAAATTGTAAACCACATCCTGTTTATTTGTCACTAGCTGATCCAGTTCGTCCATCAACACGATGCTGTTACAAGACACGAATTCGTCAGTGATAGCTCCATGAGAAAACCTCGGGAGAAGCTTACCAGGCGTGCCCCCCAGGACCTCGTCCTGCCCCCCCGCTAAAGTATCGAGTGAGGGCTTTTAAACTCTCCTTCGAGGATACACTGAGGTGACCGTCTTTCGCTGCGTCATGTCCCGATACCGCTTCCCAGAGGAGATTGTATGCGGCCGAAGGCTCCGGTAACCGAAGACCATTAATCTCAACAAACGTGAAGGGATTCGTTTCCTACTCCAAAATTAAACAACAGCAAAAAAACAGGCACATTCATGTTGAGCTCACATTATTCTCAGCCATTCTTTTGAGTTCTGTAACAACAGAATGCACCGTCGCCGTCTTTCCGGTTCCAGGGACACCCGAAATATCTACCAGCACCGCCAGCTCGATTAATATGCCCCGAAAAGCTGGAATATATGCACTCACAGACACATCCACCACTCCCATCCTCAAGCAGCTCCCCCACACACCTTAACACATTCTCAAACTCCGCATCTCTACAAGGCAACGAATCTGGTCGGTTCCCGACGTGTAACATATGCATCGCACGTAACCATGGATCCTTCGGCATCTTCAAAAGATTCAGATTCCATTCTGACATTGCTGAAGGGAACGCCGCGCGAGGGCGCACGGTGAACCTCTGCTTCTTCTTCGAAGGTGACGCTTGAAGCCTTCGGGCGGCAGCTTTTGAGTGAGGTGTGGGTTGGGCAAAGGTTTTGGTGCGTTTGCGCGGCGTTGTAGCTGCCTTACGGGGAGTTGTGAGGTCTCTCCGGACGCGCTTTTTGCTTGGTGTGCGAGGTTCCATAACTACGTCCTCTTCGAGAGGTTCTCCTACATCGCTATCCCGGTCCCCTTCTACTTCCCCGTCCAATGTTTCATCGTCCTTGTCCTCTGTATCCTCAGACGCCTGATGCTCATCCTTGGATTCCGTGTCGCTTTCAATCTCATCCAACTTCCGTTTCTTCTTATTAGACCTCTTCGGCTCTCGAATTGCGACGTTCCAAGTAATTCCATTTCCCCATGAAGGATCCTCTTCCTGAGGGACCGTAAGTGAGGATACAGATTTTCGGTGTGCATCCCAATGAAAGTCGTAAAAGAGTCCACGGTAAGAATCCACAACCAGGTTACAGGAAAAGTTCTCTTCAGGATCTTCTTCCTCGTTGTCCTCGCCCTCGCTTCCACTCTCGTCGTCACTACAATGCCCAGGGATCTTCTCTCTGCCCTTCCCTTTCCGTGCAATCGTAACTTTGTTTTTGCGCCTTAGGCCTTTTCCAAAGACCGTACAATGCGAAACGACGACCTCTGGCAGAATGATTTCATTAGACTCAAGACTATAATAAACTTCATTCTGGACACACAACCCACGTTAAGCTCTTACCCAAATAACCAGAGAAAAAAACGACACCAAACGCACCTCTGCATGTTCGCGTTTTGCACGAATCGACGCCAACTCTGTCGGTCTCAAGAACCAATGCACTCTCAGCCTCATCCTTCTCGAGTCCACCTGCTGCCCAGCAAACACATCCCTACTCCTACACTCCCACATGGCCACAATAACAGCCACACTAGGTGGCCTTCGAACCCGATAAAGCGTGTCCGTCTCGATGAGAATGGTATCGCCAATACGATATATCTGCCGCGTTTCCTCGGCTCGGCGTTTCTTCGCGTTGGATTTCCCGCCGCGATAGATCTTTGTTTTTTGTGTTTTCATAGACAGTCCATCATAGAATACCGTTTCGAGGTCGTTGATCTCCTCTTGGGAGAGTTCGTCGCGTTCGTCCTGGAGTAGGTCTAGATCTGGGTTGACGCATCTCGTGTAAATAGGTTGGCCATCCCAGAAGCAGTCTAATTGTGTTGTAGGCTTCCCTGAGGGTGTTGCGAGTGGTTGGAAGCGTTTCGAACGTCGCGTAGGGGTAACAGGAATGATGTCCTTCGCCATGGAGGAATGAATGAGTGTTTGAACAGACTTAGAATCAGCGCGACTAGCCAAAAGACGCGTGACGTCACCTGACGTGACTCCCATTTGACAAAGTACAAAATATGTACGACTACACTTGATATCATAAACGTTTAAAAAAAAAAGGACAGCAACAAGGAAAGCTAATATGGGAGAAGGGGGAAGACCATTCAACCAACGGTATTACTAGAAAATCGTCAACAAATGATATCCATAGATGAAAAAGAGAAAGTTCCCGGTATTAGTGAGGAAATAAAAGCGCATGGATACACCACGGTATGCTGTAGTAAATCAAGTCCTATCTTTGGAGAAGCACGGGGGCTGATCACGTTCAAAAGTTTATGTGACTTCCATGATTGAAGTTTCCAGAATTCGGAGCAAGCTCGGGTCCTTCATATCTTCAGACCATCCAATGATTTCCCTCCAATTATACACATTGGCTTCTTTCTCTCCGGCGCCAGCAAAGTTTCCAAGTTCGTCGTCATTGAGACCTCTCCAGATCAAGAACAGCCGTGTAAACACACAGGGATTTGCTGCCACGGTGATGTCAATCGCCGCTGCGATCTTGGCGGGGCTCAGGAACCGATAGGCGATGTTCCTATGTACGGACCAAGCTGCGATATTGTTGCTGTACAAATATTAGAACTGAACCAATAGAAGAAGGGGTAAAACCTACTTGATGAAATTCGTGCGAGCATGAATGGACAAGCCCAGTTGGTCCAAAACATTCTTCATATGTATCAGGAAATCTCTGAACGGCATGGCAAAGCCATTTCGAGGTGCAATGAATGAGCCTGGTTCAATCATGCCAGCGTCTGGACTGTCGAATAATTGAGATATTTATGAGGAAAAGTCCTCGGGTGGAGGGCTCACATCGCTTCGTAGTACAGTGCCGTCGTGACTGTCTCGCTTTCAAAGTGTTCCAGCGCACCCCCCGGGTGGCCACGGCAGAAGAACTTGACTCGATTGCTGTCACCATCAACAGGATCCAATGGTGGCCATGTCATGCTAAGTCTCCAATAAGTGGATGTCTGCAACATGATGTCACAGTACTGCACAGCTGGGCAGATGACGCTCAACTGACACTTGGCAACAGGAGGCTTAGCAGCGATAGCCAGTCTGTTAATTACCCGAGAATCGAACATGACATCCGTTGAATATTCTTCGCCAGGTGGGAGCTTTGTTCCGGTGAAATCAAGTTTGTGGTTGTCACCCTGGTGGACAAGATCCAGCTTTCCCCAGAATTGACCATCAACCACCGTGCCATCATCCATTCTTGCCATATCTAGTTCGTCGGACACAACAGACACATCGAGAGCAACGGTTTGGCCTGGCGCGAGTTCAAGACTGAGTGTGGCTGGCATTTCTAGGACCGGTGGAGGTCTTTACGAATTGGTGAGTTCAGGATCATTGTGGAGAGCGTCACCCAACTTACGGCGGCGGGCTGAGATGGAAATGAGTACCTGGGTCAAGGGTACATAAAATATGTGGGTGACTCACGCAGGCACATCCGGTGGCGGGGGCGCATCGCTTACAATCTCCACTCGCAAACCTTGCACACCCATGATCGCAATTTGATATGAATCCTCGCCAGTTAGCTGCAAGCGATATCAGCTGTGAGATCTAGGCGCCTATATGGGCGAACCTACGTAGATGTACAGGCCCGCGACTAATCGCTGCGAGATATGTGAGCCGTATTTCTGGCTAACCGAGTTCGGAGACGTACAGCAGCGTGAAGAGATGCATATTCGACGGGGACGCGGAGAAAGAATGCAGCATCTGGCGGTGGTTTCGCCCAACCTCGAGCGAGATCCTCGAGCTCCTAGATAAAGATAAATAACGGTCAAGGCGAGTGGACGGCGGGACGAACATTGAAGGAGTTTGGAAGCTGTGGCGCGAAGATGAGAGATAAGTTAGAGGTTAACAGCAAGGAGGGAGAGAGGTGGATTACGGACCAAATGCAATGTCTCCTGCTCACCAAAGACCAAGGTGAGGAGACGCTGCCGGGTCATAGACATTTGGGCAGCTTGTTGGCGCAGGTCACCCTCCTTGTTCTTGGGTTTGAGCTTTCCCCAGAAGGACTGGCCCGAAGGGAGACTGGCGCTTGTCGACCTATTGAAGAAGAACAGGATGGATAAGTGGGAGATATGAGATGAGTGGAGGAAGGACGCGCATACGCAGGTGAAAGGAGCATGGTGAAAACGGAAAGATTATTTTATGAGGTCAGGGGCCAAGACTCATTGCCTGTATATGGACTTGGAGGGGATTATTGCCGTAGCGCCACGATGAGACCACGAGGCAGATCTCTGGGGTGTGCTATCGCAGACAATCAGCGACGATGATGGGACTGATACGAGGAGGAATTAGAATGCAGCGAAGTGTCGAGACGGCTTTAGTGCTGAGGGACAATAGGCACTGCAGGGGAGGTGAGCATGGCTGAGTTACTCCTTATCTATGCGGGGGGTCACGTGGTCTGCAATGTCTACTTTTGCCTGTGCAGAGACATTCCTTCGTGCACACAATGCTCCGCCTCGTCCCGGCAGTCCGTCCGCTCATTGCCCACCGCGGCCAGATTCACAGGAGCTTTGTCTCTCCCATCCTCCTCACCCGCACCTGGCAGAATGAGAGCGTCGCTACTCTCAGAAAAGAGGCCAAGAACCGGGGTCTTTCGGCGTATGTCGCTGTTGCCTCTTCCGTCGCACAACCTGACCTTTCTTCAGCAAGGGGACAAAGGCAAATTTAATCCTGCGCATCGCAGAACACGACGCACAGAGTCCACCTAAAGATGTTTCTGCTCCAACACCTGCCAACACCCGTTCTGCATCCTCCGCCGCCGCTCCCAAGCCGTCTGCTCCGGAACCCTCCTCGCATACCGTCGCACCGGGCCCAGGTGTCCCTCGCCCAACAATAACAACCACTCCTCCCCCATACTTGAACATCGTCATTCCAGACCTCTCCCAGCCCGATCCAGAGCCTCCCGTGGACGTCGTACGTCGGAACACCCACAAACCATATTCAATATCTAACTTTTACCACCTTCCCCCTAGCCCTACGTCCCAGACTTCTGGGATTCTACTGCATTCCAGAAGCAGGCAGAACCTATTGTTGCTGAAGATCTCCCAAAGGTAGTGCTGGTTGGTGGTGTCAGTACCTACGCCGATGATGGCCCAACACACAACCTTGAGCCCGTGTCCGAGATGGACGTCGACACCTTAACAACCCCCACAAGCAGCCAGCAGACCAAAAAATCTCCAGGGGAGACCGGTCTCTTTGAGGATATCACTCACGATCTCGGTATTCCTCCGCCCAAGGAGCTGAAACAGAATTTCTGGAAGTTGTTCTCATAGAGTATAGAGATAGACCTGTACCACCTCTTTTAATGTTATTAGCCCCTGCATAATGCACCTGCGCAATTTTGCCACATGTTCATGGTTCACCGACAGAAAATACTTGAATACCGGAGACGCGATCTAAAATTACTCACGCCTGGTCATGCTCCTCCCACCACGTCCAGCAACGTCCCTCCTCCGGGCGCAATGCCGCCTCTTCTATGCCTCACTGCGTCGCTCACACCTGGTTGCACCGCCAGATCCCGTCTCTCACATGCGTCCAATCATCTACGAAGACGCCCCTACCACCACAGATCCCCCAAAACCCTCCCCACCAACTCGACTCCGCCATCCCTATTCTCTCTCCGAATTCACTAATACAAGAGGCAACGACCATGCATCTAACCTCGAGCTTCAGTTCAGACTCCAGAGACAGCAATTGGACGCATTCCATCACAACTTCTGGCTGGATGTAAGCATCCGGACAGTCCATTCACCTCTACCCGAACCCTGATCTTACATTCGCAGAGCAACTCCCGATTTGAAGCAGCCAAAGAAGCCATTCTCTCAGCCCTGCCAGAGACAGCAACCACTCTCGACAAAGAAAATGCACTGTCAGAATTCCATAAACAATGGGTCATGCAGGAAAAAGCCTGCACGGACGTATACACCACGGAATGGCGCCGGCGCAACCTTGCCCTCATCATCCTCGAAACCCGTGTACGCTACCGAAAACTCTCATCCCGCATCGGCAGGCTCTTCTCGTCCTCACAACGTCATTAATATGATATCATTAAATAATACAATCGAGAGGGTAGAACAATCATCACAAAAACATGCCACAAAACCGCTTAGATCCTTTTCACCACCACTACCACACCTCATCCTGAGCCGTCAACTCCCTCACTCGCTGGAATAGCTCATCATCCAGCTCCAACTCCCCAAGCGTATCCATCTCACACGTATAATCATTCACCACTGCCTCCAACTGCTCCGGCGACATACCCGGCCACCTCGACGACATTTCCTCGGGCGTCGGAATCACAAGAGCATCATCAGGCTTGACTTCTGACCCACTCCCTGCCCTCGGTAATTGGATAGAAAGGACCGTGTACAGTGCCGTGTTCTTAAAACGTTCACTCAGCTCCGCGTCAGAAATGTTGGCGGTTTTGCGAATGGTGTTCCAACTATTTTTATTTGTTAGTAATCAGAGATCTATAATACATAGAAAGGGCTTACTCGTCATGAAGGTACACCCGACGCCATACCGTTCGTAGAGCTGATTGCCTGCGAGCCTCGGGGAGGTTCTGAACAGAACCTTAGCGCTTATCCGCTGGTGAAGCTCGTCACTTACTGTCGCACGAATAGCTAATTGCAAAGCAGTCGCATAGTCCTCAATGGTCTCCTCATTATCTTTGAGTGTCAAAACGTCTACGGCATCCTCTATTGACAATGCTTTGCCCTGTAAAAGTTGTCGGACGAGATCTTTGAAGGCCTAACAGTCCGTTAGGAACCGACTTCATATAGCGTTCATTTATAATGACTTACATGTAGCATTCCCTTCCTCTCAGCAAGTCCAATCGCTTTTGCTTTGACGATGGTGTCAATCTGAGTCTCAAGTGATACCCGCCCACGAATTCCTGCCAAAGCCGACCTGAAGTCTTCCAACAGTGCCTCGTGCACACTGATAAAGTCAAGCTCGTCATGGAATACTTAAATAACCAAGTAAGTTCTGAGCAGCCGATTTGGGTTAGTACGTGCTCACAGTCAAGTGTCCTCTCGCTTGTGGGTGCTCCGTTATCGTACACTTCAGCCAGATGTGCGAGTTTTCCGATGCTCAGCATGAGCTTGCATAGAACAATCAATCAACCAAATAGCTCAACACCACACCAGAAAAATACTCACATGCTTCGACTCTAGATTCACCGCCCCTCGCGCCTCACCGAGCAGCGCCTGAGAAGCATCATCAAACCTACGTTTCTCAATGTCATGCAACCACGAAATCGAAGGGTTTGGCCGTTCCGCAAAGAACTTGTCCACATATCCTCTCTCATCTCCCTGCGAGAACATGACACGGAGCTCGCCGTGTTGTATATACCACTGATACAACTCCCGCGTGAAATCCTCTTCGAACCGCTCTATGTATGTTTGTATTCGCTCCGCGTTGGGGTTTTGTTCAAATGGATAAACGACGTCACGGTTGCAGAGCGCTGCTAGACTGCTGAAGTCACGGTATTGCTCAGCGAGGGCAAAGGCGGTATTTTCGTGTCCACATCGTCCTGTCAAATCCATTGAAATTTCAATCTACCTTGTGAGAAAATAAAACGTACTGAGTGTCTCCAGTACCTCTGGCCTGAGTAGAGCAAATCTCTGCTCCAACTCTTCCTTGTCTCTCTTTACACCGGGTTCCTCAGCCGCAGCACCGCTACCAGACTGTTAACTTTTTCCATGTCCAAAATTCAAAACAGAATGACACTCACCTTCCTAGCCAATCTAGCCTCTCCTGAATACACGCAAACAAGATCTCTGCAAGCTCCGCAACCTGGGAATGCAGTTCTCCTAACCTTGCCTGCGCACCCCCACCACTCGTACCCTGCGCTTCTGAAGCGTTCGTCGACGCATCAAACAATGCAAGCACAACATCAATCACCGACGGTCGACTCGTCCACGGCTTAATCATTGGTAATTCAATGCCGTAAACTCCGAGATTGTAGGTTCGGTAATCAAACGCGGATCGCAAAACGGTGATCACGATGCGATTTGCCTCAGGCAAAAATTCGGCGACATTGTGCCCTGTGTTGCGCGCCGCGTTGGCCGCGGCATCTTTCACTTTTTTGATAAGTCGCCCTATGTCTGCGACACGAAGACGGAAAAATGTACGAAGAACATCCTCATGAGAATCTTCGCCAATTTCGATCATGTGGACGTGCACAGCGTCATTCAAGACACTGATTTGAGGGTTGGTACTGCAGTCATGTTGAATTGAGTTTGTGACCTTTTTTGGAGTGTAGATAACTTACGCAAGAAGGTCGTTGTACTGTATCCATAGCTGATGCGCTGCGTAGAGCTTCTCAGCATCTGTCGCGAGCTGCTGGCGACTCCTTTGAGAAAGCTAAGGACGCGTTCAGTCCTTTGTTGCTCTCTCCGAACAAAAGCCTTCCTCACCTTGCCAAGGACAGCATTATCGTTGATAAACCGAATCAGCCAACTAAGCCGCTCTTTCCGACTGATCAGCTGTGACGTCAAGTCATGATTCTTGCGCACAACCTCCGGGGCTGGGCAAGGGTTAGTTAATAGTGACTGACTGAGTGCAGGACCATACCAGAACGGAGGACGGCTTCACTAAGCTGTTCAGCTCCTTGCATCAGACTTTCTGCGTCTACTTCAGGAGGGAAACTAAAGTTGAGCGGATTCTATCAAAAGCGTCAATAAACGCACGTCGTGCAACAGGATCAGCGGACCTCAGCAAGAGAACCGTACAAGATGGCTTGCATCATAATTGACTTGACAAGGTTAGTATGACCAGTCCTTGTGAGTACATTCAGCCAGTCAGAACTTTCTCAGCCCCAAGCCAAGATACTCACTCATAGTCAAATGCATCAATTTTCTCGACGTCTACCACGACCCTCATCATCGTTGACGCAGTCAGCATCAACAGCGTGCTGTCCGACCCATATGAACCAACTCCCAGCGTCCTGTCGCTCGCAGACTTAAGCTCCAGTCGGTCCCGGTAATCCGAATCTGCCAGACAATTAATTCACGTTTGCCTTCTCTCTGATGGGACACCATACCTCGAGCGACCAGTGCCACAGCATCACCAAACTGCACCACGACAACTGCACCACTCGCCAAGAATTGCATCCGAGGATGTGTTGGTGCACCGCTCGTCGCTGTCTTGATCAACCTTAGTAATAACCACGCAAATACTGATGTGTACTCACTGTCTGATACGGCACAGTCTTGGTACTTTCGATCCTGAAAGTGTCTCCATACACCGACAACCTAACCAAAGCGAAAACGCGGCGCGTTCCAGGCGTATCCATTGACATCAACGAAATTTCTTCGGTGTGTGCATAAGAAACAAGCACAACCAACTTGTCTTCACTGAGCCAAAAATTAAACACATAACCTCACAAGGGACCAATAATGAACATACCTCTCAAACCCGATGTCGATCATCTCAAAGTCCATAGAGTGGTCCCTCTCTTCCTTGATCCCAAATTCATCTTTCACAGCCGACCTCAACAACTCTACCACATTCTTGTCCAACAGCAACTCCTCCCACCCTTCCGGTTTCAACTCCCACTTCTGTATCCTCTCGCTAACCAGAGCCCAGACTTCCCTCTCCCCAGTTGCAGAGGGCTTACCCAAAGCAATTGAGCTGACGTAGGCATTCATGGCATCCGTAGGGCTGAGGCTTGACGAGCCAAAGAATGAAGGAATAAGGCGCGAGAGGGAAAGTGAGGGTACAGGGCGGGCGAAGAGACGCGATACGATATGGTATTTGCCGCCAGTTGAAGTGAGGGACAGTCGGAAGAGGTGCCCGAATGAAGTCGTCGCGATAAATGTTTGGGTCTTTCAAAAGTCAACAACCCAACCCAAGCCAGTCCAAGAAACAAAAGGGACTCACATCAGCTCGAACGAAGTTCGTTACATGCTCGTCTTCCTTCAAATCCAAGCTCAGTGTAGAATAGTTCTCACCGCCTGCCAAGCCGATACTGATGCTCTCCCAAAATCGTACTTGGCCGGAAAGTGAAACGAGAATGAGTCCTGGTTCGCGCGACGAACCATGCGGAATGAATGCATGGAGAGGAGGATTCGCGCCTGTATCGTCTTGTGGACACGAGAAAATATAACATGTGGGTGTACCGCGTATTGCCTGAGATAGTCCAGGTTCAATGAATGACTATGCTGTTGTTAAGTGGACGTACTTGAACATGTTGCCACACGAAGCAAGTTTGAACCGACGCTACCAGCGCAAATCCGGTAACGGTATCTACAGAGCCGGTATATGCGTCTTTGAAGAAATCTGAAAAGTAGCTTCATATGAGATGATACTGATTTTGTTGTGCAAGACGCCCTTACCAGCACTCCGGAGGACCTGCTTCACTTCTACCGGTAGACAGGCGTAGAACGAGACCGTCAACTCGTCAGATTTTGCATATATTGCTTCACCATATGCTCTTGTAGTGCTTCTTTCTGTCGCCACTGATTCCGTTTCGTCAATATCCATAAGCGTTGGTTGGAGACGATCATTATGTCCAGGAGGGGTGAGATGCGCGACGGTCTTTTGTGCACCCAATCGCGATGACTTTCGCGTGGGGGAACTAGCCTTTTGCCGCAACCTAGATGAACGGCGGGGTGCTGGAGAAGGCGAAAAGGTAGCCATGATTATAGACCCCCACGATGCTATGCCTTGCACGTTGTGAAGAACGAAGAGCTCGAAGTCATTGGCACTGAGATTAAACATAGCCAAACAATGTAGCATACGAACCCACGACTAAGTTGATGTTCGTGATGTTATGGTCAATGGTACTCGGATGCGATTGCCAAATCCCAAACTGGGCTGACCATATTGCACGATATCCAAGTGAAAGGATGCTGCGAGGCTATATTGCAGAGGTATCGAAAATAAATTAAACTATCATACAAGGATACTATATCCTGCCAGTCTAGTCTCCAATCAACATGTAAAGTAAAAGCAGTCACAATCGCAAGAACAATGAAATGAGACCACAAGATACAATTTATTTTCCACCAGATGAGAACTTGGTGACAGATTTGGTACCTTCGAAAGACATCAACAAAAGGGACCCTGGACCTCAGTAGCCGAAACTCACCTTCTGAGATAGCATGCTTGGCAAGTTCACCAGGAAGGATCAGACGCACACTGGTCTGAATTTCACGTGAAGAGATGGTAGACTTCTTCGAGTAAGCAGCAAGTTCTGGAGAACCGAGTCAGCGTACCGACACGCAATGAACGAAGGTAGCACATACTAGATGCCTCAGTGGCAATACGCTCGAAGATATCATTGACAAAAGAGTTGAGGATGGCCATGGCCTTATTGGAGATACCAGTGTCAGGATGTACTTGCTTGAGCACTGGATCATCGAAATTCAGGGAAAAAACTCATGACTTGGACACATGACTGAACGAACCTTTGTAAATGTAGGAGCTGTAGGTCTCCTTGCGAGCCTTCTTGCGCTTCTTCTTTTCAGAATCACCACCGCCAGCTGAGGCCTTGCTCTTGCTAGCAGTCTTGGCTGCATCAGACTTGACGGGAGCCTTGGAGGCAGTTGAAACGGGAGCCTTCCCAGCGGTAGAAGCGGGCTAATTCACGATATTTAGCCAACATTAATACTTTCATGGATATCTGACTCACTTTGGGTGCCATTGCTCAAAGTCAGAAAGGTTGGTGGTAGTTGGGGAAGAAGGATGTGCAATGCCCTGCGTCAAGGCGCGTCTTCTTATGTGCGTCACGGTTGCGGACTTTGAATTCGCGCATTTAGCTCGTCACGTGCAATAAACAGTCTAAATCACGGACGCGCCTCTCACATGATCGTGACCAGATAAGTTGATGGCCTTGAGATAAGATAAGACCTCCAGTCAAGTCTACACAAGGCGAGGAGCTATATACTACATCTACTTCTTCTGTGCAACAATAACCCAGCATTGATAAGGATAATAGAAAGTACCAGAACCCTCGTCGATCCATTCCTTATCTTCACCTTTCTTGACTATCTCCCTTAACTTTTGACGAACCTCTTCCTTCTGATCAGACGGAAGGACAGCGGTATAGCTCTTGCTGCTTGCCCTATCGACAACTATGTCCTCTGTTGCAGTTAGAGAATACGACCACAAATGTTCTTCAGGACTCTCGAAGTATCTCTTGTACGATGGAGTGTCAAAAGTTTGCCTCCACAAGTTCAGACGGAATTGGGGCGTGCCGCTTTCAAACTGTTCAATGGTATCTCTAACCTGGGCAACCCATCGAGCGGCTCCTCTGTTTTATGGAATGAGTTGCTATTGGCGTAGCCACGTAAACATCCACTTACCTGTCTTCGAGGTTCCACACATAGACAACCGTCCCATTGTCCTTGAGAACCCGAGCGAACTCTGCCGAGGCAAGGTCGTAGTCGGGACACCAATGATAGGCCTGTTCGATATGAATTCAATCACCTATCCCTCACAAGGGTAGTAAGATACGGGATACCTACCTGGGCAATTACAACAAGGTCAGCCCAGCTATCTTCGACACCAGTGACTTGGAATGTCCCTTCACGCAAATGGACGCGATCATCGGATACCGATTTCGCGAAAGCATCGCGCATGCCTTCACTTGGCTCGACTGCCACGAGCTCCTTGATAGATTTGTTCCATTCTGGGTCGGCGAGCAGCGCCCTCGTGAATATTCCCGTTCCAGCTCCGACCCTAGGCAAATGTCAGCTGCGCTCCCAAGTTCAATCTCAGTAAGCAGCTCACTCCACAATGTTGTATGGGCCGGGATTCCTCAGCGCCTTGCGGATATGTTCGAGAGCGGCCGGTTGGTAGCTGGGGCGAATACTGTGGGAATAGGAGATAAGCCATGGTGAAAGTGTGGAGGTGATGTCACGGAGACACAGACGTACCGATCGTAGAGCTCGTTAGTGCCTGCTCCAAAGCCCTTTTGTGCGATATTATGGACGAAGGCCATGTTTGCTGGGACGATATCAAAACAAAGATGTGTGTATTTCTAGCATGATAAAATTGTCGGTGGGATTGCGCCATAATGGGGTGTTGATATTCCGTAATGCTGGACCGGAACTCAATAAACTGAGAGCAGAGTGGTGAACAGTAATGAACTACGCAGACAGTTATGTAGAGAGCAGATGGTAGAGAGTAGATGACATGGCAAATGAACCCGGCGGCAAGGGGCAGATCAGGCTAAGGGCTAACCCCTTTACAGCTGCCGTAGCGACTATTTCCAAACAAATGGCGCCTGCCATCTTGCCCTGGTCTCCCACCCACTCTCCCTTCCCGCCTCCATGGACCTCCAGGTTGTTACCTCTCAGTCCAAACTCACATTCAAACTCACAGACAGCGCTCTCGTTGTCGTCGACGGAGGTGCGTTCTGCCCTCCCTTGGCTGCTTCTTCTCCAGTTCATCTCGGCTGACATCGACCAGAATCCCCCGAGCTAACCGTCCCACACCATCATGTTCTCGCAAGCAACTACGACGACGAGGACCACCTGATGCACGTCTCGTATCTGATCGACAAGAAGAACAGGAAACAAGGAACATCCCTGGAGCTTGTCAAGGTTACCGGAACGGTACAAAACGAAGTGCAGGCCTTTGAGTGGGCCGAGAAACTCATGAATGCAGTATATGAAGGTGAGCTTGATTTTAATTTCCGCGTGCCTTTCCTCAATGACGTCCGCAGGTTATGGCATTCAACGGTCGCGTCGGTTGAGGGTCCTAGTAAACCCCCATGGCGGACTGGTGCGTCCCCTCGAATGTACTTTATCCTTCGCGACATTCCTCTCATCCATGACTATAGAAAAAGGGTGCTTCTGTCTTCTCAAGATTTGTCGAGCCCATCTTCCGTGCGGCTGGATGTCAACTTCATATTACTCGTGGGTAGTACCCCCGCATTTCTGGCACCCAGCTCAAGCTTTGCTTTCCAGACACAATGCATAATGGTCATGCACATGACATCGCTAAAGACCTCGCAACAAACTACGACGTCGTCGTAACGGTATCTGGGGATGGCCTCATACATGAGGTGCTCAACGGATTCGCTGAGCATGCCGATCCACTAAAGGCATTTAGCATCCCCGTGGCGCCGATACCTACAGGATCCGGTAATGGCCTCGCCCTTAACCTTCTTGGTGCAGAGGTGAGCACATCCCACCACGACCAATCACACGTCTCATGTTGCTTAGAATGGCTTTGATGTCACTGTGGCTGCTCTGAATGTCATTAAAGGTATGTGCATCATTGTGCGTGGAGACCTCCAGCTAATCGTACTATAGGCCAACCAATGAAAGTGGACTTATTTTCGTTTATTCAAGGAGACAAGAGATCGATATCTTTCATGTCACAATCCCTGGGACTCATGGCTGACCTGGATATTGGAACCGAACATTTACGCTGGATGGGTGATACACGTTTCGTGGTGGGACTACTGCGCGGAAGTACGTACTAAACTTTTTTTTCAACTAATTTTCCCAAGGTGCTAATGGTGGCATGTTCAGTTATCCAGTTCAGGGCATGTCCAGTTCAGTTATCTTACAAAGCTGCCGAGAACGACAAACGCAAGATGGCTGAGAGCGTCTCGCTTCATCGCAAGAAGCCTCGCCCTGTAAATGGTACATCCCCTGCGACATCCGGCGGCGATACTGCCGAGACATTACCGCCGCTGAAGTTCCAACCGGATGATAACGAGGGCTGGACTACATTTGATGAACCTCTATTATATGTTTATGCCGGCAAGGGACCTTTCGTTGGGCGGTACGTTGATAAATCTGCTTACACGCTTCCATTTACCTGATAAAAATAAACAGGGATTACATGGCTTTCCCCGTCTCGCTACCCGACGACGGTCTAATCGATGTCATGGCGATGCCGTTGGTAAGTCAAATGCTTGTCGATCAATGTTATTCCTGTCATTGATGGACCCTTCAGTCTTCACGAAAAGATGTTATTGCCGGCATGGCAGGAGCAGAAAAGGGGGATAGCTACTGGCTACCAAAGGTCAGCTGAACTCTTCACCGTCTATCGCCTACTCACGCTCCATTACAGCTTCACTACATTAAGGCCCATGCATATCGAGTGAAACCTCTCAAGAAAAAGGGACATCTGTCCGTCGATGGCGAAATGTACCCTTTCGAGGAATTCCAAGTGGAAGTCCATCAATGTCTAGGTACTCTACTCAGTCCTTATGGGCACTACGCAGTGGATTTTTCTCCACATCCACCCTCAAACAAGAAGCATAACCCCTCTGACGGCAAGAAGGACGCGAACCGCAGCATTGCAACCATCTGACCATTTCGGACTTGTAGGATATCGTTATTCATTCACATCTCTATTTGTTGTGCGTTTGATACCCCACTATGTGATCTCTCTCATTCTGTCTCCTCATCTGACCTATCTGCTTGTTATAATTCTAATACTGTCGTTTAGGACATTTGTGTACATTGGCATTGGTACTGATAGTGCAGGCCTTAGTGTAGTAGATACCACTACCACCCCACTGCTCAACTCTAATCCGACTCGTATGCGTTCTCTCCCATGACTATAGGAAATACATTTCTAGCGTCAGTGGATTTCCGTTGATACGAAGCGCGTGTGGGTCGAAACAGCCAAAAACAGGTGTCCGGTCAACTCCGAATCTGAACCATGACATACTTGTCTTCTTTCTGAATGTGTTTATAAACTGCCAACCCGACGCGGAGATAATATACCCTTCAATACCTGAAAACCCACTAACCTGATCATTCAAGCATGCTTCCTAGGGTATTCCCTCGTGCGGTTCTCCACCAAACACTCCAACGACGGGACTACCGGTCTGTGGCGCTCAACAAGTGGATCAAGAACCCACCAACGGCCGCCGTAAGCGACACCCTCCATTATGATAAACTATCCGACCTATATATCACCCTCCCAACACGCGACGGCACTCGCAGGCACTATCTTGAGCCCAAAGAGGGTGAAGCGGCGCCCTACGGCGTCCACTTGGCATTCTTCCATGCACGTAAAGCTGAACATTTGTTACGAGAAGACGGCACAGACGAGGAAATTTCACCCCCGGCTCCATTCCTGCGTAGGATGTGGGCTGGTGGGAAAATGACATGGGACAATCAGAACCCACTACTTATCGGTTCTAGGGCGACCGGAAGATCGAGTGTTGCGGATGTCAAGCTGAAGGGTGTTGAGAAAGGGAAGCCCATGGTGTTTGTTACTCAGAAGATTGAGTATGGAATGGACGGGGTGAAAGGGAAGCCGTCGTTGGTTGAGGAAAGGGCGCACGTGTATTTTGAGGTGAAAGACGAGGAAGAAAAGAAGAAACCTGATCCCAGGCGTAGGTGCACTGAGCTCGTTATTAGATTCTTACTGAGGTTGGCAATAGCCGTACAGGTTCCTTCATCCGTCGACTTTTCCTTTACATATACACCGAGCGTGATCACACTCTTCCGCTACTCTGCCCTAATGTTTAATGCGCACCATATCCACCTTGACAAAGAATATTCGCAGAAGAAGGAAGGATATCCTGGTAAGCCATGTACCTTTACCCCATCAGCATATTAGGATTGACGTCATTATGTAGAGCGCTTGGTTCATGGTCCTTTGACTGCCCAGATGCTCCTCGAAACCGCTGTATTCTGCAAGCCTGACATTAAGATCAAGACGTTTGAGTATCGTGCAACGAACCCCCTGATCGTAGATAGAAAGACCACGATCAATGGGGTATGGACGGACAAAAACACAGCTCAGCTATGGTGTGTCGATGAACAAGGAGTCGTTGGTATGACTGGGAGTATCACAACCGAGTAGACAAAGCATACATGAGGTATGTTATTGGATGCCGGAAAGGAATTCAATCTTTTGATTTTCGTTGATATTGTCCATGAGTCGAGCTTCCCCAATCCTAAGGGGTGGTATTCCGGCTTCGGATTGTATCTTGAAAAAATCGACAATGTCCCTCGTTTTTTCGCTTGGCAACTTCCTGTGGTGGGCGTGCTGTTTGTGGTCATAGCTGCTCACTGGGCCCAGTGTAACTAAGGACCACACGCGTGAAGTGAAGAGATATGATAGGTGGAAGAGCACAACTTGCCTGTCAGAGCCCTGCCCATACTCCTATCTGGCATTTCCGGGAAAAGTGGAATCGAGCTAACGACCTCTCTCGCGAGAAACTTTCTACAAACCTGCCCTGCGCAGTCATGATAATAGCGAACGGTGGATTCTAATGAAATCACCAGAACAGGGTCTAGTTTTAGGGGCTCTCCAAAGTGCGGAGTGGCTTACCATCAAGGCTTCCAACCGGACGAATGTTTACTGCAACCCCCACTGGGTCGTGGTTGCGATTGATAACGTCCAAACTGCGCTGGGGATAGTTCATTGTCGTAGGTGGCTGGAGGGCCGTTGACGGGAATGTTCGTTTTGGTCCAATGACCATCAATTTTAAGTCTGAGACTTGCGTTCCAGTGTCGCCCACGAGAGCGGATATTTTGAATTGGTTTATTTAATAGCCGCACTACTGGGCCACGATGGGTTCCAACATGACGTCTATACGTGGGCCATAATGTAGTGAAATACCACTGGCATTGTGAAAGTAAACCACCAAGGCAAATGGCGCTCGCAGGAATAGGAGCCACGAGAGAACGAAGTTGACATTTCCTCCCAGAGTCTACAAATAGTGCACATACAATATAGTCTAGAAGCCTTTTGGAATGGATTTTAGCAAACCAGTATAACAGAGAATCCGGAAGGACATACCGTACTTATTTCCAGCTTCTTTACGGTTCCTTCTGCCTTCTGCAATCCTCTCTTCTAATGCTTCCCTATTTTCATATGCATCTCTGAGCAGCGTAGAGAGTTGATGTCTCGATCTTGCAATTCCACTGAGTTTGCTCGCCTGTAGCATTCTTAACGTCAATATCCTGTCCTGAAACCTCACAATGCCAGGGGAGCACTCACACTGAACTTCATCTTAGGCTCTTCAGGTGCCCCAGTAGCACCCTTTGTCAACGCCTTCCTCTCCTCCCTCTCTTTGACCTCCACCTTAGCCTTCTCCATCTCTTTCAATGCATCGACCTCGGATGCACCTTCCTCATACCCTTCAAATCCTTTCACCGCGCCCTTCTCCAATTTACGGACATAAGCATCGTAGTCTTTTTGCCACTTTTTCCTGAAGCGTTCGTAGTATTCTACGTCGTATGCAGCCCAGCTTCCGGATGGTAGTTGATAGTAACCTGGGTATGGGTCTTGCGCACTGGGTTCAGGTGGTTCGAATGTCGGGAGTGCAGGTGCTGAGGATAGACTTGGTGTGGAGAGGGAAGAGCTAGACGTAGCACTTGGGGTGGCTGCTTTCGAGTTACCTATCCGAGCACTCAGTACGTAGCATTTTGATCGTTCTACCATGGGTTCACATACCTAACGAGAAGAAGTCGACGGCTGGCGCAGCCGATACGCTCGGTAATGGTGTTCTGACTGGGGCCTTCGGGTTGTCCTCCAGAGAAATGTTCGCCTTGCCTTTGGCCAGAGAAGGGGGCAAGAAAGGCAATGACGACGAAGGCTTTAGCGGTTCCGCTGGCGCTACTTCGGCTTCCTCGCCGTCCTTCTCCTCATCTGCCTCTTCAACGACCACAGTCGGAGCAGGAGCTGCGCTTGGTCTCGAATTGAAAACTAAGCCAGGTCCCTTTCCTCCTCCCAAAACACGTTCCTGTTGTTGTGCCACGGGTGCCTTCTGCTTCGGCGCGGGGAGCATGAACAGCAGAGATGAAGTCCCAGCTCCCGTTTTCTGCCTCTTTGCTGCAGGGCGTTCGAGTTCTATGTCGTCCTTCTCCTCATTCTCGTCTTTTGGTAGCGCAGGAAGTCCAATAGTTATCTTCTTAGGCGCGCGTTTCGTTGTTTTGGGTAAAGGTAGAGAGATCTTGGACGAGGATGCGCCATTAGACGAGGGTGGAGGTAGATTGATTGAAGACTTGGATGCATCCGGGGCCGAAGCAACTGGGGGTTGGGGTTTTGTAGCTTGTTGTTTCTCGTTGTCGCTTTCACTCTCGCTGCCGCTGCCATACCCGTCCAGTCCGAGCATGATGGAGGTAGAAAGTCAAGATGTAAGAGGGCACAGCTTGCAACGGCGGTCACTTCATACTTCATGTAAGCACTCGTGTTGTTTGAAGTTGCTACTTCACATTTTGCAGAATTACAATTACCAACTAGTATGAGAGTACCAACCAGTGGAATGTCCAAACACCTATCTACAACCCTAATTATGCAGTGTAATAATGTCTATCAAAGAATGGAAAATGCGAGAGAGCGAAATACGAAGTTTTAATAAGTAGTAGTGTCAGCGATTTTGTAGTAGTCCATAAGTGACAGCGTGTTTTGTAGGACTAGTACTATAGCCCATTGTCCATTGGTTTGTGATATACTTCCGAAAGTCCATGTAGTAATTTTGGTGAATCGTGATTATGGCCGCGCTGTGAATGTGTGTCAGAACTTGCATCACAATGAGCTAAGGAGTAAGCTTACAGAGTTGTTCCTTTCGGTAGAACCAGAAGTAGCCGAAAACGATTATTAGTTGACAAATCAGGGCGACCCAGAAAGGAGCGGACGCCATTGGGCTTCCTGTAAATACAGAAACAACTGAGCATTTCCTTTAGGTGGAAAGTCCATAACGTCGCTCACCCTTGATACCCTCGTTGAAATCCCACTTGGAGGCGTCAGGGAAAACGGATCCAGGTCCAACACGATTGGGGGCAGTCGCGCGAGCCACCATCACACAGATCGAACCGATCACCTGGGCGAGTGCAAGTGTGGCACAAACGTGTAGGCGAGACAAAGTCTGAAGAAGGATCATGCCCAGACCAACACCCTGAATGGCATCTAATACTCCCAGCCACAGCCATAATGAAATGCCAAGGTAAGGTCCACCAGAACCTGCCCATGGGATATAAAGCGCCAGTGAAGAAGTACCCCAGAGCATTTGACACCATCTGGGTGCGCCAAGACCGACTGCGAAGACAGGCAACAACCAAGTGTGGGTCTTGCTGAAGTACGTGAGAATAATGAGCATGATAGCCCAAACGAAGATGAAGAATGTGATGACGAGAAGTAGAATATGCCATTTGGGTATCGGCACACTCCAGAGGAAGCTCCAGTTACGTCCGTAGGGCTAGAAGGATTATTAGCGCTATCTCGTGGAAATCCATGGAAAACTACTCACTCCACTCAACCAATAGTCTCGCAAAACTTCGGATGCAAGGAACCAGAGAACGAGCTTGCGACGGAACAGAGTCTTGAAGAAGTGAGGAACTTTAGGGGGCGTTTGGCGGTAATATTCTGGCAAGCCATAGAGCATGACATAAGCGAAGAGGAGGCTGACGCAGGCAAGGGGCCAAACAATCAAGCAGATCCACCAAGGTGGGATGTATCCGTCCGGTCGCCCGTTGAGTGAGAAACCCCAGTACCATAGTGCAGCAACCCAGACTTGCTGGGAACCTTGTACAATACATGCCCGCATTGTCCAGACTTCAGTTGCGGCACCCTAATAAACATTCTATCAGTATATTTAAATGTCAAGGCAGAGTATACACATACCGCTTCTTCACCAAAGTTGAGACCGAAGAACAAGAATCCAGCAGCAGACGCAACGGCGTAACACCATGTCGCAGCGCTAGCGAGAGCTTTATGGGCAGGGATGAAGGCGGAGGAAATCGAGGGTAAGCCAATTAAGAAGAACGCGAGACCAAAGAAGATCCAAGGTAGAGAAAGAACGTAGATGGAGGGTTTCATGCGGAACATAGGGTACCAGACTGCTGACGCAGCCAAGAAGACAGCACCCAATACATAAAGCTGGATGTTATCTTGCCAGTTACGACCAGTCAACAGGGTAATTTGGAAGCTCGTTGCGCTCAGCATCTGGCCTGCGGCAATGACGATCGTGTACAATGGCCAGCCTCTAACCTCTCTCGACATGGCAATCTGCAGCCGAGTCATAGGAACGATATCAGGTTGACCGGCATCATGATGAGTGCCATCATATTCGGAATGCGGGAAAGCATGGGTGCTCGGGGCTATGTTGACATTAATACCAGTATGAAATAATATTGAAAGGAGACTTACAGTCAGGACGAGAGTAGACCGAAGGTGATGGTGTACCCCAAACGGAATCACGCTGAGAGGACCTGATACTTGCGGCAGTCTCGAGTTTGTCTTTCCGGACTTTGCCAAAGAATGCTTCTTCGCTCTTCATGAGGTACCTTTCGATTGACAGCTCGTGTTCGGAGTTCTTGGCAGTGAGCGCTTGTAACTTCTGAACGAACTCAGAGGCAACTCCACCATCAGCGTCAGTGAACTGCACAATTTCCAATTTAGCACATCCTTCCTGCATGCGTAGAAGAACGACTTACCGAAGCAATGGCCTTGTTCAACGGCGAATTCGATTTCTCATCAACGATCGACGAGATAGATTCCACTGACGAAATTCTCGAATGAGCACCGAAAGGTTTCGCAGGTGCTAGTCCACCTTCCAAGAAGGGATCAGGAGCTCCCTTCTGGTCCTTCGCAATAGCCTTGTTTGCTCTCTCCAAAAAGTCCGTGTAGCCTGGGCCCGAAGAGTGACTGCTACCCCTCTGGCTGAAGTAGTCTTCGTCATTAACCAATCGAGGTGGCGTCGGGTGATCTCCATGGGCAAGTGATTCCTGGCTCTGGTGTGCTGGTGAGTTCGTGTAGCTGTTCATACTTCGAGTATCCCATCCAGGTTGATCAGGGTGAGCTTGAGTAACAGGGTTCCAATCATCCGTGTCGGCCATGGGGCGCATACCGATACCACCACCGTCGTTAGGCCTCCAGGCGTTTCCTCCAGCAACATGTCGACTAGTAGTAATACTACGTTTGTGGAAATCTTCCATACGTTGACGCCATTCGACGACAGGGAACCGCTGAACCGCTGAACGAGCACGAAGAATCGCACGCTCCTCTTCTGTAGACTTCAAAGCCATCTTGATCGTCTTCGTCAACTGCGAAAGCATGTGTGCGGTAGAGCTTGATTCGACGGGGTACCACTATCATAAGGAGTCAGACAACCTTATCACGTCCGAGAAGGCGAGAAACAACTCACCCAACCAGGCATGAGACCAAGACCACCCAAACGAGAACCAACACCAAGAGCACCCTTTCTTCCGAATTCGACAGCGACGAGACCAAACGGTTCATCACGAGAAGGAATCAAGGCAAAGTCGGCTCCACTGAATAGGTAAGGCGGCAGGGCAGTGAACTCGGGCTTGGAGAAAACACGATCGGGATACATTTCCATCAACCTTGCCAACTTTTCCGCTGCAAACCTTCCGTACAAGTCAATGACAGGCCCGACAGTAATCAACTGAATCGAAGGTCGTTTGTCGAGCCTTGAAAGAAGAAATAAGCATCACAGCTCTCCAACCACGAAACCAGAAAAGACTCACAAACTAGGCATAACATCAGCGATCAAGTCCACACCTTTCTGCTTCGACCACCGTCCAACGAACACGAACAAATCCGAATCAGGATCCTGCTTGATCCCAGCCCACTCTTGCGCCTGTCTCTTCATCTCCGGCCTTGCAGCCTCCGCCTCCTGATCAATCTCCACGTCCTTCGCCTTCATCGGTTTCTCATCCAACGCCGCAATATCAGAAGGATCAGGGTTCGGCAACGAATCAACATGCTTCAACGTCCAAAGTGCCGGATACCTCGCCCAACTACGTTTCCCATACTTGTCCGACACACCAGCAACACCAATACTCTTCTGATGCACACTAATAAAGGAAGCGGCCGCATGCAACAAGTTGAACGTGTTTCCGAACTGCACATACTTCGTGCAATGTTCCTTGCTGATGTTGAATGCCGAACACACTTCTTTCATCTCTTCCTTGGTTCGCAATGGCCAAAGACCCTGGAACTCGGCGTTATGCAGTGACAGGCAGGTAGGGATAACCTTGGGAAGAAGATAGATAGGCGCCAGGGCTCCATGGTAATCGTTGATGTGATAGATATCAATGTCAGGGAATCGGCGAATAGTGGCGGCGATAGCTTGATTCCAGGTCGAGTAGAAAATAGCAGAACTGAGATCATCCATGCGGGCGGGGTAGGGATCGGACTTGGTCTGAGCGCGGAAGACGGGACTATCGAGGATGACATAAGTGATGTTGTCCAGCTGGTGGGTCTCGACTTCAATGAGGTACGGCTCGCCGAAGATGATAACTTCGATAGGCTCCGCGGGGTCTCCGGCAGGATAGTCCAGGTCCTTGACCTTGGGAACAACCCAGACAAGATCGACATCTGTCATCGCCTTGCCCATCAAACTAGACATGACACCAAGACCACCAATCTTGACCTTCATCTTCCAATCAATAATTTCATACTCCAACGTCGAGATCAACACCTTCCTCCTTTTATTCTTATCCTCTGGCCACCCAATCATCTCCGTCGACTGCTTGTGACCAAAAATCTTCTCGGACATCGGCGTACTCTCCTTCAAATCCGCGGTCGACCTAAGAGCTCCAATAATAGGGAAATAGTTCGTGTGGCTCTTCGTTTTGACACCATACTGATTATGTTTGATTCCGTAGAAAGTCCACATGAAAACGAGAACAGCGAGAGTACCAGTGATGAGGGGTATCGAAAGAAGGAGGGAATACATGATGGCACCGACCGCAGCTTGACCACGGGGTTCCAACGACCAGGTCATAGTCGAATCATCGATGAGCAACGACCACGCGAGATGGGGTTTGGGAGGGGCAGACATATTGAGGAAGTTGGGTGCAACACTGTTTGGTGGCAGGCGATCAAGTATACCATCACCATCAGAATCGCCGTAGAAGTAATCATCGTAGCCCCAAACGTTCAGTTGAACGTATGTCGGCCAGGAAGCCATAAGCTCGATCTCCCACTTGCCGTCCGAGTTCAAGTCCATCTTGGAAGGTAGACCTTGATCGAATCCCCAGTTGTTATAGGGACCGCGAACCAAAAGCTGAGGCATCCGACGCTGAGAACCACTATATTGTGTATCTGCATGAACGACAGCAGCGACAGAGAGTGTGGCCTCGCTCCAATCTAAATATGGCTATTAGAGGGAGTATCAAAACAGATTAAGGTAAAGGAACCCACATTGCACCATGATGTGATCTCCATCCCAGAAATTTTCAGGCGTCTGGAAGACTGTGGCGTTGATTGTTGTGGTGTCCTCCCAGTTCGTCCATTGCGTCCAGTTCTTTCCAAAGTTCCACGAGTATCGGAACATGTCGGCACCGATCGCCTTATGGTCAAAGGTGTATTGTCCATTGGAAAACTTGAATGAGCCGTCTTGATCGTAATCGTTCTCTGGGAAGACTAGGACGTTATTCGCCGCTCCCTTGCGCAACAACAGATGATCTTTTGCCTAAAAATGCATACATTTAGTCACAGCTCTGAAATGATGACTGAAGAATGGATGACTTACACCAGTGGTTACATTACCCCCCTGTGTAGGTGCGTTCTCCACAGTAAGCGTCAAAATACCATCCGGGAAATTCGTCAACGTCGCAGACCAAGACCAAGTAGAACCATCGGCGCCAACGACCTTGACAGGATCGGGATTCGCCACAGCACCACATTTGACATTGGTGATTGTCGGTTGACCGCCCTTTCCTGACGAAGTCACATTTAAGGAAATGCTCTGGGTAACGCCGTTACAGTCCATAGGAATGTTGAATTCGAGTGAGATATCGACAGTGGTCGCATTCGTATCGCTTGCATTAGCCATGATGCGTTGGTCATGACCAGGGATGAACTTCGTGATAGCAGGTAGCTGAGGAACCCACTGCGCAACTGGAACTAGGACTTTGAAGCCATACGGGTCCATGGTGACTTGTCCGAGACATCCGAAGAATGGTGCTTTGCTGTCGTTGTTAAACGATGATAAGGACTCCTGGAGATTGTATGTCTCATAAGGAGGGAAGAGGTTTTTGACGACAACATCCGACGTGAAGGGTGATGATATCCAGAGCGCCTCCTTACAGTCAAAACTCCACGTCTTGGTCGAGTTTTCATTCGTATAGAGTAGCCAGACTTGGTCATTAAACGTTCCATTGAGAGTTTGGATGCCAGGAAGCGCAGCTCGTGAAACCGACCACAACCCCATTTCAGTCTGGGTATTATTGGATCCGGGCCGTGAAATATAGTTTGTCCAATTCCCACGCTGAACAAGGTTGAAGCCGTCTTGAAGGGCACCATACACCGTCCGCAGGTAGTGGAAACGGCTCATGACCCGCCGAGTATCGGTGGTCGGATCAAAATGGTCGAGCGCATTCCAATCATCATAGCAACCGAACAGTGCCTTCTCGAGAGGCATGTTAAAGTATTGCTCAGAGCCGAGAGTATAGCAACCATGACGTTTCCAAGCGAGGTTACTAGTCATCGCTTGTCGGCTGTTGGAGGGGTCAAACAATATTTCGGGCTGTTTTCACCAGGGGACTTACCCATAAAGATAGTTGGAAGCACCATTGTCGTACAGATAGAAATTTTGCTCTTCGCCATAGAAGAGCTGTGACCGCCTGAGTAAGAGTTTCAGATCGTGGATGAAAACAACTCACCAAAGGTATGCCGGGCATGACCAACGTGGTGACAAAGGTTGCCAGAACGCTTCTCTGAGTCCCGTTTTCTAAACTTGGCCAACGGAATACATCGAAATTGCTGGTTCCATACATGTGACGAGGATCGACAATGCCCGTTTGCGGGTTAAGGAAGTCATTGTTCACGAACATCTGATTCCAGGCTGTGACAAAATTAATATCGATATCATATGCCACCTGGAGGTTGCCGTCCATGCCAAGGAAACGTGAAAGCGAGCGATAGATTGAGTAGTGGAAAGCCACGCCGTCCAGGCCATTAAGCGGAGCGCTACGAAGGAAGTATTGATTCTGATCTGCAGTGATGTTGGCAGCTGCCAGGAAACCCGGAGGAAGCTGAGTCGGGGTACGACCGCGACCACTGATAATAGTCAGTTTACTGACAGCATCTGGAATGAGAAGATGTGATTGACTTACAGGTATAGAGAACCAAAGGTGTCACCACCGGTAACTTCACCCGGGATGAAAAAGTTGGTTTTACCAAGGCGCGCAGCACATGCACGTGTACTTGAGGCCCAGGAAGCAAGAGCATCAACAGTGACTTGAGTAGCCTTATCGATACGAATGGCATCGAAATCGAGAGCTTTAATGGCCATGCAGGAGAAGACCTTGATCCTTTCCATGACATCCGGCCGCCACTCACGAAGACGATCTTGGACGGAAGCGAACTTGGAAAGCTGACGTTGCCAATCAGGGTGAACACCGAAGGCTTCCATGTCACCATACTGGTCAAAGTCGGACGCCAGACAACCATTGGCCTCCACCTTGACCAAGGTTCCAGAATCCTCCCAGAACGTAGGCATTGTACAAGAGGAATTGCGCTCATTGCGGATCTGGAATAAGAGCAGAGTCAACGGGTATGAAATGGAACTGATATGAAGGTTAAACTCACGGTGAAGTCACGGTACTCTGTAAAGTTCCATGGAAGATAATTCGGCTTCTTCCACAGCGCATCGTACTCATTGAGACTGAAGGGCGTACTCGTGTTGAGATGGCTAAGATATTGACTAATAAGCACCCATGCGACTTGACATGTCAATTAGTCCACGCACCCCTCAACGGCGATGAGATCGGACATGGTGCCAACGGTGAAATCAGCCATGAAGTACATGCCACGGGCGTGAATTTCGTCGATCAACTGGCGCCAGTCATTGACGTTACCCCAGTGTGGGTCAAGGACGCTGAAATCGAGAGGGGAATAACCTAGTACACCGTTAAAACCAAAGAGATATATGTGTAACCGCCAAGACTGACTGTCTGCTTGCCATAACATATTCAGGAAGGGAGTACCAGACATAAAGACGACCTTTATGCCCATGCCTTGGAGATAATCCAAGCGTTTCCCGAGACCTCTGAGATCACCGCCATAGCGGAGCTGGGTTTCACGAAAGTCGGATTCAAAAGGAGTACCAAAGAAATCATTGTTTGTAGGGTCGCCGTCGGCGAACTTGTCTAGGAGGATAGTGTATGTTGGGAGGGCCCGCCAGTTCTTTGGAGATGGGTGATAGGTTGTATTTTGGCGCTCAGAGTCGTATTCAAGGACGGATTGGGCATTCTTGTTGACGTTGAGGTTGTAGTCTACGAGGTCTTCACGCCACGGGGAAGCCGCTATGTGCTGAACCAGCAGAGAGAGGGCCGAGAGTGCGGACAGAAGCCGCATGACGGAGGGAGGGAGGCGCAAAGAGGAAAGAGCGAGGGAAGGAGGAAAGGAATGATAAAGAACTAGAAATCTTGCTAGCTGAGTTTTTGACGGAAGTAAGTGACAGTTAAGCCAGTCACGCAACATCCAAACCAAAGCGGCACGTCTGCCATCCCGGATTTATTTGTGCCTCGGCCACACCCTAAGAATCTAGGCTGGGCATCACCGCCTAATGTCCCTCCCGGGGTCTAGCTGCTGCTGATGTCGCGCACTTGCCTGCCTCGGCCAGTCTACTAGCGTTCATTCCCCACCCTGCTTTGCATAGCTCGTTAGGTACAAAGGGGAGTGCTTGCGAGCCGAATTGTGTGACAAGTGTGACTGTCGCGAGGCGTTGATGGAATCTAAAAATAAACTGTTCCCAAAGAAGGGCAGTGTTGACCGCTGATGTTGGCAAGGGTCAAGTCCGTTGACCATCGCAAACTTGAAACAACTCGGGTATTGGGAACCGGTCCATAGAGTACAAAAACTATAGTACACCTACTGTACTCTCCTGGATAGAGTTCCTCTGGTAGTATTATCAGGCTTCAGCGCTGTCTGTCTCGCCCGCTGTTGTCACAACGTATTGTTTTCCATGATGGTTGCCTACAGTGAAAATCGCAATCAAGCGTAGGGCTGTCAATCAGCGACGAACTGAGTCGGATCTCTCTGGACAAAAGGAGTAGAAAAGTAGACTAGCTATGTGCTTTAAATTAATGTGTTGTGATGAGAAAATAATGGTTTCCCTTTCGGGCGCTTGTTGTACGCCCTGGCCCCTTATCACTGTGCTCCGTCGCCATCGTCCCACACTGCACGCTGCCCAGCTCAGCGCTGCCCTTACGCTCGCTGCCACTCACGACGTTGTCAGGCACATTCAGATAACGACCTTTACACATGTCCACCCTCACCGCCAGTAACGCCTTCTACTCCCTCGACAGTTCTTCCCAATCTCCTCCAAAGCCTGCCTCCCCCGTCACTCCAACTGCCCAGTATGCAAGCTCACAACAGGCAATCTCCACACGCTCTTTCATAAACCTGAATCCAGAAATCAGAGGCCAACATGCCCCATTCCCGATCACTCCTACTGCTGCCTCTTCCGGCAGCTCTCTCGAAGCTCCTCTGGGCATATCATTTGCTGATTATCTCAAGTCCTGGACCGACAATCAGACCACAAGATGGCTTGCCGAGTGCAAGTGCGCCCATCACGCAGAGACCTTCAAAGCCAACGACATTAGGGGGGACATTCTGCTGGAGTTGGATCAAGTTATCCTGAAAGAGATGGGCATCACCAGCATTGGGGACCGATTGCGCATGCTGAACGCAGTCAAGATCCTCAGGCAGCGGGCCGCCAACCGCGTCCCAGCTCCCTCCTCGACCCCAGCCAGGCACGCAGACGTCGCCGCCGGCAATCAGCCCAAGAATGCCCCTCCCGCTTCACGTCCTCACACCAAACGACCCGCACCCTTAAGGTTGAATGGCACACACGCACAGAACGATCTTCCTGGCGTCGTGCGCGAACAACCACCTGATTCTGCCAAGAGCAGTGTCATTGGTGGTCTGCGTCCTCTTCCTCAACCAGGACAACAACAGCAGTCAGCAAATCAACCTCCGTTCAACGGACCAGTCACTCCTGGTTATGTTAATGCTAGATCACAACTTCCTCCTCTCCCTCCACCCCGCGGCCAACCCCCGCCTCCCCCTCCATCCGGACGTCCACCTGCTCGCCCTGGGCTCAGCAACAACCAGCACAGCAATTGGGTTACTACCCCCACTCAAGAAGCTCCCCCCAGCTATACCGCCACATCCCTCCTTCCCGCTCCCCAACAGAACCAGCTACTTACTCCCGTCACAAACAACTGGAGCAACACCTACCACTCCCCTGCAGATTCCAGACCAGGTAATGCAAGCAGCAAGATTCCACCACGCTCCACTTCCCCTCTTTCAGGTCGCGGAGTCCGGCCTAACCCAACCAATCCCGCACATGGGCGAAATGGTTCCGGTTCGCTCACCTCACCGAGTACGAGCAGTCCCTTAAACAAATTGCCTCCCAGACCTTCAACTACAGGCACTACTATTCACCCTCATCCATACGCTAATCCTCAAGCTGCATCTCTGCAGCCGCCAGCGAATCATCCTGCACACAGTCTTTCTCCTATTGACGAGCATTTCAACTCGCCTCAGCCATCTTCAAATACACCTTCACCACCTTTGCAGTATACCACTGGACGTGGTCCTTTCCATAACAATAACGGGTCCGGCAGTGGTCAGCTTACGCTTGACGAGATAAGACGCAAACTGGTCAAATTTGTTCTCCCTGATGAGGGTCTCACGTATACAATCGACGTCGCAACTTGCAGTGACGGAACCGAGGTTCTGGAAAAAGTTCTCAAGAAATTTGGGAAGGGTGGTTCGAAAACAGTTGACGGCGACGCTCCGCTTGAACATGCGGTTACTGCACAAGGTGGATTAACCGTTAACGGGTGGGGTGTATATCTCGATATCGGCCAACCAGATATTACTGTTCAACCACCCACGGGCGAACCTCTACCGGTCACCGAAGCAGAGTTAATGTCAATATGCCACGCCCCTCCCGACCATCCTTCTCGTGAACACGGCCTCGTCCTCCGCAAGACCAAAGTACCTCGACGCACCCCCAGTCCCTCCTGCCTCAATACACCCTCCACCAGCTCCACCAGTAAAACTACCAAGCGCGCAAGCTCCATCAGCATTCTCAGCAGTCTTGGCGTACGCGACCCAGAACGCGCCCTCGATCCTCCTCCCTCACCCACAAGCGCTTCTGGTCGTCTCAGTCCAGCAGCTCTGAGTGCAACAGCCAAACGCCCTTCGAAGCTACGCAACTTCTTCGGTCAACGCCCGCCCAGCGAGCTCATCACCAACCACCTCCTTGAATACTTCCCTAATACCGAAAAGAAGATTCTTGAACGGACGGCGAGGCATAGTATGATGCTCAAGGCGAAACGCGAGAGTTTTGCGTCTGTGAGTAATCAGCCGTTGCCTTCGAGATTTAGTGTTAGTACGAGGGGATCAATATCTCCCTCACGTACGTCGTTATCGTCTAATCTGCCACCGCCCGTACCGGATAAATACGATGTTGAGGAGGACTTGCCGAGGATGTCGTTATCGACAGAGGATGGTCGCTCGATTGATCTGCATCCAGACGATTCGACGACAGTGGCATCGACGAGCTCCTTGATTACGTCGAGTTCGTCGAAACCTCTGTTACCACCCATTCCATTCCCCACGGAATCACTAGCGGAGTCTATTGAGGGCGTCACGAGGAGGAGAATGTCACGGACGACATCGACGTCGTCCAGGAGGATGAGTTATATGACAGAGCTGAGGAGTAAGAGGGATAGATCTGATACGGCGAGTTTGATGACGGTGGATGAGATTACTGCAGAGGTGGAGAGTAGGAGGGTCAGCAGCACGATTGATAGAGGAGACGAGATGGATGAGTGGACAAAGGTGGATGTGCAGGAGACGCCAGATGCGCCGGTTGATGAGAAGGATGTCGTGGCCGAACAAGAGGAGGAGGAAGATAGTGAGGGGAGCGAGGATGAGGACGAAGACGATGATGTGGGTGTTACGTTGGATGGGGAAGATGATGATATACCCAAAGGTATTGAAACCAAATTCAAATGTGAGTCTTTCCTTTAAAGGACTCTGGTCGAGGAATTGACTTGTTATTCGAGCCAACAAATGGATCAAGGGTGCACTCATCGGCGCTGGCTCGTTTGGAAAAGTGTATCTTGGAATGGACGCCTCTAATGGTCTCCTCATGGCGGTCAAACAAGTCGAGTTGCCTACAGGCTCTTTACCCAACCAGGAGCGCAAGAAGAGCATGCTGAGCGCTCTCGAACGTGAGATTGAACTGCTAAAGAACCTTCAACATGAAAACATTGTACAATACCTCTGTACGTCCTACGCTTATCTGCAAGATATCCGCCTCCTCACACTCTATGAACAGATTCATCTGTAGACGACGAGTTCCTCAACATCTTCCTCGAATATGTCCCCGGTGGTTCCGTTGCTACGTTATTACGCAATTACGGCGCATTCGAAGAAACCCTCGTCAAGAACTTTGTCAGGCAAATCTTGTCCGGACTGAGCTACTTGCACGAGCGTGACATCATCCATCGGGACATCAAGGGAGCCAACATCCTTGTAGATAACAAAGGTGGTGTCAAGATCTCGGACTTTGGTATTTCCAAGAAAGTTAACGACAGTAAGTTTCCTTGAGCCTCTCCACGAGCGCATACTGAGCACCGATCCTATAAACCAGATCTCCTGGCGAGCAAGGTACACAGGTTTTCCTTACAAGGTTCAGTCTTCTGGATGGCCCCGGAGGTTGTCAAGCAGAGCGGACATACACTTAAAGCCGATATTTGGGGTGTGGGATGTCTAGTGGTTGAAATGTTGACTGGTGAACACCCTTGGGCTCAGCTCACTCAGATGCAAGCCATCTTCAAGGTAACTGCCTATTATCTAGGCGCCCCCCATACACCTACTGACGATGTCTGTTCAGATTGGTTCCTCGGCGAAACCTACAATGCCATCCGACATTTCCTCGGAAGCTGTCGACTTCCTTGAAAAGACTTTCGAAGTGGACCAGAAAGCCCGGCCTTCAGCGCCAGAATTATCTGAACATCCGTTCGTCAAGAGAAATAATCTCCCGATGCCATCCTTTTAAATTCAATAAACATGTTTCCCGCTTTATGCCCCCCCCCCTTTTTTTTGAAGTAATGATTTGCTTGTTTCTTCTGTTTCTCCCCTCGATCCTTATATTACGACCAACTCACCCGATTTCATTTGCCACACGCTAACGTACACCGTGAACCATGATATTGGAGACATCATGGTTTAATATGTAAACTACCCCCTATTGATCCCAGTCACCTCCGATTCAATGGCTCGTTCCACGAAATACCTTGTCGCACTTCTTTTCGAGTCGCTGTGTGCACATTTTTGTAGAATCTTGAAATTTCGCTGAAACGCATATGCTGTTCTCAATTCATTACATACAGTGCAACAAATAATGACGAAGCCGGATTGCTGTGCCATATTTATGACTGTGCAGACTCCTCACCCCGTTTCCGCTTGTTGCCTGTTCCGGCTACAGCTTTTGTTCCTGGACCCCAGTGGCTTGTTGGGTTCTGCTGGTACCTCACGAGCTTAACCTCACTTGAAGCGGTGACGGAGTCAGGATGTCGCTTGAAGTCCGCCTGCAAACTAATGAATAGCAACAAATGAGCACCAATGTCAACGTAGGAATGGAGATAGATATGACTTACCGGGGTTCCTTGGCTAATAGTGTTCGTGCAGGAGATCTCGCACCTATGTTCTCCATCTTAACTGGGTTTTTTTTGATCCAACAGCGGATGACATCGTGGATGTCTCTTTGAGGTGCTGTGGTTTTGAGCGATCCAGGACAAGCATGCGAGCGAGAGACCTTGTGTCCCGCGTTTAGGAGTGCAGACCTGTGAAGAAATGTCTTTCAGTCGTGTGATACTTTGCATAAGTATATCAACCGCACGCAAGATCGTTTAGTGAAGGGGTGCAGCAATGGAAGGCACTGGCTAGTTTTGAGGGGGTGAAGTAGAAGGGGGTAGCGGTTTCCTATGAAACTATTAGATCAAGAAAAGCGAACGCATAGCAATGGCAGACCTCTTTAGCGACGGTCAACATTCCCTTCATTCTTACGGCTGTTCCATAATGATCCTTGTCCTGTTCCAAATGTTCCAACACACGACCGACGAAACCCGAGTCATGTAAAGGGCCCGACCACATTGGTCCTGCGATCTATTCAGTGAGTTCAGTCGAAACTGACGCACATATATACAAAGAAGATGACTCACATGTAGCGTTGACTCGCATTCTGGGCACTTTTCAGAAACGGTTGGTCCGGCCTGTGTCTTGAACAGGTAGTTTACCTGTCCACTTCGTTCATGGATATTTTCAACCACTCTTCCAAGAGGCTGTTCATACCAAGACTGGCAGTGCGAACAGATGTAGTAATTTGCCGTCTTCCTGGAACGATGGTCAGTTGGCACAAAGCGCTGGCGTACATATACTGACGTGACTGCTTTCTTCGTTTCGAAAGCTCCTGAATGCACACGCACAAACACTCGAACGTAAAAGTCTATGGATAGGGAGAGTAGTGGTTCAATGTAGCGGCCATAACGTGCCGCTGAGGTCGATAACGAGTGGAGCACAAGTCGAAGAGCCTATGGTCTTGAGTAAGAACATCAATGGTATGGATGGAGGACCTCACAGCTTCGTGTCCGTATTCAGCCTTGACCGATACGCCACCGTAATTTGAATAGCTGAAAACAAGTATAACTGGATGGAACTTGTAACGGAAAGAATGCAACTCACCATTTCTCGGGGTAGTTGGTTGTCGCGAGGACTGCCAGATCTGTGCAAGTGACGCAGAGCAGACCTAATGCATGTGTCAATTAACCCGCAGATTTGAGGCGAATAATAATTTAACCTCCATCGTTAACACACTGTACAGCTGCATCAATAAAAGGCGCGGCCGTTCCATACGGGTCGAGGTCGACTACATCCACCCTTTTCTTTTCTTCTCGGTGGTTGTACATTAGAGTGCTACCCACGAAGAATGCAATGAGTACTTTCGACATGGCGTATGAAGGACGTGAGCTCACCAGGCATCACCTTCATTCACTCTAACCTTTCCTGGATCAACCCTTGGTGGGGCTGAGGGATCAGCACTAGGTTCCTCAGTTGGACCGAGCCCATTCAATTCGACATTTCTTCTCATTGTAGTAACCGCGGCGTCCGACAAATCATTTGCTATGACATACCTTAAGGTCGTCACTTCTGTTAACTGGATTCAAAAATGAAAGGGGAATAGCTCACTTAACAAGAGGAATTTCTTTCGCGTAGCGTATAGATCGTAGACCAGTAGCTGAAAGCGCTTCCAACAAGACAAACTTGTATGGACGACGCGTAGGCTTAACACATATGCATCTCAGTAATACGTCCTTGGACGAGACTCGAAACCGACGAACGTACCTCAAGTTTCTGATCGCTTTCTTGAGGCTGCATAGCCAGATGCTCTCCGCTGTCGCCTTTTATACTTGTGGTAGATGTAGTGGTAATAGGTTGTCCGTCGTCTCCTATATCACCGGCTCAGTGAGCACACCGAGACTTAATCTTTCAGGTGTACCTTTCTGTTTCTTGTTAGCTACTCGGGCAGCTCTTTTCCCCTGGGTTTTTCCCCACTTCTCTTCCTTGGATCTATTCAGATCCTCACTCCATGTTCTGATGCAAGCCACGCTGATATCGCGATTGAACTCTTGTACCGGGTTCAGGAACGCGTCATTGGCGGAAAGTAGAATGTGTGATGTATTTTCGGTGTGGAGGCGAAAGCCGTCGGGAGTCTCGACTTTATTCACGGATGTTGACGCCGCCATGCGAAATCGACCGACAGAGGTAACGAATGAGGACTTCGGAGTGCGGCACAAAGGCCGGAAGAGAGGGAGAATCCTGGACGACGTTTTGTGGATATAAATTTGGCAAATTTGTCTCCGGATTCCTTGCTTGGAAGATCAAGTGCTTGTCCGGAACAAGCCCGGTCCGCGCTTAAGTTCACTTTCAACATAAGTACCTAGGGTCACCGTTCCTAGTGCTACACGAGGTTACATGGTATGTCGTATTGTATCTATACAGAGGTTCTGATCCAGTATAGTTCATATAAGGTCCCAGATCAAATACGTGGTCAAACAGAAAAATAAATAATGTTAATAGTTGGGTTCTTCAGAAACAAATGAAATATGTCTACGGCCACCCTCTCTCCGGGTGCGTCTCAGATCCGTCTGAGTGACATTACTTTCTCGTACCAAGGTGCTCAAAGATGTAGGTGCGCAGCCTACGAGAGAAATAGTCTCGTCAGTTGCGAGCAGAGCCGAATGACGGCGACTTACATGCAACGACAATAGGGCCGTTCGCTGCATAAAGTTCTCCAATGCGTTCCAGCTTCGGTTTCCCCGGCCGCACGCACCCGACGCGATCATGATATCCTGCATCTCACATTCATTCGTCTGAAGGTGATATGAGGTAGTACCATCTGCCACATCGTCATGCTGGTAGCTCTTGTCATCTCAGAACTTGCTGGGAAGCGCGCGTTCAACTGATCCCTTGAACAGGAAGAAGTCGATGTATCTTCCCAGTCTGCCGAGGACAGTTAGCAGGTGTATGGAGCCCTTGGTCATGTTTGCGACCACCAATGGATCCCTAGTAGTCGTTTCGTAGCCGCTTGAGGGACGATAGTGTAAGGAGCATTAGAAGGAGGAAAACCGGAATAAACGTTAAGGTATCCCAGATTCTGTATCTTGACCTTAATAGCTTACTGTCCATTCGAAGAGAAAAATGGATAGCGCCAGACATATGTAATGATCATCGACCATATCTCCCGAGGCCAGGTGCTTATGGTGGACGGTCTATAAGACATCGTGGCAAATTGCCAACAGCCAGATCATACCCGCCGTCCAGCGATGCGGCGGGCCAGCCTATCGAAGTACACATGTATCATGAATTTCAACCGGGGCATTGCGGATGAGGGCCCTTGCGGATGAGGGCCCTTGAGGGCGAGTAGGATGCACAGAGGAAATGGGGCTAAAACCATTATACCTGTGCGGCCTGCTGAAGCCCACCATGATTTTTGGGTGTCGTCGAGAGGTTAACCAGGGTCATCTACGGGGGGAAGATAGTCTGGCTCCACGAACGCAAATCAGAACAACGACGCTAGGGAGGAATATACACAAGATGGTCATTCGAAGGTAGGTATGCTGGATGTTATCTTTTTGGGTGCTGATAATTCATTCTCTCGTAGGCCCAGGAAACAAACCGTAATACCGCGACCTTGGGCTTGTTGGATCCGAGGCCAAGTAGGCCTGGTTCCACTCTATGCCATTCACACAGTCAACAGCGGCTTCATCGACGAGAATCACTGCGAGGCAAGGGTCGGGAATCGACATAGAGTTCGCATTGAGTAGTCAAGTAAAAGGCAAGTGGTGCCTCAGAGATGGAAAAATGAGCGCGCAATTAGTCTAGAACAGAGTCTCGAGCATATCCATCGATCTAAGTTCTTGAGGCTGTGGTGTCGGCCTTCAAAGCTTCAAGCTTCAAGCCTCGAACTTCAGGCTTCATTTGAAAAGCCACAGACATTTCGCACTATTACCGTCTTTATTGCTTTGCTAACCGGCAGATACGCCCGACGCCTCGTGGAAAGTTGAAATTATTATGACTTAGAAATACGACATGTATTTCAATTGCGTTTACTCGATAGTAACGCCGGAACGAATCTATTAAGGTCATCTGAAATGATTCTTTAGCACGGCATGTGCGACCCACCTCCTTTCCAGTCTTTGCGATCTTTTCCCGAATAATGTCATAACTCTCTTTGGACTTTACGAGGACCTCTTGTTTCTCCAGGGAAACCTCAAACTCAGAAACTCCTGTTTCGTTTGTGAGATATGGCAGAGACATGGAGGGCGTTTAACTCACCTCCGCTTTCCTTGGCTTTCGTCAAGACTCGGGTGATAGCACCAGAACAGCCGCTGCAGGACATCTACCGAATTATGTCTTGGCGCCCCCTGCTACTTTCAAATGTATGGAATTACCTTAACATCGAATTTATAAGTGTGCTCCTTTAATCGGTCAAAGCTCTGTCGTTAATCAGAACGGTGTCACTCACAGACATATTGAATTCTGTGATAGTAAGGAGTCAGATCTGTCGACAGCAATCCAGTTCAAGTAATGGCGTCTGTCTTGTGATGGACTTACAGATAAATAGTACACAGGGAGCGGGCAGAGAGGGTATGGGGGAAGATTACACTCAGTGCTCAAACAGCTATATAAGCACCTACCAGTTTACCAAGCAAACAACGGAAGATATTGATCACGCCATTACCATCACTTGACAACATTCACAAGCTGACTAGCCTATCTCCAGAAGGAGATACCAATAGCGGACCGCTCATTCGAAGCCTATCTTGTACGTGCCTACGCACAATCTGAGAACTTAGCAAACCGTGGATTATGATCGTGTATCATATAGGCGTATAGATATGGTGGTAGTAATAAAGTCATCCTGGATCGTACCACTCGGTAGTCATCATGTACGGGTCCGGCCTTCTACCATTTCTATTGGCTCATCGGCCTCGGTCGATACAGCAACCCAGCCGTCGTCCGCAGGTGGCCGTCCGCGGATACGGGAGACCATCGTTTTCACCCAAGCTGACAGAGTTGTCAATGTAGACCCTACTTCGAGAGCACTCGGATCAAGCTTACAGATTACGCGGGGTCGCTCCTCGTTCCTCTGGGTGATATAATACACTGGAATTCCAGCTAGGACGAAGCCTAGAAGGGTCATTGTTTCAGAATTATGTGAGTCCTTGTCATTTGACGTACCGCAAACTGCCATAGCTTCTAGGGGAGCTGCGATGACCGGCATACACAGCAAAAATAGAGCCACCTGATTGATCGACCAATTAGGTGCGAAACATGAGTAGGAGATACTGCGCAGCTTACAGCACAAAAAATCAGCGGCGTGGTAATCCACGTTCTATACGGCCTTCAGATATTCTCAGCGCTACGCAGGGCAAGTAGTAACACATGCCTACCTCTCCAATAATGGTTCTTTGATGCGTAAGATGACCAAGCCAAATACCTTTCGCGGAATGAGTGGGATGGAAAGATTAGCGGTCAGATGTCATTCTTACTGTCAGAAAATAGAAAGCCCAAGAAGCCACGACGGAAAAGTTAATAAGAGACCGGAATCCACCACCAATGACAATAAAGGCAATGGTAATTGCTGCTTGTAGAAGTGCAGCGTTCAAGGGCGTCTTCCTAGTAGCGTGCAACCTCCCAAACATAGCGGGGATGAAGTTTTCACGACCAGCTGCATAGACAAGACGTGAAGATGTGAAGAATGAACCTATGAGGGATGGCTAGGTCAACAAGAAGGCTTCCAAGAATAGAGTGTCGAAAAGGTTACCGTTCAGGGCTCCGAAGCATGAGATTGCGACCATTAAGGCAAAAATAGTCCCACCAACAGGTCCAAAAAAGGCACGGCCAAAATCTAGTGCGACTGTGTTACTCAAAGCGACAAGATCCTGATCAGCATGGCCGGTCAATTTAAGAGTTTAAGGCGAGGTTGGGAACGAATTACCCGATCTAGGACGACGAAATACGAGAGGTTCGCCAACAAAAACAGAAGCTGAGCGAATCCGGTTAATCCCCCTGTATGGTGTTGGAACATAACATGCTCACTGTAACGATCGCCATACTGGAGTGTATGGCTCGAGGGATGTTGCGTTCGGGGTGGTGGATTTCGCCACCAACGTAGTTGGCCTGGTCCCATCCGTCAAATGCCCATAATCCGGAATATAGCGCGAGTGAATATGCAGAGGGACTAGTGCTGGCTCCCTCGAACCAAGGCTGATGGAACGTCGCCGTCGCTCCTCCGCGGACTAAACGTACAATCCCGAGCGTCATCACGAAGATCTAGTATTTGGGGTTACATTCCCGAGTGAAGGAACCAAAGGTAGAATATTCATACCAGTGCTGTAATCTTGTGGGTTCCTGTGAGAAAATAGGTATTCAGAACAGCGCAGGTTCGACTTACCTTGACAGATGTAAAAACGACAGCGACCCGGGTGCCTAGTTTCCGCGCCGCAATGCATAGGATCGTCGCTAATAGGACTGCCCCGACTGCGGTAAGTTTGATAGCCCATTGAGGAACATCATCCGGCGATACCTCATCGCGACTATGACTGAAGAATAATCTGTTCATGTATTCCGCGAAAATAAGGCTTACTACCGCGTTTCCACCTGGTAGTATGTCAGGTACTGAGGGAATCTCGACAGATACAGCAGGCATACCGGGTTTTAGCGCAATGATTGCGGTCCATGCAAATAGATATGATACAAGTGGTCCGTATGCATATGAAAGATAGGCCTGGGCTCCTCCATTTTGGGGTATTGCAGATCCAAGTTCAGCGAAACTGCTTGCACCAGTCCATGCCAACAGACCGGATAAAAGCCACACCAGTAAACTTGCTCCAACGCTGTGGGTATTGGCTACCACTACCCCCGGTGAAGAGCTTGTAACAGGTGTCAAATGAGACGAAAATACTTCAGTAAATTCGCGACGCACAAGATACCTGAACCGATCTAGCTCCAATTGGGCTCAGGAGTTGAAAAACGAGGACGGAATGAGGAATACCTGCAAACCAACGCACAAGGCGATGCCTTCGGTATATAAGCCTAGTGTGGACAGGTGGTTTGGAGGTTGCTCACCGTTTATTAGCCCAATACTTTTCTCTCCATCGCCATGGGTTATCACAGGCTCCGTTACGCTAGCACTGAGAGGTAACTACCAGAAAAACCTATGAATGTCAAGTTCAGGCGCAGGGAGACGAGGGCCCACCAAGTCTTGTTGGAAATTGAATCCAGATACAGAATAGGAGCGGGTTCTAAGTCCACAATGTCAGGACTTCTCCCGAAAATGGGTGTTGTGACTGACCGGCCGTATCCCCGAGATACAGATGGTGCTGAGTTCCCCGCTACTTCGAGTGCCCGCAACGACTCCTCGGAATCATGAGACGAATGACGTGATGATGGCTCGAAATTGGAATTCAGAGGCGAACGAAGCGCGGCATATTCTTCTCTAGCAAAGCTTGTCATGAGCTTTCGGAAAGCGTCCGTTCGAACAAGCAGTCGGACCGTACGAAAGGGAGTGCTAAGCCAACCCTAAGCCAAGAGAATGGTCGTTGTTTGGCATCACCACCCAATTCAAATACTCGATATGAACCGAAAATATTCTTAGCTCCTAACTTATAGCGACATAGGTCGGTTAATTACATGCTACTACCCCGTGGAAGATGAATATAGTTCAAACGCTAGCTTTAACCAATGTCAGCTACTGACCCGAGTACTCTCGCAGTGCCTGCGCAACTATTCCATGTATATCTGTGCAGCGATCTTGGCAAGCTTCCATAGCCTTTCGAAAATCAACAGAAACTCAACACACAGAACAGGTAAAGCTCACATCGGCAGCCTCAGTGGACGACATTCGTCCATTTTGCCAAACACTTGTCACAGTTCCAAGCGCCGGTATGCAAGATAGAATTATGGTCCCTTGAGACGAGGCGATTTCGTCCTCATTTGGGTCTAGCCAGATTTCTTTGCCGACTATTGACTACGAAACGTAAGAGTCAAAAGGTATTCAAGTCTGGAGGTAACCTACCGCGGAACACGAAACGACGAGTCCAAGTATTTCGATTCCTGCATCTGCTAATGCAGTACTCACAGCAACCGAGGCCGATGCAATAGCACTCTCGATTCCATCAGCTTCAATGACTGTGATAAAGACATCGATTGTTGACTTGGGCAATAGCTCGAGCCTTACAGAAGAAACGATTGCTTGGTGGATTGCCATTGCAATAGTTCTGTCCTCAGCATCCTAACAGTCGCGTTTGAGTCTATATACATATTGAGGCAAGGCCAATGACGCTCACTCTCAATGGTGCACGCCGGCGTCTGCAAGAAAATGGCGCAAACTTGACTTCCACGTTCAGTCGACCGTTCTCGCTATATGCAGTATTTTTCGACTGCCGTGGACCGTAACTAGTCAAGGAGAAACATCAGCCTTCACCGAGTTGAAGGTCCTGGAGAGTACTAACATGGCACAAGCTATCTTCGTCTGTTCTGTTTCAATATACGCCGAGCCATTGGCCTGACTGATCAGCCCAGGTTGCAAGACTGAGAATTACTGTCCAGATCCATTCCCTGATTCGCTAAATCAATTACGCACAAATGGGTCGGATATCTGACAGCCCCCTGTTGCTCCTTGGTTGTCCAAGTTTCCATTTGTCGGAGCTCTCTTCAGGTGCAAACACGGGCAAAAAGCTTTCCTCTGGGCCATTTACTCTGCGTCGGTCGAAATTTGAGTGTGCCATTGTAAGAAAGAGGTGTGAGAGAAGCTGTGCTGAGAAATTCCATGTTGAATTTAGACACCGGTCAGACTTGCCATTTTCGGCTCTGCACTTGGTCACCGATGAAGCTTTCCTTCTCCCTCAACAAGTCTAAAGCTCCTGCACCTCCTCCAGCGCTCTCTCGTCCCTCGGCATTTGGCATTGGGGATGAAGACGATACTAACGATGCTCCATCCACACTCCCGTCCTCGGACGGCAAAACCTCCGTGAACAAGGTCATTCTTGCCCAAAACATGCAAGCATCGAAAACTACGAGGAAGAAAATGGAGGCAGAAAAACAAGTTGATGCAACGGTGTATGAATATGATGAAGTTTGGGACAAGATGCAGGAAGCAAAACTCAAAGCGAAGGTCACCAAAGAGCAGGAATCAAAAGAACGCAAGGTGCGTCATTCGACTCATGCGTGCGTTCTCCCGTCTTTAGCTGACAACTATGATAGCCCAAGTACATGCAGGGCTTATTATCCGCGGCTGCAACACGCAAACTGGATCATCTCCGCGCTGAAGAGAAGATGATGCAGCGCGAGCGTGAATTGGAAGGCGACCAATTTAAAGACAAGGAGGCTTTCGTCACTCAGGCCTATCGGGACCAGATGGAGCAAGTCCGTATGGCTGAGGAGGAAGAAAAAAAAAGAGAAGGTCAGCGTTGCGCCAGCGTTTTGCTATGACTGACAGGCCCTCTGCGCGTTATAGAACTGCAGAAGAAGCAAGGCGGACCATCGACCGGAATGGCACACTTCTACCGAAAGTTGCTGGAAGAATCCGAGCAGCAGCATGAAGTGACTGTGGCAGCCACGCAGGAAAAGCGCATCATTGGTCCACAAGGGCCCATGCCCAATCTTACCATCACCAAGCCTCCCGACTTTATGCCGATGTCAGACCTAGAACTCGCGAGGGTCGCGCGAGAGCAAGGGAAAGAAGTCGAAGTTAATGATGATGGTCAGATTGTAGACAAGCGTGATCTTCTCAGCGCGGGTCTCAACCTATCTTTACCAAATACGAGGCGGCTGGGAAAGCAACCCCAGTCTGCTGCCAAGTCCGAGCCGGACAAGCCGGTGGAAACACATACAGCTGTGGGCGCAGCGGCCAGTCGGCGGGAGATTAATGAAAGGAGAAGACGTGAGATGATGCAGCAGATGGAGGTGGAGAAAAGCAGGGTTGAAAATGAGAAGCAGAAGGAGGATGAGAGGTTGCGTCGTACTGTTGCGAAGAGGAACAACGAGGTAGATGTCCAGAGTGCTCGCGAACGATACTTGGCACGAAAGCGACAGAAAGTGGAAGCTATCGCAGATACGGACGGTGGTTCAAATGACGGTTCGTAATTGGATATTCTATACATGTTGCGGTGGATTATGTGCTAGTGTACGATAGAACAATAATATAATTTGGATAGCCATCACCCATCCGTGAAGCTACCTTTAGAGGATTCAATGAGATCTATCACCACGGCATACCGTTTTAGATTGCTCCTCATCAATCAACGGCACTACCCTGTCAAATGCTCGTAGGACCGCCCGACTGGATGGCCTTTCTTCTGGTCGATGATTTAACATTGGTGATACCACGTGCATCAGTTGTGGGACAAGGCCATACCCTGTCAGCTGTGACCATTTCAGCTTGGAATCCCTAGTAATTGTCCGGAAACCTTACCTCGCATGCTTTCACGATGAGAATCCCGAGTGCCCATACGTCAACTTTGTAGGGATCTGATGATTCCCCCCTTTCACACTCGGGAGATGGCTCCGCACCTCTCTTCCACGTTATTCGGGGGTTTGGATCATCATCAAACCGGCGCGCAAGTTCGAAGTCAATGTACGCGTATCGACCATTATAGTCAGTTACTATGTTCTGTAGCGAAATATCAAGGTGCGTCATTCTTAGGCTGTGCATGAAGACTACGTGCTGAAGACCACCAGTCAGGCCATCAACATTAGAAGATGCTGGGTAAAGCGACCCACCTCGATGCACTGACGCAATGCTGCAAAGAAAAGGCTCAGGCAACACGGTCCATCATCAGTAATGAGCTGAGGTGACCACTCTTCCATTACAATTAAACCGATGTTGTCTGGGGGGAAGTCGATCAGATCGAGAACGGCTGTGATTTCGGACTAGGTAAGCGCGTTGGTCCTGTATGTTTGCAGTGGACACGCACGTATCGTGTGGTTTCTTGGGTCCCCGCGAGCAGGTCCCCGCGAAAGTGCTCGAATTATGTCATATTCGTGACTATAAATGTGCACGGCTTTGACAATTATCTTCTTTCCGTCATTCACTCGGGTTCCGCGAAATAGGTTTTCAGGCTGGTTCGGAAATGGCGACGATTGAGTTTAAAGTATCTAAGAAGGCGCGAATATTTGAACTCACGAGGCCGGGATCCGGGCATAGCGCCTCTTCGCCCATGTCCATGTCGATGCCTGCCGGAATATCTTCAACCGGTTTTTGTCGCTCCTTGTAAATTTCTTTCACGTCACGGACAGTGTCCAGACGGAGACCCCTCGAGAAGATGAGGGCGCGGTACCTGGGCCAGTAGGGATAGACGCGCTGGTTTACCTCCTCATCATCGACCGACTCGGCAGAAGAAGTAGAGAAGGAATCGCTGTCATAGTCGGACTCCCAGTCATTTTCCATTATGAGGGTTGAGGGGAAGGCGGGTGGCATCTTGGACTTGCTTTATAGAAGGGACAGTTGGAATGATTGCCCGACAAAGGAAAAGGAGTGCGGAAATGATAACCATAGTGAGGAAAAATCATTTGTTTCGAGGATCATATTTGGACGTTTAGCCCTCAAGCCACGTTCGGCGGAGCGTAACCGAGAACGATGTAACCGCATTCCGCAAGATCTTCCCCGATAGAGCAGCGCCGTCTAGGCAGGCCATTGTCAAAGGAGGCAATGGATTCCCACTGGAAACCAAGCGAAGACGTCCAGACAAAGTTGGCAGCAGAATGATGATTCATAGAAGGCAAGATGCGTCAGAGTACGGATTTGAACGTCGCCAGACAAGGTTATATGCCGGCAGAAGGATTATTTTACCGAGTATATTTGCAAGGAGATAGAGGTGGGACACGCAGGACTTGTATAGAAAGTCTCCCACGGCAGATCACCAGCCTGCCCGTTCATCGTGCGAAGTCTTATCCCTTCTTCGTCTTTGCCACCATCCTGTCTACCGTGTGTTGCCTAAGTCGTATACATGGAAGAGGGTACGAAATCAAAGAAAACCGTATTCGTCGGGGGTTTGGGCGAGGATATCGACGAGGCCATCATTTACGAAACCTTCTCCACCTTTGGTATGACTTTCCGGCCTCTCTTTGTGCACCTCATAACATCACAGTTCATCTAAACAGGAGATATTCTCGAAGTACAGTTGCCGTCAGCTGTCGTTGATCCAAATCGTCAGAATGGTCAGTTATGCACGTCCTTTAGGTTACTCCACATACACACTTCAGCTGACATCGCTTAGAGCCCAAACATCGCGGTTATGCATTCGTGACCTTTGGTTCACCCATTGATGCACAGGATGCGATTGATAACATGGACATGAACGAACTCAAGGGTAAAATTCTCAAAGTCAATCTCGCTCGACCCATGAAGGGGCCTGTGCAGCCTATGGGAAACCGAGCTGGTGCGTTCATCTCGCTCTTCCTTGGTCTATTCTCACTTAACATAAACTAGTTTGGGAGTCGGAAGAATGGTTAAGGGAACACGTAAAACCCCTTGCACAGAGCGGAGGTACGGATCTTATTTACCTTTTCTGCTTGCCAACTGAATTACAGCTATGTATATGGATATAGGTGTAAAGGGGAGGCAGGCAAATCAAGAACAGGGAACACAGCCAGAAGAAGATGGCGAAGATCAACAAAATAATAATGTCATGGAAGAGTAACTACAAGCAAGCTCAAATGGTGAGTATAGCTCTTCCGCGTCGATGATCTAACTCAAACCAATAGCAGATCTTTAGAATATGGACGGGTGACCGCGCGTTCAATTGGATGTGCAAGGGACATAGCGGTGCCGGCCTGTGTGATTTATGGTCCGAAGAGCGACCAGACGCCTAGACTTACACCTGACAGCCCGGTTCATGTCTATACCATGTGAGAACGTCAGCCAATGGTACAGGCTGCTAAGACCGCAACGAGCCAGGATGTAAACGTACGAATCAGTACAGAGGAAGCTACAAATATAAACTGACGGAAAGACTTGCCATAAAAAACTATTGCAGGGTGAGCTATGCCATGGAAATGGATGCAGACACATCGGTCAGAACTCCTTTGGGTTGTGGATGTCCGACTCTTCAAATTGGGCACGAGCGCGTTTGATGTCCTCTTGCATGAACAATAGCTCTTCCATCCGAGCCAGCTTCTTGGCATCCGCCGGCCGCGAAAGCACGCGACGGAGGTCGTCTATGGATAGGCGTGATTTCTTGTTCGGTCCTCCGGCTTGCTGGCACTGATGAAAAGTATTCGTCACCACCTAAAAGCCCACATGGCGAGGAAGGGAACAAACCACATCGGTTATATATTCTATCAATATCTCCTCCATGACATTGACTGTGTCATTAGATGGGTTCCGATCATCGCCGAAGCCATACATCAAGCTCTTCACTACAAATGAACATAAATCTCGGTCAAATCGAAGATACAGCATTTTATTTGGACGAACTCACATTCTTTCATGAATAGACCTTTGAGATTTGATTGTTTGCGAGAACCCCTTGTGCTAAAGCTGCCAGCCATTGCATTTGTGGTATTATCTCGCATGTAACTCGGCGTGTATGTCGTAAATGTTGCAGCAGACCTCTGGGGAACAGGAGGGGGTACCGGCGTCGTAGCAGCTGGGGATGTGGCATTTTGTGCTGTGATGGGTGCCGGCGTGGTTAAAGAAGTTGGTCGTTGCGCAACAGCTTGAGGATGTTGGATGTAGCTATAGGTATACGGCCAGCCATAACTTGTTACGCCTGTCTGGTAAGCTGGGGCTTGGTAGGAGTATGCGCCTGGGGTTTGCGCGTATGTTGTTGGATGATAAGCACCATATGGATAGGTTGTAGATGTCGGAGGATGTGCTCCTGCGGTTGGTGTGTATGGTGTGTATGACATCGGGTGCGTTGATGAAGTGGTTGACACTCTGGGGACAATGAGGAGTGACGCAAACGAGGGGGTGACACTGAAGGCTGTAATTCTTGGTAATATATTACGTAATATGAATATACAAAATTAATTAGCCACTCCCCCCTCTCAATCTTTCAATCTTCCTCCCCCTTCTTTGCAGACACTTCTAGGTGGTGTGCACTTTCCATCATGGTTTTCATTTTGTGCCACTCCTGATCAATAATACCACGTTCATCGAGCCACTCACAAATCCCATCTGCGTCAGTAAAGTCACTGGGTGGTTGTTTACCCCCAGCATAGGCAACGCGGACAAATCCATGGTTCGAATTTGCTGCATGGAGGTTGTCAAGCTCGGAACGAATGGTGTTGAACAGGTGATACTGTTATCATGCCGTCAACACCGGACACACGAGAATGATCGTTCACTCACTTCCCAGTGCAGGAACTCGTGGTAGATGCGCACACGTCGCGCGCAGAAGCGCCCCAGATGAAATTCGAGGAAGCCGAATTTCGATTTCTTGAGATGAGTAACAGATTCTTCGGAGCCATCGCCGGAGTCACTTGCGATCTGCCATGCAGTTAGACAATGACATATATCAGCGATGCCGGCTCAACTTGATCCATGAACCCAAGTTTGTCGTATGGTATACCACCAAGACGGCCCATAAGGGTTGAAAATCGCCCTCCAAGATGGCAGGCGTCACACGAAGGGACGGCAAAGTCCAAAGGGATTAATTCAAAGGTTGGATACTTTCCGAGTGCTTTCTTGAATTTCGGCCGCCATACAGAGGAAGCCACCAGTGAATCCCGGAGTCCTGATAGCTTTCTGCGGGTGACTTTCAAGGGGAAAGAAAAATACTCCTGATCTGAATGGAACTAAGTGATGGGACATAGAGTAGACGTAGTGGAGCCATACTTTTCAGTTGATCCTCCATGAAAGCATGCCGATTCACAATGGGACTAACAGTGATATGGACAAAGAGTTGGAATATGATCTTGAATTGGTGTGAAAGATCATCATGAGATCGCATGCTGAATTCACTCGGGAGTTCGGCGGCGACAGCTTGGCTGTCATCCTCTACAATAAAACTTGAAGAGCCGTCGCTGTCGCTGTCTCTTTCATCAAAGAGACTATCAACATCGTTGCTGGACGGTATGGCCCCTTTGAATGGTTTCAATTGATCCCCGTCCCCATCCGCTTTGTTTTCCTCGCTTGATTCCGAAGGCGACATCGGCTTTCCCATTTTTTTCCCTGACAGACAAGTTTCTGAGTTTAATGAAACAGTAACCTGAAAGATGACTTACGCTTGAGCTTCTCCAAATTCTTCTGAAACGCAGTTTTCTTGCCACGAGTTCGCAGACGCGATTCAATTATACCTGACTTTATTAGTGCGAGATCCCACCCAACTGGGGAAGGTACACACGATCCTTGTCAAGTTCATCGCTGAGATCTTCGTCATCTAGTTCCACCTGCTTCGTCTTACCCTTAGAAGGTATATGGTTTCGCCGGGGTGACTCATCCTCCGAGCTAGTAGAGGCGCGTCGTCTTAATCTTCGCTGCCGGGTCTTCGCCGCAACATCCGATTGGGGGCTAGAGGATTGTTGTTCCTCCTTGTCTTCACTTCCGCTCTCCACTACGATCACTCGCCTTCTCTTGGCCCGCGAAGGCAGTGGTGACTGAGAACGGTCACCTGTATCACTGGCTTTCCTAGCAGGGGTTATCGGCTCAAGTCTGATAGCACCAATGTCAGAAGATTCGCTAGATTCAGATATGTATCCTCTTTTTGATCTTCTAGGAGTGATAAGTTGGTGAAGTGACGTGTTGGATGACTTAGGTGACGAAGGGGTTGTGATCGATTCGAAAAGAGTCGCTTGGCGGAGGTGCTTCGGGTGCCCTGCTTTAGAGGATACGTTTTTCTTTTTCCTGGTGTCAGGCATTGAATCCAGGGAGTGGAAAGAGATTTGAGCAGTGACGGTGAACGATAGACTCTGTGCTTATTCACAGTTACGCGAATGCTGATTGCCGCTTTGGGCAAAATCCGCAGTGATGACACTTGAGAGCTTGAACCACCAAATATTGAATTGCTACCACTACCTAGCCAGACCTCCGCCGCTCCCGATCCATTCTTGCCGGTTATAAACATGAACCTAGGACGACCACACCTTCCTCCCATTGAAACGGATTATTCAGAACTCCCATCACAAGTGCTTCGGTTCTCCCTGGATACGACATCTCCGTTCACACCTGTTAGCAGCCAAGCTCCCGAGATTCCTTCCTTCCGTTTATCAACTTCGACGAATGATGCAACAACACAAAATGAAACCTTAAGACCTGCCCCAAGTAATCGTGCACGAGACGAGGCTCGTAAATTGCTAGCTCACGTCCTGACGCAACTGCGCAATCGTATGATGCCACCGTCAGTTTCTGATGCAGTTGGCACTTTCCACGAGGATATTGAACACTCGTGGAACTTCAAAGCTGCTGTGAGGGCACAGATGGGCAGGTTAGACCTAGGACAACATGGAAATGAGGATTTGGATGTCGAAAGACAAGGATACTCCACGGATGCCACCTTTAGCCTTATGATCCAGCTGCAAGAGATCCTTGTTATGACCCTTGAACAGCGGTGGGATATTTTTGCAGATAACGGGTATGATACAAATCATCCTCCGAGTTGCAGTCTGGCACCAACCTCCATTTTAGTTCGTCACAAAACCCATTGATGTCGTCGGACAATAGCAATAAATTATCGTCTTCACCATTTCGTCGTTCGAGGAGTAGCTTCTACAATAGTGGCAGAAAATCCCGTTCGCCTTCGCCAAGCCGCAAGAACCAGGTTTTTGTTTCAGAGCTTTTGGCGCTCTGTATATCCATTCTTGCATCAGTTGTCGCGGAGGACTGCCGTTACCAAACCGCCTCGCCCCGGCCTTTATGCCCACCCAATGCCTTGCAGGCGGTGACATTGAATGTGGCACAAGTCTTGTTGCATATAAATACCCATAATTCCCGCATAATTTCCCAAATTGCTCTCGCACTCATCCCAGCCTTCTCGACTTTTGAAAAAACCATGTACCCGAGGATAATATCGTTCTTTGATCTGGGTATCATTAAGAACTCGCTTTCCAATCTTAGGAGACTTCAAGGCTTTGAAACTAGCTTAGGTGTGGGAGACGGTGAGACTCACTCAGCACCCAGTGTCTCGTGGAACTCACTCAAAAATTCACTCCAGATCCGGTCAACTACCCTTTCGTGTCGATTCATGTTGACGAGGCCACCGAGGACAAAGTGCAGGACAACGATAATCCAGCTTGGCATCCTTGGAGTTCAACCACCAAATCGCTAAAAATTCAATCAACTAATGCACCTGCCCAGCCTATGTCCATTTATCACCTATCATCTATCGTTCCTCCCCTTCTTGGATGTGCCCTTGATAACATTGAAATGGAAGCCCAGGGGGAAAAGGATTTCCGTACCCGACAGGTCCTTCAGGTTCTGCTCAAGACCATCGTAGATATGAAGGTTGATGCCTACTCGGATATGCTTCAAGTCATCGCTTACCATACTCCGAAAGCCCGGAAGTTTTCTGCCACCCTTCTTTTGTCCTTTTGGCCACGCTCAGTTGGACATGTTATTATTAGCGAACCACCGATAAACTGGTTCTCCCAGCCATCTGGTAACCTTCTCCATCAACACCAATTCACTCCATGGCAATTTCGACATCGACATAACTGGTTCTCTCCGGGAGATTCTAGTCAGCATGACTGTAGCGTGTGCAAGAAAACAATACACGGATTCGGACTGCTATGTCCATATTGTACATGCACCGTACATTTTGATTGTTACGATCACCCGGGTGGTAGTGCGATCGTTCAATATTCCAATGCATCCGATCCGCATGTTCAACGAGTCGCCATGTTTCGGTTCTCCAAAACACGCCCCGAACTTCCTCCCCTTCGAGGGACAATGCCAGCTAATGGTCTCCCTCATCAGTTTCACCCCATCAACCTCTTTACCCTCTCTCTGTGTTTCATGTGTCAACAACCCCTCTGGGGCTGCGCTTCCCAAGGCTTCCAATGCGGGTCCTGTTCGCAATTTGTACATCCCCATTGCTTGGGTCGCGCTATTACGATTCCTTGTGGGTCAACAATGATTGACTCAGGGAAACTAACGGTTCAATTTCCTTCACTGAGGCAATCCTGCTTCGAGAAATATCGGGACATTCTCCAATTGAGCCACCAGGAGTTGGCAAGAAAGACGTATGAAGAGATTTCCATCTTCAGAGACGTACTATTGACCCAGGTCCATATTTTAAAACACGGTTTGGCTCTCGGCACCATTCTCGTTACACACCAAGGGAAGAATATCGATCATGAACACCAGACTATCCCCGAGTTTGAGCTTCACCGCACACTCAAATGGTGTGAAGAATTGTTGGATAACCTGTATGCTTCCCCGGCTGTAGAAGAATATCTTCAAGAGAATGGTCTCCTCCGCCGGGATTATTCAATGCTATACACTTGGTCGAGCCTTGTCTACGTGGCAGCCTCCATGAAGTCACCATCCGCCGCTTTGGGCCCTTCGAACAGCACCTCATCTGACTTTCTAAATGTCACACCAATTGATGTACCTGGCGTCGAAACGGAAGTCTCACATCCATTCGACATGGTTTCCCTTTCTCGCATGCGAGACGTCCTCGGTCATGAATTCCATATCCACTCCGATGCTGCCGCATACGTCCTTTTGTCACATTTGCATCAGCTCGCATTCTTCGTGTCCAAGGACGAAGATATTTTCTCGGACCTTGCAACCATGCAGAAAAACAAAACCCAGTCCTGTTCATTCCCGCTCCCTTTGGGCCTGGACCTTTCAATTGATGTCGAAACGCTCGTTTCTGCTATCGAAGCATGCTTATCTGACATCGACCTTTTCGTTAACGAGTTTGGTTTCCTTTTATTGGTTCGGAGAATGTGGCCGGATGGCCTAATGTCGGACTATGGACTGAAAAGGCTAGCACGAGGGGTATTCACTTGGATCATAAATGAGGTTAGTGACACCCATGATATGCCGTTGGCGAACTCATACCATATGATGACTTGATATTTTAGGATAGTCAGCTGGCGATCATCCTTCGTGATTATCTTGGGAAAAATAAACCTTTGCCAGGTATGGCGAGCAATCTCATGAATCAGTGGCCACCCGTCCATCATGAGCGTCCTGTCCACGGTGGATCGATGCAGAATGGTGGAGATTATCTTGCCTCTCGCCAAGCTTTGTTACATCGATATGCCGGACGCTGGCTACTTGCACTGCATAACCAGGACGTTGATTTGTACGCGGGATCTTTGTTCAGTGCTTGCGATGAGTTGGCCGATCATGGAGCAGAGACAAACACGCGGAGTTTGAGTTACCATATGCTGACGGCAGAAGATGTGGGTAGTCCCTCATTCACGTTTTTCTGATCCCCGTTCTTAACCCCCATCAGGATTTGATGCAATTCGAACGAATCCTGCATCACATCTTACGGCTTTCGCAAGCACGAGTGTTATTTTCAGTCTCGGACACTATCTATCTACGATGGCTAGAACTCGTCCATAACTCTGGAATTCTTCAAAAGGTAAACTACCCCATTTTGGTGAAGCATTCATCTCGTTCAACGAAATGTAGGATGTTTCATCAAGCGCCCTGTTGAGATCGTTCCCTCGCGGTTCAGATCACCGCACCACGACCATGATCATATCCGCAACGGGTGAATCCCTGGATAGATCAGTTGGTTTGGAAACGGATCCTTGGCAAGTCATCACAGACATCACACAAGAATCTCAAGCTGGTCTGAAAAAGGCGCTTTGTTGGCTAAATCTCCTCTCCCGCTCTGGACTGGAAGTTCCATTAGATGTGTATAAACAATTCATCTCAGCACTTAAAGCAATGAACAACCCATTGAACGAGTCATGTTTATTCATCAAGACAATACTCGCCTCTTTATGGTTGAGGTCCTTAGGCCGTCTCCAATATCAACCACTGATTGCGAGTTTTCACTATTCATTGGTCCCGGGTATCCACAGTGCCTTAAAGGAAACGAGCACTCGATCAATGGCGTACGTATTCTCGTCCACAGATTCACATTTGTCTAATTCGTACGCGCATAGGCTTTCCGCCATTAAACAGACCTTTGCGAGCTGTCTGTTGCTTTATGGCTGTGAACGATCTCAGCTTTTATCATGTGGTTTAGTCGAAGACGACGTTGTATCAACTCTCCCTTCAAGGTACGTAGCAATCCAGTCGGAATAGGTAAGGTTATGATGCCTTCAATAGGAGGAAGCTGGCAAGGGAAACTGCGCTTATGGAACCCGTGTTCATCGACCCAGCAATCATGAAATCTATTGAACTTCACTTGAAGGTGCAGTACGAGGATGTAACAAGCATGATCGCGAAGTTTCTGCATACATTCTTCACTTCGTCCTCTTTCATCGAGACCCACGAGATGGACAATTTCGTCCTGAAGAATGAACGTCTCTTTTCCAAATGGTATGAACCGTCCCTCTTTTATCACACCTACTTCACATCTTCCTCAGCGCATGGCAATTCTATGGTGTTCAGCGACAAGAGGTCGTTAAACTCAGAACTCCGATTCTGCTGCGTGTTCTATCTGTTGACCCAGAGGAATTTCAACACCTGGTGGAGCAAATGCTTTCGAATCATCAGGAGTGGGAAGCGCGGTAGGGGCAATATGGTCGTGCATGGTGAACCTAATTCTCACTTCACCGTGTTGCATAGTGTGCACTCTGCAACTCGTATGTTCCGCATTGTCCAGGATGTTTGTAGTCCAGCCTTTAACGTGGATGGTCGACAATGGAAAACCAGCATGGTGAGGGTTTTCCTGGTTTTCTTCTCCCTACTCTGGTTAGACCCAAAGGTACGCCCCACATATTACTGGAATCGTAACATACTTACAGTAACGTAGGAGGAAGTGAGACTGGTAGTGAAAACTCACTGTTCGAGTCTCTTGCCTTCTCACTTCGAAGCACTTGCTTCTTGTTTCGACGAAACCATGACAAGGGCCCCTATCTCTGACCGGGTCAGACTGATTTCATTTCTATCGCGGCTGCGGGTTCATTTTTCTCGATGGAGAGGTACGACTTTTCCCCGGTCTGTCTTCCCATACAACGAATACTTAGTGCCCGGCTTGAAGTCCTCTCCTGGAACGCCGTACTCGAAGTACTTTCTGAAAACTCGGTCTATGATCAGCATGTATATGCGGATACTAGCACTGTGAGCGTATCAGCCCCTTTCACGCCTCCCTAATGTAATTCGAGTTCGCAGATGAGAAACGATGGGCCTATTGCAGCTGCAGATCCAGAATTAGCCCAGCTTAACGTACGTATCAACTATTAAGGTAACTTTGTCGTGCTAAAAACATAGGTTCTGATCTACCACCAGGTTTCCCTAGTGGCGCTAGCGCTCGACATGCTTTCTGATGGTGTCGATGCCGACAGTCTTACCATCATCAAGATTAAAGCGCAGTTAGTGAGGATACTTGGCTCCCAGAACGTGTCACTCGTTCCAGCCGGCGCCAACGGACGTAGCTTTCACCTGGCGTATGGCGAGATTAAATCAATCCCAGAGATCGCATATCCATGCTTTAGGGGCCTAGTGTCACTTCTGGATTCCTGGCACAAGGTTGAACTTCCATCCCCGATCATCAACACAAATTCACATGATGACGACAAAGAGGTTGACGTGCTTGTTGGAACTGCGTACGCCGACATCCCTCTCAATCTTCTGGCGACATATGAGAGGATATTTGAGCTACCCGTGCTCATAATCAAGCACTTACTTGAGGCGGTTCACGTCATTATTTACAAACATGATTTCGAGAACCGGAACCTGAATGTCTTCTCAACCCAATCTCTTCGAAGAGCGGTCGCAAAAACGCTGGATATTCTAGAAGCCAACGTCCCATATGAAATACGACAAGTGGCGTTCTCGGTCATTCAAGCATTCTTTAGAAAATCCATGACTCTCACGGGTTCCCTCATTTTGTATGTGTATTCCCCACCACCTGAGTACAGGCCACTATTAATTACTCTGCAGGAACGTGGCCGAGAGAATTCTGAAACTGACGGCTACGCGAATAGATAAATCAGTTCAGGATTCACTCACAGAACAAGGGTGCTCCTTTGTAGGAGATACTTTCGAGAAGTGAGATCCATTATCTCCCTTTACTCCGCGGAAAACTGACACTTTTACAGGTACTGTAAATCAGGTCTTTTCATCAGTTTATTAAAGGTGGTTCTATTTTACGGCACCCAGCATACGTTTTCTTAACGATCGGTCAGCGTCCCTTACAAAGAGAGTTTTTCATCACCCTCAAACATGCACTGGGCTGCTCCAAAGGCTCCTCATCTATATTGAACGACAATCTGCTTTGGGACGCACTGCTGAGGCTAAACGAGACCGAAGTCAACTCATTACAGAATCTCCTTTATAATTTACAACATTTCGTAGATCTCGTACACCATGAACGCTATAGTACCGACATGATGGGCCGTGAGTGAAACTATCCACCCCGCATTTTGGATTACTTACTTATCTAAACAGTTGTTGGGAAACAGCTTACACACCTCGCCCAACGGATGTCTGATGGGAGCGGTTCCTCGGTTGATGCATCGCCATTATTCAATATCCTTGCAACATTACTTCAACACAATAGGGCCAACAGCAAAGTGAATTCTAGCGAACTCTCGTTCAAGACGCACTCATAACCATCTCGATAGGACTTGTTGCCATATTTAGATACTCTCCTCCGAGTCACCTTGACTAGACTACAAGTTGACAACAAGAGCGTTTCGCTGTTGCTCGTCGTAACAAACGGGCTCCGCCGGAAGAATCAGCCTCTGGATCCTACATCTATCAGTAGCAACATCGTTCCGACCGTGTTTGAGATTCTGGGTGATGGTTTACGATTGAAGACGCGTTTGCTGGCTAGCACACTGAAATCGATACTAGAGGTTGAGGTTTTTCTATCCGCGACGTGATACTTGTTGACCCGGGTACCCCTAGGCGCTACTCACTGCGGAGTTTTCTCCGGCTGTTACACCAGTCATCTCGCACCCCCAATTATTTGTCGACCTAGTTGACGACGGATATCATTGGCTGGACAATTACCATTGGGTCGAGGGCCAGACTGAGCAAGACTTTTATGCATCACTGGTCGTGGCCAGGATGGTATTTCAAGCCATGTCGTATGATGCATCTGTTTTGCAGAGACTTTCTCTAGATTCCGAGGTACGTCATTAAATGCATCGGGATTTGCGCCGCTTATGCTCACAAGGGGTTATCTCAGAGAAGTGCGCGACCCCATTTGCGCAGTATGAGAGCATGGAATATCCTTGCCATAGCGGCACTTTCGGACAACGCGAACAATTTCTGGGTGACGCAACTCTTTAAACAATTGAAATCGTTTTCGACGATGTACTTCAGCGCACTCTGGCCGTACATGAAGTCGCCCGGTTCGGTTCCCGATTCAGCGACAGCAGATATCAACCAGGCTTATTTAGCGATTAAACTTTGGCTGGTGATAGCGAGACAGTCTGAGGAAGCACATCAAGTTGGAGAGCTAGTGTATAGTTCAGTGTGGAACGAACTCTGGCCTCCGTTCGAGAGTATTGTGAATGTCCTTGAAACTGAAGCCCAAACTGGTGTATCACCCGTGAGTTCTGGAGAACTCATACTGTATAAGAGCTCATCCATGATTGTCTAGATCATGGCTGGCTTTATAGCGTCTTCCATTACGGACTTGTTTGTGTTCGTCAAAGCGTTGCGAATACCGCTGAGTCTCCAGAAATCAGAGCGGGAAACCGTGCTCAAGAGGCTACAGAGCCTCGTTCGTGGGGAGTCGGTGTTGATCAAGGTACGTTTGTCCGGGCTCTGCACCACGTTCCACGCATTGATGATGGCAATAGATCAACCGGGCTATAGAAGGGATGGCGGAAACACAGCCGGAAACACCACTAGCGATCCTGTTAGACCAGGCGGCGAAGGACCTCATTGCCACCGAAAAACTGCGATTGTTGGAGAAGAAGCGTGAACCGGTGCGGGCGACAGGGGATAGAAGAGCAAACGTGGAGAAGAAAATGACAGCTGACCGGCTGAACTGGAAGGATGTCAGGTTGCATACATAGAATAGCAATCTGTAAATTAAATATACAAGAAAATGAACGAGGTTTACGCCGTCCGCAGCCGCGCTTTTTCTGCCTTCTTCTTGTTCTCCTTTGCAATAGTTTTGCCGATAAATCCACCTATGACGCTAAGGCCCAGAACGAGGATGAAAGCGGGGAGTCGAACTGCCCATTCGCGGGCTGGGAAGAAGTTGTGGATTTGACTCGAAGAGTCAAAGAATGGCTACAGAAGGATGAACAAGACATCAATGCCAGGTACGGTGGCCGGGAAATTCGACTCACTAGCAAGATAGCCCATGTGGTATAATAAGTGAAGACCACGGAAGCAGCCAAAAGCATAACACCTCCAAGTGCTTTGTCACTGGTGCCCTAGATTGGAGCTGAGCATCTGCTCGTGGCGCAGTAACAAAAGAACTCACCATGTCAAATATTGCCGGAAATGAGAAGTATGGGGTGTGCGGTGCTGGTCTCGTCGGTCAGTCTACGTGGATGAATGATGGCAGCGGATGTCTGATTATTGACATACTTAGCGACGCGTGATCCCAGCTATTCCATCCAACATTATCGCCCAGCCCTGAATCCCACTTCATTTCCATTTCCTCGTGGCGGGTACTCTGCGAGTACTCTGCATGGGCTATGGATAACCACGCTTTTGCTTCTCTGGCTCATGTCCAAATTCTCCTCCTCCCCGTCGGTCCGATCCCTCAAGCAACCTTTGACAAGTACACAGCTGAAATCCGTAGTTTTGAAACCATAAGGCTCGGAGATATTCCAGCTGACGCCAAAGGGGAAAAAGGTGAGTCCTAGGACTCTGGTAGATGTACAAACTAAAATAATGGCGCCAAACTGCAGCTCGCTTTATGCCAAACCCCCTGTCGACTGGTCATCTGCATCTCAGCTTCCAAACCCATCCACCCTCATCTTCACACTACCCTCTTGCACTATTACGACCATCACATTTTCCGCTTGCAGTTATTGGGATAGCTTCAAGTTCCCAGACCAATACCTTGAACTCGATATACTCCCAATTCAATTCAGCTCTGCTTGACATCTTTCCCGCTTCTAACCTCTTTCCCTTGGCAAGGAATTGCTTTGTTTTCGAAGAGAACGATAACGCCACCAATCTCAATGGTGGTGATAACTTACCCGGGACTGTCGTGATACCCAGCATGATGGGTAATAAGAAGTTGTACATCGGAACGCTGTTGGCCGACTTATGTTCACAAATCCTTGGAGAGTTTGGGGTTGTGGTTCGTGAGCATTTATTGCGTTGATAAGGGTATTCCGATTGACAAAGTTGCAGATCCAAGCACTCGAAAGTCCTCTCGGAAATGAATACCTCAACGCCTCTTTACTGGCGACGCTACCTCCCCTGTCAGAGCTTCCAGTACCTCTTGACCTCGACAAGAAGAGTTCACTGGCATCGCTACCTTCCTTCAGTAGCCAGCCTGAGGTATCGAAGACAACCTTTTCTCTTGCTCCGACTCCGCCTCTCAAACGTAATTCATCTTCTGGACCAAATTACCGGCAGTCGACATTAGGGGTGCAACCACCTAAAAAGCGTGCGAGTACGGTTGGGACAGCTTCTTCGCATGCACGCTTATATAAAATGCTGGGTGATTTCTTTTTGCTCGCTGGTCGCACCGAGGACGCGAATATCTGGTGAGCGGAACATACTAAGTGGTTCATCAGGTTGTTTAGCTAAATGAACAGGTACACTGAAGCTCTCCAGCTCTTCAAGAACTCGCAAGACCATGCATGGCATGCATCTGCGCTTGAAGGATTGGTAACGATCGCTGTAGTTGAAGCATGGTCGGCAGGCCATGGCTTGGTGAGTGACCAGAGTAAAGACACACGAGCTACCTACTGACAGTGAGACTTCAGCACAACTCGTCTTCTGCCACGAAGGAACCCTGGTCTGATATAATCGACAAACTCACACAGGCAACATCCTTATACCAGAAGTCGCCACTCTACTACGAGGGCGAAACCAACTATGCGATCCTTGCATATCTCTATTCTTGCTGCATCCTACGGCATTCTTCACTTCTGTTCGCTGTCTGGTCTGCGAAGGGTTGGGGTCCGCTGGCCTTTACCACAATGCTTCAACCGGGACCAACGGCTCACCTTCCACCAACACTTGCCCATGATGAGGCTGATCAATGGCTGAATCTGGAGCGCTTGACCAAATTCTCTGGAATCTCACGCTCGTCGATATCTACCGTCCTTGGGCAAATTCATGGTCCCTGGATGTTGCATCTTCATCCCAGGGAGCGGTTGTCAATACTAGAGACTATGGCAAGCATATATGCATGTCTGGGATACAAGCGCAAGGAAGCCTACATATTGCGTGAGGTCCTCGGGTGTATCATGGACCTTATGGTGTGCGGACGGGAGGAGGATGGTATCACCAAAGTTTCAGGATCACAAACCGCGGGACTAGGCATTCAAAACGGCGCAAGTACACCAACGGGTTCTTCCGTCGCTCTTAACCAGGGGGGTGTTGGTATCAGGATGAGTGAGAGCTCCTCTGGCAATGAGAGTGTCTTGAGACTCCTTAAGCATGTGTGCAAGATACTTGGCATTGATCTTGACGCAGTCAAACTGGTGGATACGTCCGATCAAGAGACTGGCGGCAAGCAGTCAGAAAAGAGCGAAACGGCCGGCGCTCTTGACGATGTTTCGGTGCTAGAACATTTTGAGTCTTATGGGTGGCCTGAGTTGCAAGTGGGTGTCATAAGGGAGGCAGTTGCAGTCGCGGAGGCTCTACCAGGTGAGTAGAGTAATATAGGAATGTATCCTGTTCTTACTGGTGCTTTGAAAGATTTCCCTGCAGTTGCGCAGTTTTCGCTATCGTCGTTGAAGAATCTACAGGCAGTGCTTTCGCCTGGAGACCAGCACCATCTATACTCTACATCAATACGTGCCTTGATGACAGCCCGGAGACGAGGGGACTTGCGGTCTATCGAATATTGGTCTGGAAAGCCAATTGTTAGCATCACTCTCGCTCCGTAAGTCCAATTGTTAATCCTGGTACCATACACCAACACAAACAATCGTTCCAGAATACCCCTTATAAGACTCCCTGTTGAGAAGCATATGTCAGTGTTATCAAAACAGACATCCGGTCTACCTCCTATTCTGCAAGGCATCACCGATCCATTCCTCTATAACCCGCGGAGAGCAACTACAAAAAAAGTGAGTGACCATTCATTCCACCCTGACTCCATTGCTCATCAGAATAGGATCGAGAAGTCGTGGCCCAGAACGAGACTCTAGACTTTGTCGTTATGCTCCAGAATCCCTTCGTGTTTGACTTGGAACTCCAGTCTCTATCATTAAGGTAGTTTGAATATGTTATCAGATGGCGCTCAATACTTATTCCCTCCAGTGCCTCTGGCGTTGAGTTCAACTCACAACCAAGTCGAGTGGTGGTACCAGCCAATTCGTTCCATCAAGTTGTTCTATCAGGTAAAGCCCTGAATACGGGGATCTTAACTGTCCGAGGATGTGTTGTACAGGCCCCTGGCGGCATTTCTCAAGAGTTTCTACTTCCGTTACGCACTGATGAAGAAGAAGAGAGACTTGCGCGGAAAAAGAGTTCGATTGCGTGTGAGATCGGGCGTTTCAAGTATTCCGGTTTGGAGTCCTTCCCTTGGGAGAGGTCAAAGAAGCCGATCAAGTACCAATCCAGCCAAATGAACCCACGGAAAAGTTTCCGATTCTTGGAGTGCAAGGTAGTACCCGAACAACCCCTGTTGAGGGTCCGCAGAACATCTGTAAATCATGGTGCTTTGATGTTGTATGAGGGAGAGCGGTGAGCCATCTGGTCTTCTCCCTGTTGATAAATACTAACAAAAGGCAGGTCAACACTGCGCATAACACTTGAGAACATTTCCCCATTACCCATAGACTTTATACATCTGGCGTTTGAGGACTCCACTATAGAGCCAGCACAGCAGGCATTGATGGACGGGGACTTGTCGGTTTTCGAGACCTACGAGACGGAACATAGCCTCATCAACGAACCGGTCTTTACATGGAACAAAGACGAGGCCAGGCCGATCCAACCGGGACAGACTCTAACTCTCAGCATATCTTGCCTTGGAAAGGCCGGCTGGTGCGCATGTCTTATCTCTGCATTCATCCAAACCTGGGGGATTAATGCCTTTATAGCACCAGCGGCACGGTTCATGTTTCCTACTCCTATGCCCATAGAACGGACTTAGAAGAGACTTCCGACTACTTCTACACCCGACAAATATCATATCCTATAATGGTCACTGTCTACCCGATGCTACAATGCCATAACATGGACTTAATTCCATTCCCCTCCTATCATGATCATATACGAGGGGCGGAGAATGCCACGCGCCGTTATCACTTGGATATCGATGATGGGTCGAGTTGGTGTTTGTTCTCTGTGGACGTGCGGAATACATATGGGTCTCCGTTTGAGGTAGCGTTTGAGCGTGAATATATTGGTGCGTGATCTCATCTAATGACTGTGTACACTTTGGATATATTATGCCCCAAACAGGAGCCCCTCAGTCGTCTGCTATAACTACCATACCACCAGGATCGACATCAAGGTCTGTAGCACACGTTTTCACTGATTTCAGAACATGACAATAGCAAACAGGCTCATCTTACCACTAAAACGAATGTCCTTGTCAGAGAAGGAGACGTCGGAACCCATTCCAACACTCTCTGACCGGCAATTTGTGGTGGCCAAGGACAAACTCTCTGGGGCAGAGCTCCAGCTGCAGCGGGAGCTGTTCTGGTACAGAGAGGCTCTATTCAGATGCGTTCGGGGGCGTTGGAAGGAGGTTTGTCGACTAGGGGTAATCTTTGTTACTTGAGTAAGGCTGACACGTTGATATAAGGCTGGGGGCATTCGGACAGGGGGAATATCCCTTCGACAACAGCGCATGACACTGCCTATGCTGGAGGCCTTACGTCAAGATTTTGCTCGAGTGGACCTTTTCCTATGCCCTTCCGGACAAGAGGATGGCGAGGATAACGAAGGACCTAACCGCCCCTTGCGCCCGAATCAATTCCTGGAACTGAAAGTAAAAGTCACCAATCTGTCTTGTAGGTCGAACCGAACATCATTTTTTCTTGAACTAACCGACGTCTGTAGCGACCTCATTGCCACTCAGCTTGACTATCGACCTCGAACCAAGTGATTGTTTAGTATACGAGGGGACTCTCGTCGACATACCCATCGGCCGTTTGGACGAGGGAGTCACACGAGAGATGACCATACCTATCTGTTTCCTCACAGATGGCCAATTTGAAATCATGGCGCACTTGCGACCTGTAGGCCTTCTTTACGTTGATACAAAGCCCGCAAGAGTACAGATCACCACCAGCGTCCGCAGCTGACATTCGCCCCTACTTCTGGCGTCATTTCGCGGTCGTTTTAACGCATATCTTTTGTACCAGGAGTTCGTAGTGTAATTAAGATTTCCTATAGCATCTACATAATACACAACAGTGAAATTCGATTCGACAACAGCATGATATGCATGGTGATGTTTAAGGTTCAACAAAGAATCTGGCCCAATTTGGAGAGGGGTATCGTCACAGATACAGGAGTTTAATCGAATTCAGATTCGACTTGAGTGAACGCGGCAGAGTAGGCGAGAATGGTGCCATACACAAGTCTGGGTGAATCTTGTCAGGGGAAGACCTGTGGGCCAGAATGCTTTGACGTACCCTCCGCCTGCAATTGACATGATCGATGCCTTCGAGTCGATGATACCTGAGTGTGCGAGGACAATCGGGAGTGCAAAACCGGTGACAACAATGAGGGAAGTCAGGAAGCGTCCGAGGTCAACTGGTCCACCGGAGCTCTCATAAGATGAGAATTCATCCGAGCCGCAATGGGAGAAGACGGCATTTGGAAGCGGTGCAAGAACGAACGTCAGCGCTGCAACAAAATATTTTTGAAATCAAGCAATGAATATAGCAGAGCAAAGGGTGACACGTACCAACGAGGAGAGGGAGCCAATTCGACCAAAGTGCGCATGACAGAATGATTAACAAGAAGCCAACAGCAAGGACGAAGGAGAGTAGGATAACAGCTATTAATCTGTTATTTAAACATTGAGCAAGTTTGCAGTAACGATCATACTGACTTCTGAGACCTGCTGCCATGGCTGTGACTGCGGCTGGTTGGGAGAGCGGGTTCAGGGTCGAGTTGCGAACTTGTCCCACAACCAACGAAGCTTACGTAACATGTGACAGTGAGCGCTTGTTAAGGATCCAGGGGGCTATTCCCAAGATACGGTGAAATAAATTACAATAGGTGATAAAAGTCTGTGGGTAGTGTAATATAAACCTATCGTACAAAACGGCGGGAGGTCCTGCTCGTAAAGACATTCCTCCGCCGAGAATCTACAAGAGGGGCAGTAGGAGGTACAAATGAAGGGTCGGTGGACTTCTTCGTCAATGGAAGAGGCTCCACTATTGAATTCTGCGCACTCGGCGCAATGGAAGGTATCTGCGATACAGGACTATCGTGAGGGGTAACCATTGTAGAACCTGATGAGGTACTAGGTGTCGGCGATCGGGGTATATGAGGAGTGGGGACCGGGGTCCCAACGGGCAGTTTTTCTGTGACATCTTCGGATTCAGCCTCCTCTTCGTCTTCGTCCTGAAAAGGGGGTACGTCTTCGGCGACATGGGCATTACGCCTCTTTGACGCCGAACCATGGGCTGTGTTCTTTCGTAGAAGCACCTCACGGCTTTGAGTCAGGTCCCAGTGATCAACATAGTTCCATGCCTTCTTTTGTGGCGTAGCCCCTGTGGGCATGTCAGGCCGAGCACCATGCTCTGCCAATCGCTGGTTGGCAGCATGCAGTGCACCAAGGTCATTACTGAGGCTGCCGTAGTGGTCGGAGGAACGTTGTAATAGCGAAGATGTCTAGCAAACAGGCTTGTCAATATTTGTATCAAAGTTTCGGTGGAAACGGTATACCTCTGCAGTGATAGTGTCGAGAGTGAGTCCCAGACTATCCGAACTCGACGCCAGGTCTCCTTGAAGTTGTCCATAGTAGGACTGAATATCCTGTCCTAGGTTATGTATAGTGTCGAGCCTTGCGCGCTTCGCTTTTGAATGCTGCTTGAATGCTAAGGAAGAGGTCAGTGCCAACCTGTTATGTTCGAATGGATGCCAACGTACCCTGAGATGCTGAGGTAGCATACGTTGATGTCTTCTCTGTCACCCGAGTCGTTTGAGAAGTGATAGAAGTCGATAGCTGGTCGCGCAGTGCCTGCGATTTCTCTTTGATTGCTGACTTGGTGTGTTCAAGGGTCTAAATCAATTTCAACATTATTCACCGTGTTCCCAAAAAATGCGCATATATTGACCTTGAAGGTGCCATCTCGAATCCGCTTGACAGAGGTATTCTGCTTCTGCAGCATCGCATTGGCTGAAGTTCCACTACCGACCATCTGGTCAAATAGGCTGCCCTGCTGCTGGAGATATGACTCCAGTGCTCCCTGTGCCTTCACGTTCTGGTCTCGCAGACCGTCCATACTATCCTCCAGCCTGGAGTGCTGCTCATCCATAAACACATCCAACATTTCCGACATCCGATGCATCAACATCTCTTTTGCTTTGTCTGCCTTTGTCTTCTCGTACTTGAGCATTTGGATAAGGGCGTCGTTCTGCTGTCGAAGATGTATAACTTCAGCTTGAGCGGCATCGTTCGCCATATGTCGCGACTGTTTCAGTAACGTTAATTCGTCCTTGATGTACTGTTGCACTTCACGAAGGACGGCTTCCAACACGGAGTGGACATCACTAAGAGCTTTTTCTACTGCTGCCATTCCCTTCTGGCTCGACTCTTGAAGGTCGTCACAAATTGTCGAATACGTCGATGTCAGACTCGCACCCCACGAGACAAATTCGTTCTTGAGGGTAGTCTGCATTTCGTTGAGAGTTGAGTGGGCGATCTGAAGGGCTTCACTTTCGGTTTTGTCGTTGTCTCGAATGTCGCTAAATGCATCTTGGATCTGGATGAGCTGTTCGCTAATGGTCTGGGAGTGCGCGGATAGCTTCTCGAGTTCAGTGGCCTCAGACTCTTTGGCCATTGTCTGGAGCTTGGTCGCGGTTTCCGCCATCGACTGGTGCAGGTCTGCGAGCTTCTTTGAAATCACTTCCGTTAAGGTGGATATTGTCTTCTCGCATTTAGACACGGTCGTAGAATTAGATTCGAGGACATTTGACTTTCTCTCTGCCGAGCAAGACCGCCGTTAAGAAAAGCTGAATCAGAATCGGCACCCAACGTACCCAGCTTTTGGAATAAGCCGCCGATGTCACGCAAGCTTTCGGCCGCAACATTCTTCAATTCCTCTGCCACAACGTTTAACTTGACCTCTGTATCTTGATGTGCTTCGCGCATGACAACTTCTTCATCCAGTGCCACCTTTGTCTCCTGCAACTGACCCTCTGTGTAGTTCAACGTCACCTTCGTCTTCTTTAATTCTCCCCTGGTCTCCTTCAGTTCCTCGTCTCTTTTCATCAACAGACCAATACTCTGCTCGAACTCCTCCCTGACGGCTCGCATCTGACTCTCCACGATTTCTGTCTGTTTCTTTGCTTCTTGGAGCTCAGTCTGCCTTAACTCTTGCTCGGCATTCAGTTGGTTCCAACTATCCTCGGAAAAGAATATGCCGTTCTTTTCTCTTGCTGCGAGAAGGTCGTTCTTGAGGCGCTCGATTTCAGCAATGTATTCTTTAAGTAGGCCGTTGCGGGTCATGCGCTGGTTGACTTCAGGTTTGTTGCGGATGGACTTCGCGCGAAGGGCATAGTCCAGGGTCGAGAGGGTTTCTTCCATGTTGGAACGCGCAGGGGAGATGGTGGCGATGATACAGGTCTTGGTGCGCCCTCCTAACGAGTCTTGGAGTAGGCGAGTGAGCTTGGATTCACTATGATCAATGAGAATATGCGACGGAAGAGCAAACGTTACTCTTACCGATATGGTACGTGCTGAGCGTTATCGACCAATGCGTTGATAACGCGACCGAGGGTGAGTAGTGACTGGTTGATCATACCGGCCTCGCGAGCTCGCTTATTTTCGGCACCAGAACGTCCAATGTTCTCGGATCCGGCAAGATCAACGAGGTTGAGTTTACCGACTTTGAGTAAGTCATCTCCGACGTTGGAGGTTTCCTTGACGTGCACAGTGATGGAGAAGATGGAATGAGAACGACTGGAATGGTCATTGAAGCGGGTGGCGGCAATTTGTCTCCGCTCACTGCCTTTGGTCAGGAGGGCCAGAGCGTCCTTGCAGTCCTTGACAGCAATTTCTTCTAGGCCCTGGATAAAGACGCCTTTCTTCCCCGCCTCGTCAAATATTTTGAGGCCTTCAGATGCCTTGTCTTTCGCCCCGATACCCATCGGCTGCGTTGAACCTGTTGGTGGGGCAAAGTCGTTGGCGAGTAGGTCACGGAGTTCTTCGTTGTAGAGTTCGATGTATGATATCTTGACGCTATAGTCTGCCTTTGTTGTTTCGAGTGAGTGAAAGAGACGGAACAGAGCCCTTGGGATCATTCCGGCATCTGGGGAGGGATTGCCCATCTGCGTAGGTTTCAAGTCGCCGTGCATAGTATAGCTAACAAACAAGTTAGCATACACATAGTGGGAAGAGAAGAAAGCACACGTTTTTCCGGTTCCGGTTTGCCCATACGCGAATAATGTACAGTTATAACCTGTGAGGACCTCTTCCAGCATTGGGCTAACGACATCGTGGTAGATTAGGGCTTGGTCCGCTTCGGGGCCGAAGACAAGATCGAAAGGGTAGGTACGAATGGGAGGCAGAGTAACAATGCCTAGGCTAGATTGCGGTGCGCCTAACTCAATAGATATCTCTTTGCTTTTCGCCCCACTGGAGGAAACAATGATAGGTGAGTTCTCCTGGACTTCACGGTCTGAGCGGCGACGGCAGCGAATCACAACTTGGATGTTAGACTCGGAGATCTCTGAATTCTTCTGTGAAAGACTTGATGTTATCGAGGTTACTGTTGAATTAAGGGTGTTGGCAAGATGGGATTCGGGAGTGGGGATAGCCTTCGATACGGATCGTGTGCGATTCTGTGATGGTGCAGGGAGGGTGCCAGTGACTTTTGTCCTGGGTGCAGGTCGTCTTGAGGCCATTAAGGCTGTCGACGAGCAAGGCGGTCTTGAGAATGCTCGGAGTCGTCGGGGACAGCGTCAAATGCCCTTGAATGGCAGACCAACAATCACGACGCGGTTGATCACGTGACCGAGTATTTCAGTTTTGAGTCACATGCGCTGAACCCAAAGACCCATAAATTGGCTCGTTGCCGCCCGCGCATTCTGCGCTGTGCAGACCTTTGTCTCCCATGGGTAAGCGCAAAAAGTCTTCCAGGAAGCCAGCTCCAGCGCGCCAGAAGGTGCCTCTTGGTGCGTGCACACTCATTTTGGAACTCGTTGTAACACAGTCATTCAACCCCCAAGTTTGTCTTTGCAGATACCACTTTCACCTGCTTGTTCTGTCATCATGAAAAGTCTGTAACCGTACGCATGGACAGGAAGGAGGGCGTAGCAAATCTTGTCTGCCGTGTCTGTGACCAACGATACCAGAGCAAAGTCAATCGTTAGTGGCTTTCGGCTGCTTGCCAAACTTGGCGTAACTGACTTAATTTACGTTTAGACTTGACCGAACCCGTTGACATCTACTCGGAGTGGATTGATGCTGCAGATGCAGCTCAACGGGAAGATGTTCCGCGTCGTCCTGTTGCGTCGTCAAGTCGTGCAGCTCGTGCGCCGGCCTATGACAGTGATGATGAGTAAGAAGATCCTCGTGGGCTCGTCGTGGTGCTCCGTAGATTTCTATGGTCGTTGTACATTAGATAGATCTCAGGCATCCGTAATGCACTTGTAATATAATTTCTTCATAAAAGAAAAGGAGATTACATGTTACGTTGAGAAGAGGGGGTGATGGAGGGTAACAACGGCAAACACGGACGGCGCTTTCTTTTACAACCGCCTCATTTACAAGTTACAACCGTGACCCTATCGCCCTCTTCGACCTTACGTCTTACTGCTACCTTCTTTTGATACTCTTTCAGATATCCAATCTCTAATTTCAAGCATTCGACGCGTTCTTTGATCATATCATCCCCGTTACAGACCCGTCGTCATCATGGCGAGTTCGACCACCAACAACATCAAGGTCGTCTGCCGGTAAGGTAGTCTGGTCTGCAGTTGGTTCACCAGTTGACACAATTGATCCTAGATTTCGGCCTGTAAATGCCATTGAAACTCGCGAAGGCGGCGAAGTGGTGGTTTCCTTCGATGACAACCTTCAGTCGGTGCAAATGAAATCTGCTCAGCTCAGTACTGGGCCAGAGAAGGATGGGTTCACATTCGACAGGGTCTTCCCGATGGGAACCAAACAACACGAAATCTTCGAGTATGGTGTCAAGGAGTGAGTCGCTTGATTCAAGCAGCTATTTTGTTTTCTGATTGCTTGTTGCCTCTAGCATTGTTAAAGGTACCTAATTAGTTTCGTTATCGGTATCCCACTCACGCAGTCACTCTGCTCTCTGGTCCTCAATAATCAACCTATCCCCTCGAATAACTAGATGTTCTTGATGGTTACAACGGGACAGTGTTTGCTTATGGACAAACCGGAAGTGGAAAGACATTTACCATGATGGTGTGTGGCTTCATCCAGGATGCTCCATTTAAATTTCAACGTTCTATCGCAGGGTGCAGATATAGACTCAGATGAGCTAAAGGGAATTATACCCCGAATCACTGAACAGATCTTCCAATCCATCGTAGAAAGCGACCCACACCTCGAATATCTCGTCAAGGTGTCATACATGGAAATTTATCTAGAGAAAGTCCGTGACTTGCTTGCGCGTATGTAACGTTTCCCTCACCATCTCATACTGATCTGATGGTGTGTAGCCCAAAATGATAATCTTCAGGTGCACGAGGAAAAGTCAAGAGGTGTCTACGTCAAAAACCTGTCGGATTACTATGTCAGCAGTGCGAGGGAGGTGTATGAGATCATGAGGACGGGTGGCGCAGCAAGAGTGGTAACATCAACCAGTAAATCTCGTTTTAAATGAAGTCGTGTCACGCCTCATGTTTTTTCAGATATGAATGCCGAATCGTCTCGTTCGCACTCGATATTTCTTATTACGATTCAGCAACGCAACACGGAAACGGGAGCCCAGAAGACCGGTAACTTGTATCTTGTCGATCTTGCAGGTTCGGAAAAGGTTGGGAAAACGGGGGCTTCGGGGCAGACATTAGAAGAAGCAAAGAAGATCAATAAATCCCTTTCTGCCCTGGGTATGGTGATCAATGCATTGACAGAAAAAGTGTGTCATTTCTGGAAATCGTATAAATGCCTAATCTCTGACCCTCCTTTCGTCATTAGGCCAAGCATATCCCTTATCGTGACTCAAAACTCACCCGCATTCTGCAAGAATCCCTCGGTGGTAACTCTCGGACAACGCTGATTATCAATTGTTCGCCTTCATCTTACAATGAAGCGGAGACACTATCAACTCTCCGATTTGGTATTCGTGCAAAATCGATCAAGAACAGCGCTCGTGTCAACGCCGAACTGTCTCCTCTGGAACTCAAGGGCTTGCTCCAGAAGGCTCAGCTTGCAAATACATCCTACCAGAAGCACATCGCTGCCCTGGAAGCAGAACTCGCTATCTGGCGTGCGGGTGGTCATGTCGACGAGACTGAGTGGGTTCCAGTCGGAAAGCCTGGCACTGCTCTGGCCAAGAAGGCACCCACATCACCTACACCTTCCACTTCCATCTCAAGCTCTCGTAGCATGACACCTGTTAACCCTGTAATTGAGGGCTTGAGGGACCTGGAGAGCCGGCCACAAACACCGACAGTTGTCGCCTTGGAGAAGGATGAACGTGAGGAATTCTTGAGGCGGGAAAATGAACTCAGCGATTCTCTTGCGGAGAAGGAGAGTGCTTTGGCAACCGCCGAGAAACTAGTGAAGGAACTCAAGGAGGAGCTTGCCTTCTTGAAGGAGCAAGAAGCGTCTGTCAGCCAGGTGAGTCTTCTATCTATGCCCGATATATAAGGATGGTGGCTAATAAACATCGCGTAGGAAAACAAGCAAATGTCTACAAAACTCAATGAATTGAGATTACAGGTTGAACGTCTCGACTATGAGGCCAAAGAGGGTAATATCACCATTGAGACTCTGCGGGAACAGAACAATGATACCACTGCTGAACTCGACGCACTCAAGAAACAGATTGCGGACTTGAAGCTGGCGCAGAAGGACGCTTATGCAGATGACAAGGAGAAGCGTAAGCAAGAGAAAATGGCGATGATGATGGCCAAGTTTGATACGGTGGGTATCAGTTTCGCGGTTGTCGCGTAAAATGACTTCTGGACTGATTTGTATTTAACCTGAGCAGCAAGGCGCGTTCTCCGAGAAGGACGAACAGTTACGGCAGCTTCTCATTAAGCTTGACAACATGGATAATGAAGGCGCTGGCTCTTTGACCTCGGACGATTTGACTGCCATCCGCAGGCAACTTGCGGAGGGTCAGACGGTACTGAGAGAAACTCTTGATCGACTTCGTCAGAGCCAGGAGGAGACTGAGATGGTGGTAAGGAGGAGAGACGAGCTGGATGGCCGCGTCGCTCAGCTAGAGGTTGATTACGAAGAGCTACTAGGCAAGTGGATAATTACAAAATCAGAAGGGCATAACCGGTCTGATTGGCTATTTCGCTAACAGAGAAGACAATTCACGATGAAGAGTCTGGTGGTGCCGAAACAATGCAAGACTTCAAGGTTCGTTCCTCTCCTCGCTAATTTCCGATTTTGGCTGACCCTTATGGACCTTAGAATAAGCTTGAGGCCCAGTATGCCGCCAAACGAGACGCTCACCTGAGTGAAGTTACGGATCTCAAGCAACAACTTGAGATCAGGGGTAACGAAATTCGTACACTCAACGGCACTATTGATAGCCTCAAGAGTGTGAATGAAGAACTCAAGGTGCGGCTTCGATGGCAAGCCTGTAAGCCAATGCTAAATACTGATGAATAATTATACAGCGTGCTTTCGCTGTTACCTCCGCTGGCATTGAAGGTGGCAAGAACCTTGCCGAGAGCGCTCAAGATCTCGAGCGGACGAGAAAGGCGATTAACGTCCAGCTTGCGGAGTTCGATGGCGTAAAGAAGTCCCTCATGCGTGATTTGCAGAACCGTTGTGAGAAGGTTAGTTGTCGCATGTGTTTTCCCGCTTCGCTAAATCATTTCTTCCAAAAGGTTGTCGAGTTAGAAATACAGCTCGACGAAATCAAGGAGCAATATAATAATGTCATCCGTAATAGTAACAGCAAGGCACAGCAGAAGAAGATGGCCTTCTTGGAACGCAACCTTGAGCAACTTACGCTTGTCCAGAAACAGGTTTGGGCACTCGATTTGATCGGTTTTGATCTTGCTAATTGGTTTTGAAACGATAGCTGGTGGATCAGAACTCGATGCTTAAGAAGGAAGCCGGCATCGCGGAACGCAAACTACTTGCCCGTAACGAACGTATCCAGAATCTGGAGGCTCTTCTTCAAGATGCTGATCGCCGACTATCGGCCCAAAACCAAAAATTCGAGGCTCAATTACAGGCAGTAAAGGAGCGTTTAGACCAGGCCAGGGGTTTGTGTTCTCTGATATATTTGAAAAGAATTTCTGACCAGTTCGGTATGCTTAGCTCAAAAGGTTCCTGCCGCCTCGTCTCTGAGTTTCGGTCGGATTGCGAAGCCATTGAGGGGTGGAGGTGGAGCAGCGCCACCACTTGCTATGGCTCCTACTGGACCCTCGGCCACCTCCAATCCCTTGGCTCGTGTACAGAACGAAGAGGCTGGGTAAGCTATTCATTACTTCGTATGATCTTTCTCTAACGGTGGATCTTCCGTACTGATCTAGTGCAGGTATGTCACCTTTATTCATATATTCGTTTATGGTTAGACCTGGCACTGACGTGTTGATCTGATCGTTCTTTTTTCAGCGAAACGAGCGTCTTGGTTTTTCAATTCACGGTAAATTCAACTAAATTGTTTCGCTTTGGTTGGTTTTGCCCTCTCGTACGCTCTTGCTCTTCTTGCATACCCAGTCCATATAGTATTTACTATCTCCAGAATACATTAATAATTCACGGACATGACTGACCCTTAAAGTATCGAACCCTTCAATTATAGATGTTCAAAGCACGCAAAAGCACACCCGAGCCGATGCCTGAGCCGAGATTGTGGCAACGTGGCGGGTGCTCTTGTGAGGTTTGCAGCGGAGCGGTCAGGGACAACCTGCCTGTCATATGCCGAAAGTTACCTGAGTTGGGTGTTCAGCGAAATGATACCTGCGGTTTTTTGACCAAATTGACTGGATAATTCGGTTCAAGGCCTGGGGAAGTCTTTTCACGTAACATAGCAAGAAAATTTTCCCTCAAGCGTAGCAACTTAATTGTTACTTGTTGGTGAAGCTAATGTTTAGTCACGGGATGTCTCTGACTCGCCGAACCCAGGGATGTTTGCATTAGCCGGGTTCTACCCGCTATCCGTGTGATAAGTTTGGAACTCGGCGGCGCACGGCCTCGACCCTCAGCGTCCAACAAGTCGGTAGAGTAGTCAAATGAGTATCTGTGAATGTTCAGTAAAGTCTGAATTCGGGAAATGTCACACAGTGTCAAGGTTACATTCACTTTCTTGAAAAGTTTGGAATGGAGGGTAATCTTCTGAAAGTGTAACAGGTGTGGGAAAATGGACGCGACTGGGAGCGGTGCGGCAGTCAATCCTAGAATCAAGAAGCCCGCGTGTGGGGTCTTCGCGTTACGTCACTGATGCGCTATATGAGGCGGAAGGAAGGTCAACGGAAGGCCGAAGACGTGCAAGAATACTCCATGCTACATGTACTGTAGCTGTTTTTCAATGGTCGGACCGCACAATCCAGCCAGGCCGTCATGGTCACCGAGGCAGGGCTCACTGAGGAGGACATATTTGTCCGTGCTTGTCGTTAAGATCCAGCGGGGACCTGAAAATAGATCAAGATCCAACTCAGATATGCATTAGCTTATTTGGTTGAGTTGAAACGCGATATATAATTTTTATTCTTATTTCCTCAGAAAATGCCTCCGTGTGTAGTGGTTTAATTCCGTTGGACGTCCTCGCCTGAATGGAGACTTAGAGTGACTGTTTATGCTAAGGGTCCCAGTCTTCTTCTCTGTTACTGCCGTGGATGCTTCGTTCGCCCTCCACACTCCTTTTCCACCTTCCACTCTGTCCAGTCCTCTGCACCTCGGCGGCCATATATCACCAGTCTTGTAAGTTTCTCATGTCTTACGCGCCCTCCAATAACCCCTTCGTGTCTTCGACTGACGACTCCACGCATTCCCTTTGGTGGCCTTTCTCTATTGTTAACGCACCTTGCACAGGATAATCTTTTGTCGTTTGTCATTGTTCTGCAAGCTTTCCACATCTATCGGCGACCAAACATATTTGCTCTGCATAACCCGTCTGCCAAGTGAGTGCATTCGACCTTTCGACGCGAACTTTTCACTCACTCATCTCAGTCTAATCATAGTTCTCCTATAAAATGTCTGTTGTTAGTTCTCGTAAACCATCAAGTTCTACGGTTCCCTCGAGGAACCACTCACCTTCTCGCTCGCCGACTAATGTAAGAAGAGCGCCTGTTCTTGACCGTGAGATTATTAATGCATGTTGTCTAGGCGCAATCGCAACGATTAATCAATACTGGAGGTTCTTACACCGTCGGGGGTAATCTCAGCGGACTGAAGAGCTTGAATTCTGGGTGGCAGGTGAGTCCTGGTGTCTTAATGCTTTGCTTGGGCTTATATTTGCCCTCAGGTTTGGGCGGGTTCTCACTCGAGAAATACGCCTGGGTCATCGGTCGCCAGTGTTCACGAAGTGTCACCGCCCCGTAGCGATGCTACACAACGTGGCAGTCTCACCGACTGGACGTCCCTATCAAGGCCTGCGACTAGCAGGAGTTGGGACGAGATGCATGACCATGTCAAGCTGGTACGTATTTTTTTATATAACATAACCGTACTATATCTCAAGCTCGAGAACCAGGACTCAATGACGAAAGCTCGACAAGCGCCCATTGGACAAACGGGGGTGTTGTCAATACCCCGAATTGTGAGTAATTATATATGACGGCACTCCATGAAGGTTGGCTAATGGATTCTCCAGGAACAAACGTTGGCATTAAAAAATGGTCAGTAGATTTGACGGGGGGAAGAGGGTTCTATTCTCATATTGACGAACGTACCTAAGGTCTAGTTTCGGCCAGCTCTCCAACTCGGCCATATAACCCAGGATACCAGAAGTCACCTGTTACTGCGACATTCGACACTCTTCAAACTGCGAGGAGATCTCCTAATGTCGATGAGCTCAGCTCAGCTATGAGGGGTATGGTTGTTGAGGACGACCATGATCTTCAACGACAAGCTGCACTCAACCTGCAATCGCGAAACCATCTTCCACCTTCAAACGCTGTGTCTTATTCTTTTCCACAACCGGATTATAATTCTCTCTACCAGGTATCGCAACCTACCAGAGAATCATTTTCCGAGAACCCTTTCAGTTACGATCCCTATCGCACGAATTCGGACCCACCAGCATACTCATCCGCTTCTATAATGAATGGTACCCCAACACCCGTCTATCCTAATATCTCTCCGTTGGATCTCCACCGTCGACCGAATTACCTCTATGATTACCCCATTAATGCAAGGCCACCCGCTCCTCAGTTCTATTATCCTACTCAAGGTTTATTGTATGGTCCGCCCGGCCCTTCTCCACTGGCGACGCCGCAGATGTTGACCGGTAATATGTCCGACAAGATGGAAGTCCAGGTAGTTAACAGACATTTTTTCGTAGGAGATGAGCTAACATATCCTTCAGTACCCAACTATGCCTACGCCTATGCTGACTCCAATGACACCCCTCATCCCACCTCCCAATGCCAATTTCGGTTCTTTAGAATCGGGTTCCCACCTAGTCCCGTTTGCGACAACTCACCTACCACAATTCATGCCGATGACTCCAGTCTATTCGAATAGCGTACTTCCCTATCCAGGTAATCTCCGCCTTACTTCGGTAGTTCGAAGCAATCTCTTGGAGGAGTTCCGAACTCGGAAATCCCGAAAGTGGGAACTTACTGTGGGTTGACAGTTCGATCATTTAACATTTGAAATTCAATCTCTGACCCTTATCCAGGATATTCTTGGGCACATCGTTGAGTTTAGTACAGATCAGTATGGTTCGCGCTTCATTCAAACCAAATTGGAGAACGCTGGTCTTGAAAAAATTCGAGCTGTCTATGATGAAATCGTCCCAACATATACCATGAAACTAATGCAAGATGTTTTTGGTAACTATGTAAGTTCCTGGTTGTGGTACATTCAGGGTCCATTTACGAGTTTCCATTTTAGGTAATTCAGAAATTGATGGATTTCGGGACACAAGACCAAAGAGCTGGCTTGGCACGGATTGTTGAGAACGAAATCGTTGACTTGTCATTAAATGTCTATGGTTGTCGAGTTGTTCAAAAAGTGAGGTATTCTCACACTCCTTATCCTAACTTATGCTAATAAATGATAGGTGATCGATCTCTGCACTGCTGAGCAACAGACTCAACTTGTTCGCAAGATAGAGCCTCATGTGCTCATGGTAGTTAAAGATACTAACGGTAACCATGTACGTTCGGATTGACTATATTCCGTAATTCCAATCTGACCATTTACCGTATAGGTGATCCAGAAGTTCGTCATGACAGTGCCACCGGAACGCTTGTCGTTCTTGAGAGCGTTCCGTGATGCAGCTCGCCAGCTCGCTGTCCACCCTTACGGCTGCCGTGTTTTGCAGAGATGTCTGGAGTACCTGCCTAACGACTATTGTCGTGGAATGATTGATGAGCTTCATGGTATTGCAGACAATTTAATGCAGGATCAGTTTGGGGTTAGTCTTTCGGGCTGATTGTATCCTCAGATTACTAACGGACCACAGAATTACGTGGTTCAATACGTATTGCAGCACGGTCAACCGCATGACGCTGTGATCATTGCAGCACAGATGAAGGGCCTTGTCTTAAAGATGTCCCGGCACAAGTTTGCTTCAAATGTAGTGGAGAAAGTCTTGGTCCATGCGGATTCGGACACGAGGCGCAAGCTGGTGGATGAGATACTGAATATTGAGCTTGGAGTTGATCCCATTCATGCTATGATGATGGATGCATATGGCAGTGCGTGAAATTTCATTGTATTTCCTCGATTTCAGATTTATGCTCACCTTTCAATTTAGACTACGTTATCCAAACAGCACTCAACCAGGTTGAGGGTGATCAAAGAGAATTGCTCTATGCTCGCGTCAGGTCACACCTTGTATCTATCAAGAGGGAGCCAAGACCCAAGATTGAGCCGAAACACATCGTTGCTAGTAAGTGGATATGTTTTTATTAGGTTACATTCCACTAAAACGATTTTCAGTTGAGAGACTCCTTTTCGGTGACGTCCGCGACGATACCGGGATTTGATAACCGGCAAACTCTATCCTGATATTCCATACATTTCCTTTGAGTTTTGATTAATGGAAGGTGCTGTTTGAAATTGTCTACTTCATTATGTTCTTCACCTTTAGGTCCAAAGCGTAAGCTTTCGACTCGCAGTTGCAATTTTTTCCTCGGACTTGGTATCTTTGTTGGTTGATCTTGCATTTTGTTAGCATCTATAGGGCATGTCATTTACTATACATTTTGTCGTCGATTTTTTCCTAGTAATCAGGCGTTTTGTTCGGTTTGTTGACCAATAACAGACCTAAGTACTTAGTACTTAGTATCGGGTTCCCAGCCCCCACAAATTCAATGTGTGAGCTGATCCGGCAGAACACATGATTTTTCGGGCATCGTGACGTGTCGAGCTCCAAAGTGGGCCAAATAATGGTGTGAAGACTGGTAGGTCAAGTTAGGCTCCGAGTCTCTTTACTCTTATTCTTTGTCCTACACCTCTGTATTATCGGCGGCATGAGCGATACCGAGGCCGCTGCTTCACTGTTTGGTTCTGAGGACACGGCGTCCGACCCATTCGCAGCACTCGGAACAGAACTCGGCCAGGAAGCGTCGGACAACCTCTTCTCCAGAGGGACTGATGAAAATTCAACACGCTCTGCGGCTGCGGATCTCTTTGAAAGTGTCGGGGAGCAGGACACTCTATTAAACGAACCCGCAGGTGCAACGCAACCTGTAGTGCAGGAACATGGGTACGCTTCCGGTGTTTATGCTTCTACCTACACCAGTACGACACCAGAAACTTCTGGGGCGTATGGGGCTCATTCAGAATGGAATGGGAATCAGACATATTATGGTACAAGCGCTACAAGTAATTCCCTCACATTCTTTGGTGGTGTTTCGTTGATTTAACGGCTTTACAGGCAATACTTATGGCGCGAACACATACGTACCACTGGCTCACCATGATTCCTACACACATTCTCAGACTTCAGCCTTTGTTCCCTCGTCAACCTATCAACCTCCTACACCACAACAGTCCGCTCTCTCCTATTCCGGGAATCAAACGGCTTATGGTACTCGCAACACACCTGACCCATATGCACCCCCTCAGCCTGTGAACCAGCAACCTTCATACGCTCCATATCATCCCTATGCGCCAGCTACGACTACTGCAACGACGTATGAACCTTCTTATGTTGCCCCTCAGGTACCTTCATATTCCTCGCCGCCAGCACCCCCACCTTCCAAAGCGAACTTGGCCACAGTACCTGCACCGCCAGCTCCGACGACAACGCAAATCGCAAGACCTAAGATATCCAATGCTTATGATCCCCCGTTCCCTACAACGTCTTTCAGTCGGCGGAATGTTTCGGGGCCAGCCAAGTTGGGGCAGACACATACGACGTCCGCTTACAGCGCATATCAATCTCCTACTCCGCCCCCTCTCCCTCCCCCGCCCCCACGTGCACCCGCTGCACCGTTGACATACATTCCTCCATCTCAACCTACCCCGCAGACGCCCGGCTACACATCGATGTATTCACCACCCCCAACCCACTCTCAATACACCCAGCCTGCTTCAAAGTGGCATAGCGAGATAAATCCTGCGCCCGAACCTTATGCCCCCACCACCTATCCCTCAGGTGCTCCACCCCCACCATCGGAGTTCTCGGCGCCGCCTTCCGATATTCTGTCAGAATCTCAATGGACATCCCCGCAGGAGAATGATACGCGACCTGTTCCAGAAGATGTATCCATGGCAGCAGAATCTGGTGCAGATTTCTTCAGTCAATTTGATCACCAAGAAAGTGCATTGGTGCCCGAAGAGCTTGTGGCAGAAGCTTTGCCTCAACCACAGTCCCCTGTTGCTGTAGTCCCGACTAGTAGTCCCAAATTTGATCATGCATCGCCTTATTCACTCAGCGCGTTTGTGACCTCCAGTCCGCAAAAAGTAGTCAAGGCCCTCTCTCCTCCCCCACATAGAACCAGTCAAGATTTGGAACACGTTTCGAGTCCACGGCACAGTCCCCGACCCCCTTCGACGACATCCCCGGTATATGCCCTATCCCATCCCCCCCGTGCTTCTCCAGATTTCCGCAAAGATTCATTTTCCAGCGAATATATCCCAAGGGCACAAACGATTTCTCCGGGTCCTAATGGGTCTGCAGACATTCCTAATCCGTATGCACCACCAAAGGGACCTGTAACACGGACCAAACCAGTGTCGGCGGCTTCCATCAATAGGATCAGCTCACCAGAGTCCTCTCATAGTGTTCCCCACGATCGCTATGCACCTCGAGGTGCGCGGGTTGCAAATGTTTACGGAATTGAGAGAACCGGATCACCAGGTTCAATTTCTACACGCTCATCGGATGGTCGGCAGAGTACAAAGCCACAGCTTCCTTCGTATCTGCCACCGGTCTCCGAGTCCCCATATGTCCCAGCGCCTCTCACACAGGAACCAGTCGCCGTGGTTGAGGCGCCGTATGGCCCCCCTCAGCATAATCACACTCTAAAACCTTCTTCATCTTTCGGTGGATATGCGCAGTTACCTCATAGCTACAACACTGAATTATCACCGCCACAAGAAGCTATCATTAAACCTACAATTGCCCCCTACGCGCCTTCGCCTTCGCTTGTTGGCGCTAATGATCCTCTGGGGCGCACTTCGGTTCGCGTTCCAGTAGTCACTTTTGGTTTTGGCGGAAAGCTCATTACATGCTTCCATGATGCAGGCATGCTGAATACTGGCTTTGACGTGGCTCTTTCCTCGCGGACCTCTACCAAAGTTCAAGTACAAAATTGGAAGAATTTAATTCCAGAGTCTGCGCTGGACACATCAGTAACATTCCCTGGCCCTCTGCATGCTGATCCTGGACCGCCAAGCAGTGGGATCATGAAGACGACCGCATCTACGCAAGTGAAGACGAAGAAGACGCAACTTATCAAATATCTTTCTGATCGCGCGGAGGAAATTACCCAGGGGTTGGGTTATTTGCATGCTGGAAGCATTGAAAAGCGAACGGCCGAAGGAAAGTTAATTCTCGTGAAGTTATTGAGGATTATGACTGAGAACGATGGTCGGTTACTCGGAACGTGAGTTGTGTTCATGAAAGCCTCTCCGTTCTCTCCTGACAGTTTGTGAAGACCCCAGCTCGACTCGGCTGTCCGGACTGCCCTAGTCCCTAGGCTCGAGGGTTTGGTGTCAGGTAGTGACTCAGGGACCAGTTTTACAACTACTGCAGATGCAGCACAACTCCTCTCCGATTCATCTTATGGATCTTTAGCAGCTGGAGGCGATGCGACGCAAATCTCAGTCACCACCCTCCGAGTAGCTTCCCTCGATAAAATTGAAGAATTCCTCCTACGTGGCGAGCGCCGCCAGGCATATCATTATGCACTGGATGAGAAGTTATGGGCACATGCTATGGTAATTGCAAGTAGTATTGACCAGGAGGCATGGAAGGAGGTTGTCGGCGAATTCATTAAATCTGAATTGGGAGTCAAAGGAGAAAACAATTTCCCGTTGCCTGGGCGTCCTGATGCGCAAGGACCCTCTGTGAATGGAAGGGAAGGGCTTCGCGTGGCATACAGCTTGTTCTCTGGGCAAGGAGCGGCTGCAGGTAAAGTTTCGCAATCCACTTTTGTTACAATTACTCATCATACGCAATGTATTTTACAGTACAAGAAATGATACCCAAGAACGTCCTTGGGAGATCGAACGGCCATTTGCCTATTCCTGCTCCCGCCATTCCAGTGTCGACATTGGGGCAACCCACGCCACGGACACCCAATTTTGTCATCTCGGCGACTGGGACCAAAATTCCCGCCGAGTCTCTTTCGAAATGGACTGAAACCGTCGCAATGATAATCTCATCGCCGCTTACAAACAATGCATCCGCAGCTCTAACTGCCCTTGGAGATCAGCTTCTAACAAATGGTTGGTTAGAGGCCGCTCATGCCTGGTATGTTATGAGGATTGAACTCATGAAAGCTGAATTTTAATACTCGTCAGTTACCTCCTTTCCCCCCAAACCTCTCCGCTTGGTGGCGTCGCCAACCCCGCCGCGCGAATCACGTTATTGGGTTCCAAGAGCCCTGCCGCTGCGCTGACGTTTTCAAAGGATCCTGACTCAATCATCTTTACTGAGATCATGGAGTACGCGCTAGCGACTGCCCCTGTGCCAAAAGGCCAAGAACCCAGTCATGGCATCCCACATCTTCAGGCCTACCGTTTACTCCGTGCTTTTGCTGCAGCAGAGGCTGGTGACCTGGGCATTGCCGGCAGGTTCGTTGAATTTCCAACTTTATTTATACTTATTCTAACCCCCCGGCCCAGGTATTGTGAAGCAATTACGGCTTCCCTGGTCAGAGGTTCACCGTACTTCACGCCCACGATGGTAGAACAACTCAAAGGACTCGCTGATCGACTTTCTGGAGTATCACAATCTGATAAGCCTAACTCGTGGATGGCTGGAAAGATTTCAAAACCGAGTCTTGACACGATCGGCGGATGGCTGGAAGGGAGGTTTACTAAGCTGGTCACTGGTGAATCTGATAGTCCGTCATCACCACAAGAGGAACCTGGAAAGGCAGACACACAGAGTTTCACTGGGCCATTCGCTCACTATAATACCATCTCCTCAACAACGACATCTGCGAGGTCATCACCCCAGCCAAGCTTTGTCACACCTGCATATGCTTTACCCCCGAGGACCGCATCTGCTATGTCAAACAAGGTCCCGTATGGGTACGGGATTGATAGAGCATCATCTGCTATGGAGCCCGTTAGGAGGAAGACATCGCCAGGTCCCGTGCCATCGCAGGTCATGTCTGCAAGTGCTGCAGTGACGTCCTTCCCGCACATTGAGACTCAGTTGAACAATTATAATGGGGGCAGTTTCTCCAACGGGTATAGCCCTGATTCAGACAATCAAACGCCAAAGGCATCGCATGATGTCGGGGACGAGGCCAATGCACAAGAGGTTATGTGGTGGGGATCATCCAGTTATGGAGATACTGGGAAGACGCCGACAGCGGCACAATTTGAGAAGGTTGATGGTGTGAATGGAGGGTTGGACTCGGGCGGGTTCTTCTCGCCGATGCATAACCAGTCGTTTGCTGGACCACAGGCGACTTCGTCGTCGTTGAGACATGAGCATACTGTATCATATGAGGATGAAGACGACGATTTGGGATTGGGGAACAATGCTAGTAAGAGGAAAAAAGAATCGACAACGGAGGGTAATGGGCAGGAACAGCAACATGCCGCCGCTACGCCTGCGAAAGGGGAAGAGAAGAAGCCTGGTACGTTCTCACTTGTTAAAATATACTTGTAACAAGTTTACTCATGCCTGATCTCTACAGAAACTCAACCTGCACAACAGCAGTCATCGGGCTGGTTTGGTCGCTGGTGGAAGCGTAGTGACAACACTTCAGGAGGACCCGTCAGAGCTAAATTGGGCGAAGAAAGTTCGTTCTACTACGATCAGGAACAAAAACGCTGGGTCAACAAGAAGGTAATGTTCTTTCTGCCAGCCCTCCACGTCGCCATGACGCAATTGACACGTCCGAATCATTCCTGTGTTCCATTTTTAGGCTGGCACTGAGGCACCAAAAGCAACGCCGCCACCACCGCCTCCACGCGCGCAGACAGCGTCGCCTGCGATGACGGGACCGAAACCGCCTGGATCTCCTGGTGGTCCAAATGGGATGGCGAACGGGAACGGACCGGGTGTGAGGTCTGTGAGCGTGGGCGCGATTGATTTAACCTCGTCCCCGCCTACGAACAAACCGACAATGCGCGTGAGGTCGAGTTTGGCACCGCCTGGTTTGGATTCTGCGCCGCCTACCCCGACGGGTACTAGACTTGGACCTGGTGGGCCACCGGGTGCCCCTCCAAATAGGCCGAGAAGTCAGGCGTCGCAGAAGAAGAACATTAGAAGTCGGTATGTCGATGCGTTTGCATTGGAGGGTGGGAGCGGCGCTTAGATGTGTGGGTTGGTGGTACTTGAGCGTGTGGGTGGGTGGATGTATGTGATGATTTATTCATTGTATTATACCATTTCTCTCCTCTTTCGCTTATTGCCTGATATTTCTGATGCTTTCTATGTCACTTATGAGCAGTGAGGATAATACGTCTTTATACGCCAGAACTTTTTCCTCTAATAGGGTTTTAAATACATGAACATTCACGTCTCTAACTAAGAAGATTAGAGGAAGAGCTTGAAAGGGTATCCACGGTTCTTGACACGGAAGAGAGAAACAAGGACTGAGTAGATGATGAGTACGACAGCTGACCAGAGGTATACTTGGATGCGTTGGCGGTGAGGGGAAGACTGCTTGGGGACGACAACAGTGAGCATGATGAAGGCGAATGAGAGAAGACCATCTGCAAATGTTTATTAGTTGATTGAAGTTGATGTGAATGCATAACATACATATGAACGCAACAACGTGGACCTCTTGACCGTATTGACTCTGGAAGCCAGCAGCAATCCAGTTTCCCTCATGACCAGTATAAGGCATGCCCCTGATACGAGTGAACATATAACCGGAGATCATTATAAGGGAGGTGAGAATGGTTCCTACGGCCCATGTCCAGCGGGACTGGAGGATGGGTGAGGCAAAGCGAAGGGCGAACAGGGACAAGAGACCGAGGATGGAAGTGAGGGCCCAGCGAGTCCAGTCAATGGGATCACGATAGGGGATTGGGACGGGCGTGTACTTGGACAAGAATTCTACGAGCGGGGCGGCTTCAAAAGAGCCACTGGCGGTTGGGTTAGTAGGTGTGATGCGGTAGAGCGAGGATGTGTTACGTACTCGGCGAAATCGTATCTGGCAGGTTCGGCCTTGGCAGGTGTATAGCTAAGGACCACTGGCGCAGACGAGAGACCAAGCTGATGTGGTATTAGTGGGTAATACTCGACCGAGTAAGAGGCTGGGAGTACCTTTTGGAAGACGGTGGGGCCGTCGTCAAAGTCCAGCGTGGCAAAGAAGTGGTTGTCGCGCTGTGCTTGGGGTACACCCGTCCAGGCCTTTGCAACTGCGGCCCATGCTGGTTCAAACTCCCTACAAGAGTGTTACTGGAGGCAATAGACATGGATTTGAAGACATACTTGCAAGGAATGCACTTGCGACGCTTGTCAAGAGCGGTGAGCTGGATAGAGGCCGACCAGGTGCGCTTGGGAGACGTGATAAGGTCGAAAGACTTCGGGTCAAGCTTTATTATTCCACCGCCCTGGTTTGCGAGCTTTATGAGCTGGTCTGTAGAGGAGGCGGCGAGGGCGAGGGGCGCGAGGAGGACGGCGAGGAAAGCCTTCATGGTGGTAAGACGTGTCTTTTCCGGAAAAGGAAAGAGGTTGTAATGATTGTCAAGTGGGATTGCTGGCTGTCTGCAATGACATCGCATGCCCTCCTCCTCCGCCTCTTCCTCTCTCCCACCTTCTTCTCCCTCCATGTCGCCCTCAAATATCTTCTCATCTACGCAGACAACATAGGCATCACCTACTACCTCACCCGCAGACTCAGGGAACTCGATGTTCATGAGCTCTACGACGTCTGGGGGTTCATATGGTGATCCTCTTTGCTCTTGCATCTCGCTCCTTTATTCAGTATATTTATGCAGCCATCTTCTCGTAACGCGCCCCACAAAGTCGCGCGCTCTCGAGGTTTTTGTCGTCGAGACAGCCCAGCGATCAACCCACATTGCAATGATCGTACGTCTGCCTCACCCTTGCCAATTAACGTCCCAATTTAACTCGGTCGTAGACGCTATGGTTCATGCAGGCATCCCTTCACGACCTTTCTTCCACCCGCGACTCGCAGTCTTTCGTCATTTGTCAACGCGTTCTCCACAAATGCCATGAAATAATATTCAATGATGTGCCACGCCAAATTACTTCCCCCTACCCTTCCTTCAAGCTCTCCTCCCACTCCCCCTTTTCCCGGAAAAAGGTTAGGCACCATGTGGAACCCGCCTTTGTCGGTATTGGTGTTGTCCTCGCAGCTACACCGGCCATGCCTCCCCTTGCCGAGTTTGCCGGTCAGATCGCCATTGAACAGGGCCGTGCTGACGAGGACGGGAGAGAATTGCGTAGTTTGCACACGATCGATACAGATATTGCGCCCGATGCAGTACCCAAGGCCATCGAGTCGGCTGGTGCAGACGACGATGCGGATGAGGTTGAGGGGAGCGGTAATTCGTCTCCTACCCAAGTAGATAATCAGGAAACGCTACGGCCTGGCACTCCGATAAAACGTCGACGTACAATTGCTGCTGCTCAAACGGTACCAGCCCTTCCCCTGCACCTACGCGGAATCCGTCGTTCACGAGCGTCGGAAGATCCCCTTGGACAACTAGATTCCGAAACACTATCCGCTCCTCACCAATCCTCACCCTCCCTTTCTGCTCTGAGAACCCCATTGCGATCTGCCGTTCCCAATACATCCGATGTTCTGCTGGAAAAGTATGATCCTCATTCTCAAATTCGACTTTTGCGCGGACACTACTGTCACTCAGAAGTACGTTAATCAAATCATTTTTTTTCCAATTGAATTAATCCACCATAAACAGATTCAATTTATCCTGGATCTCGAAAACATCTGTAACCGCCTCCTCATCGTCCCAAAACCTGCCCGAGTGAGCGCACTCAGAGCAGAACTTACTGCATTGAATCACAAACTACCAGCCGAGGTATGCATGCCTTCCATCACCCGATTCCCACCAGTTCAGGATCAATCTTCTAGGTTTGTATGCCAATGTGGTGTAGCTCTTCCGACACTCCCCATGGTCGTAACGACATTCCACAGCCCCATCATCGTATAGTCAGAATCCCCCCTGGCGAAAGCGTTGTCCTCAACTCAGCTGAAAGGGCACCATACCTCCTGTTAATCGAAATCTTGAACGAAGACCTTGATTTTGACCCAGACAAACGAGCGAACAAGGAAGTGCTAAAGAAAATTGTGACTAAGGAGAACGAACGAAAGGGTGCCTCGAAAGATCTTGTCCCTTTCGGCCGTGGAAAGTCCAAACCACTGCAGCAACAACCACAGCAAAATGCAGATGGCGACGACCTCGCAACTACAGATTCCCGAATTCCAAACTCTCTCACTCTCCAAATTTCCCCGTCGCCTTCAACCGCAACTCCTGGCGGTGCCTTCCCTCCAGCGGACATGGACAATCCCGACGAAGAAATCGATCTTGTAGAGCAGTTGTACGGCTCCGAAAAACCTTTACGATCAGCAAACCTTGACATAGCAGAATCCATCGTGTTACCACCAGCTCCGAAGAACCGGGATCTAGACATGGCCGCATGGTCCGCCTCGGCACCTTCCACCCCAAGCATAGAAACCGTCGGCCCACCGAGCCGTCTTCAAATCATGCGAAGAAGTCAAAGTGGGAGCGCAAGTGTACCATCATTGGATGATGGCAGAAGTACATCTTCGCCCGTAGGCCAAATTAATGGCGGACATGCTGTCCTCTCGCTAGACGAGTACTCGGAACGTATGCGGACGGCAGCTATCATGCTCGCGCAGCTAAATGCGACTATGGTGCGGGAACAAACCACACCAATACCCTATTCCGCGTCCATTGGCGGGCCTATGTCCACAGCCCCAGACGTACCCGCACCAGCAAGTAGGGGAGCATGGATCCCTGGGACAGCCTGGCTTACTGGGACCTTCTCGTCCGCCTCCAACGACTCGACATCGCCGCAACCAGATCCCCATTCTGGTATGGCAGCGCAGACTCCAGGACAGGGTCGGATGCGGTTGCAGTATGCCGAGGCACAACAGATCAGGGATAGGATTATGAAAGAAATGTTGGCATTAGAGGAAGAGCGGATGGAGCGGATGAAGGAGAACCGGTCTGGCCACCACGGGAGTGCGAGCGAAGGTGCGGGGTTGGGGATCAGAGGGGTGGATGTTGGTGGTGGGGAGAAGAGCGCTGAGGACGAAGGGATCATTAGACGAGAGCTGAATAAAGCAGATCCGTCTGCTGTTGTGTTTAGTGAGAGTTGGGCTGCGAAGAAGGTGCGGAGGAATTTCATTTTCTAGCCTCCCCCTGGTGCTGACTGGCGGGGTCTGCAGAGTCGGATAAAGGGCGCATCGCCTTATGGTCACCTTGGTACGACCCACGTGGTATTTTCTGGCTGATGATGAAGCTAACACTTTCTGTCGCTTTGCCTACAGCAAATTGGGATTGTGTATCTGTGATTGTCAAGACGGGTGGTGATTTGCGGCAGGAACAATTAGCTGTCCAGCTAATCCGGGAGTTCCAGCGGATATGGACAGATGAAATTTGTCCTTGTTGGGTGCGATAGTGAGTCTTCCACCAACAAAAAACAAGGATTTTTTTCTCATAAAGACACAGTTTCCGGATATTGATCCTAGGTGGAACATCCGGCCTGGTGGAGACGATTACGGACGCAGTGTCGATCCATTCAATCAAGAAGGCGGAATATGCGAAGCGGTTGGCACAAGGCAAGTTGGGCCATGTCACACTGCTGGACCACTTCAAATCTGTAAGTCGATTTTGCCTGTCCTACATCAGTAACATTCTAACATGTCCAGACCTATGGGGACCCTTCTTCTGCAAAATTCGCTCGTGCCCAACGCAATTTCGCAAAATCCCTCGCAGGTATGCCCTAGCCCTCCACTGCACCGCCTCCTTATCCCATATATACCATCGCTCCAGGCTACTCTATCGTAACATTCCTACTCCAAGTCAAAGACCGACATAACGGCAACATCCTGCTCGACCGTGACGGCCACCTCATTCACATCGATTTTGGCTTCATTCTCAGCAACACGCCAGGAAACATTGGTTTCGAGGCCGCACCATTCAAGCTCCCGCCAGAATACATCGAGGTTCTCGGTGGTGTGACCGGGGCGCCGTTCCTTGAGTTTAGGAGATTGTTCAGGGAAGGATTTGAGGCTGCTAGGAAACACTGTGACCGAATTATCAGTGAGTGTCCCACATGTAACTACGATGTATCATTGCCCTTGTTGAAGTTGAGATATCACAGCACTTGTAGAGTTGATGCAGAAAGATTCGACATTACCTTGTTTCGCGCTCTACGGGGAACAGACGGCACAACATTTACGGGATAGATTCCAACCAACGTTGACACATTCGTTGATTGGGGAGTACGTTGATAGATTGATCGATACGTCCTTGGGTTCGCATTGGACGAGGCTCTATGATTCTGTGAGTGACGACATTGTTTTCGTACTGCCCCAACAACTGACAGGGGTCGTAGTATCAATATTATTCGCAGTCCATTCTGTAGATTTCGTGTGCTTCTGCGCTGTGACATGTGTATTTTCTTTCTTGATCATGTCAATTGACGACACTTTCATGTCCCTGGACTCAGTTTGGACCCAATAATATCTGACACTTCTGACGACGACAAAAAAAGACAGATTAATAAAAAAGATGTACACCCGCGAGAATGCAAGGGTATCTATGGCAAATTCTCCACAATAAAGCATGGAATGAAGAGCAATAATAGGACAACCATCCATCATGTATCATGTAGCTATTACCACTCAACTAGAACACAAATCGGTAACAATAATCAGGAAGAGATGATATAGAGAGCGTCTCTAGGGGAATAATTAAAGTACATTTTGAGCATAACCTATATGCGCTCAGGAGAACATCCTGTCATAACGGTTCAGGCACGAGTACCACTCGTAGTCTACACGACGCGTGAATAATTTCAAGCACCAAGTCGGGAAAAAAACTCACCGAAATTCTCCCCTTCATCACACCAACATTTACCCCTCTTGTGCGCGTCGCCTTGTGGGCAGTGTTGGAAGGGCTCGTGGCGGTAACCTAGGAGATACACTTAGGGACCTGGCAAAACCTACGAGCGGAATTGAAAAAAAAGCTTACCGATATCATTAAAGAAGTGCTATTTATAACAAAGTCAGTACAGGCACTGGTTCTATATCTCGCAACTTACGATCTGCTCTTTCTTTGCAAAGAGGGCGGCACCAATACTGTGCACGGGTGCGTCTCCCCAGCGCTAAAAATCCGAGTAAATCTAACTGGGCGGCGTGAGGACAAATGTACCAGACGCACCTCATAGTAAAATCCTCCAGCCTTGTCCAGGTGATCAAAGTATTTGGAGTACGCTTCTCCTCTCCAAAAGTCGAGGTCACCAATTTCAAAATTACTCCAGACTACGTCGAGTCCAATGAGTGAACGTCGATATATGCACCTATTTGGACGTACAGTGGCAGCGGTTATAGGTCTCGCCTCCATCATCAGACAAAAAGTCCATTGCGTTTCCGGCCGGTACGAGATCTCGGTTCTCCTTGATAAAACCTGGGAATGGGTTACATTGGTACCTGTGTACATTAGGGTGATGGAGAAACTCACCTTTGACGGTCTCCCAAAGTGTGGGGATAGTCGCCTCGTACTCGTACAGTGAGATAGTGAAGCCTTAACAAGGTGGTCAGTCTTGCGTGAAGGGCTACAATTCCTAATTCTTACCATAGACTTTATTCTGATCTTGCATAATGAGGAACGGGTCATAATCAAGGTCGCAGAAGAATTTGACGTCAGGTCTGAAATGAACATGTCAGATGCAAGTACCTGCCCAATGCGCAGTACTTACTCCACTCTGTTGAAATAGGGATATTTGGAATTAGCCAAATTCAATAAGCCTATTTTAATGGAATTCTAACGGACCTCCAGTAGTACTTGTACGGCTTCAAGACTTCCTGTCTGTAAAACCACTAGAAAAACGCCTGTCAGATGCACACCAACGCATGGAAGAGACTATTACGAACTCCAGAATTGAAACGACACATATTGCGATATCTGTCCGGGACGAAATAAGAACGGAGTCCAAACACACCGCAGAACCAACATACGGAACACTGCCTGTAACAACATAAGCACCGGACTCCAAACACAAACTCAAGTACGCACCTCCATAGATAACACCGTTCTTAACCATGTCTTTCCTCACGGCTGTCGCTTTCTCCTCGTCAATCCATTCCGGCTGGACCCACTCTTCGCGAGGAATAAGACCATACTTGACATTTGAACCCGTAAGTCCTTCGACACGCCTGCGAGTTATGACAGTCAACGTGTTAGCGCTCGTTCACTCACCAAGCCAACCTTTGGCAGACAAGCAAACCCACCTCTTGAACTTGTCTTCGAAAGGTTGTTCGTTGAGCAACACATAGTCATATCCAAACTTCTTGTTAAACCTGTCCTCCATCTGTTTCATACTGCTCACGACACCATTGAGATCAGAGTTTCGGGCTATGTTAATTGATCACCATCATCACTGTGTAAGCGACACGTATACTCCAAAAGCTTCATGCCTGCCCACAGACATACCGAGAATGACAATAGCAGCATTCGCTTTCCGGCCCTGCGGCGAGGTATGGTTCGGTTTCAAATAGTATTCATCAGGGACTGGTGTCTTGTATGGCGGACCAGGATCGTTTGACCCTGCGAGGTGCTTTTTGAGGTTCTCCAGAGATGTTGCCCGGCTATATACCTCGTTCGAGAAACTGAGGATATAATGCAGACTGACCTAGAGACAATAAAGAAGTGACCGTCATGTCAGAATATGCGCAGTCGCATCGGTTTATTCGTGCATTACTCACAATTATGGCCAGAACCAAGAAGACGTATCGCATAGCAGTCATCATGGCTGCTAATTAAGGAGCCCTCGAGTTCGAGGAATGAAACTCGGGAAGGTGGGCGTAGGGAAGAAGAAGTCGTGTAAGTGAGAAATGAAGCTTGGAGTGGAGGCAACATCAGCAATTGAATCGTTGATTCGTCGCACCATCATTCACGTGCCCACATTGATCTCTCAAATTAACTTTCCCACTGCCAGGTTCGGCACCCAAATTAACACCAGACTCCATTCGCCTTTCCCCATCTAACAGTCCATATTCTCATTTTTCGCCCGCTGATGTTATAAGTTACGCCATGGCGATCATTATATTCCATTGCCACGTCAGTTCGGCCTGCTGCAGATCCGATCGACGGATGTACAAAGTCCGTGATTAGGCGTCGCATATCACCTATTTTATTTATTTATTTCTGTATCCTTCATGCATCATATTCCTGACATTGTGATGACCATGAAATGGTATTGCAGACAGTATGAACAAAGGGCCCCAACATAAAGCACTAAGATATAAATTAGTCATACATGCGGGTCTATGATAAGCCCAGCTCATCCATCCGTTGGTAATCGGTTATGCTCAATGACCCAGATCGCTCTATCCGAACAGCTTCTCGAATCGTTTCAGGCATGAATTAGGGGCATAATCTGAAATATCAATCAGAGGAGTGATGCATATTGCAATCATCGAACATACCGAAAGAGTCCTTTGGATCACACGAACACCGTCCCCTTGTCCAGTCGTCTCCAGATGGACAATGCTGGAAGGGATCGTGACGGTAGCCAATATCCCGGAAAAAGTGTACTTGATCTTTTGAGGCAAAGAGCGACGCAGCTATGCTGTGAACCGGTGCATCTCCCCACCGCTGGAATAACCTCAGCGCCATGCATAGCCACCACAATGAAAACTACTGACTTCGTAGTAAAAACCGCCCTTTGATTCCAGGAAGTCGAAGAATTTTTGATACGCTTCACCTCGCCAGAAGTCCATATCGGCAATTTCGAAGTTGCTCCAGACTAAGATACCAAGATTAGAACGATAACCACTAGCACTCAAGCTTGCTTACAGTGGCATAGATTGTACCCAACTCCATTGTTGTCGGATAAAAATCCCAAGGAGTTGTTGGGGTCCAATAACTCGGGGTACCTCTTGACAAATTCTACGCTATACTTGAGATAACGGCGATGCTGGGAATACAATCCTTTTACCTTTCACCGTTGACCAAAGTGTTGGGATTGTTGGTTCCCACTCGACTAGGGAAATGGTAAAGCCTGGGGCCGCGTGAGCGTGCCGCGGATAAACCATCGCATGATACTCAGGCACTCACTGTAGACTTTGTTATTCTCTTGCATAAACACGAATGGATCATATGTGACGTCGCAGAAGAACTGTACGCCGGGCCTTCGGTTGCGGACACGTTAGCATCATGACCAATTATTTTTAGTTGACATGGAGATAAAAACTCACTCAACCCTATAAATAGAAAATAATATTAGCCGAATTCTCAAACTGCGAGGAAATCGCGCGGCTTACCGCCAATAATAGCGATATGGCTGCAGGAGTTCGTGCTTGAAAAAGAACTAAAGAGAAGGTCAGGGCATGTTGTCACCGCCGTGTGATCAAGGTACTCACCCCAGAATTGAAACGACACATATTGCGGTATCTGCAAACAACACCGATAAGCAATGTGTTTGAGGATAGCGATCAAATAGCTTACGGGACACTGCCTGTTGAGGTGGTCAGCATCAACACTGCATTGTTTCAAGGTGTGATCAGCTTGGAACTTACCAGCATAGATGATCCCCTGTGCCATCAACCGTGACCGGCCGGCTCGCGCACGATCTTCGTCGATCCAGTCAGGTTGGTACCAGTGCTCAGAAGGGATCTGTCCAAAGTGAATGGGCGCGTCTGTCAAAACCCGGACACGTCTACGGCTGCTTTAGGGTACGAAGGCGGTAGACATAGTATAGATGACGCACTCTTTGAATTCCTCCGTGAAGGGCTCCTCGTTTAGTAAAACCCAGGGATACCCGTGATTCCTGTTGAAGCGGTCTTCCATCTGCCGAATGCTCGAAACGACACCGGCAAGGTCAGAATTTCGACAGAGAAAGACGAAGGTGGCGTTTGCACGTTTTGGAGGTGGAGGAGGGACGAATGTAGGCTCTGGGGCTGCCACCTCGACAAGCTCGGTGGTTGTGGTTATCTCCGTAGTGGTGACTGGTAGTGAGTCGTTGAGGAAGGGAGGGGGTAACAGCGAAGCAGAAGAGTTGAAAACTCTCTCATGGGCAAGTTTCCACTTTTCGCTGATGCTCGAAAAGTTGGTGAGACGGGAGTAGTCCGAGTGTAGCATGCCCAGAACATAGTGAAGCATAACCTAGCTAGTTTGAGTGTGGATCAGGGCGACGATCAGAGGAACTTACAACGGTGGCGAGGATAACGAAGATGAACCTTCGAGGACCGGAGGCAAATGGCGAGAGGCCAGCCATGGTTGGAAGGGAGGGATGAAGATCGGGGGGAAGGAGAGAATGGAGATCGGTATTTAAGAGGGCGGAAGCAACAGGTTCGTGGAGAGGAGATTTCGGGTTAAGACAAGTGGAGTTTCACTGCATCTACTCAGTAACCATCATCTTCCTTCTCGTGCGAAGTTCAAACATTCGCACTCCAATTAACTCCACCCATCATCGTCTTCTTTATGTGTTTATGTATTCAGAGATCCCTGGAACCGCGTACTATAGCTGCGCTCATGTTTTCTTCTTCGCCTAGTAGCTAGTCGCGACCTGCAGCGCACATCGGCTACCACCAGAAAATTGCGCAGCATCGGCACCCCAGCGGCCAAAGTGCCGAAAGTCACCGGCATGTGGAGCCGCGTCCAGTGGTGCTGCGTCGTCAGGCGGTGTCTTCGAAAAGTTGAGTGATATGAGAAGACATTAGATAGCGAGTATACATTGAAAACCGTAGAGCAGCAATTCGACGATGATATAGGAGATTGTATCTGGGGGTCCGGTTAAGACTATTTTGAGATACAAATTTTCTCACCATCTCAGGGTGACCGCCCATTTCTTGCCCGCGCCAGCGCTTTGCGTCTGTTTGGTCCGTTTTTCCTCCCAAACTTGCTCTCGTAGCATTATTTAGTCGTTTCGCTACCACCGTCATGGCCTCCGTTTCTATTCCGGAAAAGCCAACCGCCGCAGAACCTCAGGCCGCACCAAAGCCCACTGTCGCTCCGTCGTATTTCAACCCCGTCTCCCCACTTTGGAATGCCATTGACCGGTTCAACCAATGGCGAGCAGACCTTGGTCTTCCTCACCCCGGAACTGTTGAAAACCTCCAGAAGGAGGCCAAGGGTCTGTCTTTCTTACTTTACCGTAGTGCAACCAATTTGACACGTTGCGCGTAAACAGCCACTCACTTGAACAATTACATGTTCGATGGAGCCCGCGCTGACCTTACGAAGAGCCTGTCTATGAACCCGCTTTTCCAAGTCACCCACTCCTTCGCACTGGGTTCACAAACACTTCCATCGTCATACAACTTCGGTGCTATCTTTGCGAACCAAAAGGTGTGTTATTTCCATGTGAAATTTGTTCCGGACATTGACCAAAACGATGGTAGGTATTCCTCCAGGGAGGTGTCGACCACGAGGGCAACGTGAATGCCAGGTTTAACCACGGCTGGTCAGACCACCAGGTTACGAAGGCCCAAGCGCAGGTGAGGTTTTCGCGACTGTGGTGCAAATTTTAGACCCTGACATACATACTTGACAGTTTTCGCAACAAGCTGGGCAAAACATGATCCAGTTGGAACACGACTACCAAGGCCGTGATTTCAACTTGAATGTCAAGGGTATCAACCCATCTCCTGCTGACTTCACTGGCATCTACGTCGGCAGCTACCTCCAATCCATCACCAAAAACCTTGCTGTGGGTGTCGAGTCTCTCTGGCAGCGGCCCAACCCAGAGCTATCCGAAATCAGTTCCTCGTACCTCGCCAAGTTCACAAGTAACGACAAGAGCTGGATTGCAACAGCTCAGTTGCAGCCCGCTGGTATCCTCCAGGCGACCTACTGGCACAAATTGAGCGAGAAAGTCGATGTGGCTGCTGACCTACAGCTCATTGCTGCACCGACACGGCGTGATGCTATCGCCACTCTTGGTGCCAAATATGACCTGAGACTGGCGACCTTCCGTGCCCAGCTCGACTCTACTGGCAAGGTGTCCGCACTGTTGGAGCAGCGCTTCACTCCCACGTTTGCCTTCCTTGTCTCGGGTGAGATTGATCACTTCAAGGTACGTCACATGTTGTCGGGCACACCTCACATTGCTAACAACATTGTTTCCCAGAACGCTGCCAAAGTCGGTGTTGGTGTGATGATCGAGAGCTCTAGCTTGACCCCCGAGGAGATGGGACTTCCACCCCAGCCCTCATTATAGTGTAATCTATCCCACCTAGAATAATTCCCCTACTCTTGCATAATAAACGTTGTTGGTTTTCACGGTTATATTCGTGTCTGGGAGGACGTATGCAAGGAAAACTGTGGATTTGGAAATTATAATGACGTCACGCGAATATCGCACAGTTCATAATGTGGGATTCTCAGAGATTAGCGGTTATCCTTCCGTTTTTACTCGCCCTTCCCTTACATTAATCATGACCATGGCTCAATCTATCCTTGAGCTACGTGGCGTTACATGTGAGGTCGCGCCTGGACAACCGCTCTTTGAAAACGTCAGCTTCGTAGTGAACGAGGGTGCGTCCCTAAGCATGGGATTTTGTAGCAGTGTCAAATGATAATTGCATGACTGGGTCACCAGGCGATATAGTCGTTCTCCAAGGAAAAAGTGGATCTGGGAAGACAACACTTCTTAAATGTATCGCTCACCTTGTTCTCCACAAGGGAAACATACTCTATCGTGGGAGGTACGAGAGGAGCCAACGCTCTCCACATTTGACCGAGGAAGAGTATTACGATAATAATACTAACGCCGACTCCAACCCCCTCTCTTCTTCTCAAGGACCCCACGGGTATATGGTTCGCAAGAAAGTACCGATATCGATGGCGATGATCTCTCACAGTGTTCGATGATAGGCATACCCACATTCCGTACAAGGGTGCTTTACGTTCCACAAAGGCCCTCTCTTCTCCCTGGCACGCCGAAGGACTTTTTATTTTCGATATCAAAGTTAAAATCTCACAGAGCGTATAAGGACCATAAACCTGAAAAGGCTGCTCCGCACAAGGTGTTGAAGCGAGCAGTGGAAGTGTCGGGCCTGTGGGGTGTTGAGGAGGAGCTATGGGAAAGAGAATGGTCGAATTTGAGCGGTGGGGAGGCACAGAGAATTGCACTGGCAGTTGCGCTGGCACTAGATACAGCAGAAGTCTTGTTACTCGACGGTAAGTGCTATCTTGGGTTATCTCGGGTGTCTGATGCCAAAAGTAGGTTGCTTGGACTAGAGCCAACATCGGCACTGGATCCACAGTCGTCTTCGATGGTGGAGGAATTCCTGGCTGCAGAAGTCAAATCTCCTGAGCGGGAGCTGAAGGCCCTCATTTGGATCACTCATTCAGATGAACAAGCCAAGCGTGTTGGTACTCGCTTCCTTAATTTCTTGGATGGGGGATGCGCGGAGGAGACATCTTCGGTCTGATAACTTTCTGCTTCTCACTGTAACTTACGGTAGACCTCGCTGTCCATTCTGCCATGATATGCTATTTCTGTGTACGTGACTGTCCCAAGATTAATGAGTTTACGTTCTTATCTTCGCTCAATGTGCCTCTCTCACAGATCATGAGAAAGACACTAAGGTACCAACTAGGTCTGGGTGGGTACATTCGTGTTCACCAATTGTGCTGCATTCCTTTGATTGTGGGTGATGGGAATCTTTATTGTACAAGGACTAAAACATCCTGAGCATGTCTGAAGGATTCATTGACAAGCCTACAGAGCTCTATCAAGCCCGTATAGCTCAGCCGGTAGAGCATTGTACTTATGAGGTTACATTCTGACCATGCAAGGGTCTCGAGTTCGAATCTCGATATGGGCATTATATTTTGCATTTATGAATTTTTAATTGGTTGATGAAGTACTCTGTATCATTAGGTAAAATCATTACTGCCATCGTGAAGGCTGGAATGCGGCTGAGTGGAAAAGTTATGAGGCTATGCAGGTGATGAACAATATATGTACGGAGAGTCAAGTGCGCAGAGGAATACTGATCGTGAAAGCATCCTGGTAGCGAGCATATAATAAGTATGATATTGTCCAAGAACTGGTCCAATTTCAATCCTCCCATACGTTCACCATTTCCGATTGATGGGTCATCACAGCCACGTCCTTGCGAATGGGATTCACGCGAGGGTAAACAAACTACGGAGCAATATTCAATGAGTGAGAGCTTGTGGTTCAACTCCGTCTCAAACGTACCCCTTCGTTATATTCATGCATGACTTCCGCAGCGACAAGTTCCTTGTCTTTGACCAAGGTACCATATGAGTGAATGAGAATATTCAACTACTCGTACGTCAGTGTCCGATATTCATGTGTCAGAAGGAGCGCCATACCTGCACGCTAGTCAAACCCATTACGAAGAACATAAGGATCCAATTGGATGAGGACGTAGCCAACCACAAAAGCGCATGGATGGGTGAATACAAACTGAACAATTCGAGTTCGAGTTCACCGGGGTTCCATACCAATAGTTGTTGTACTTTGGTCATCTTTGGAGGGACCGGCTTATACATTTGGGGAGGCTTCATACCAAGGAGCCAACGCCATGAGTATGAGAAGGCATACCATGCTCCAGCGCGCAGTTGTGCGCCTAGCGACGGTGGTTTAAGGGGCTCGACGTCGAGTTCTGCAGCGATAGTTTTGGCATTAGGAGAGGAGAGTGGATCGATACGTTTATGGAACTGGTAGATCCTCGTGCGGGAGAAGAGGTAAGCCGTGTTAAAGACGGAGCCGAAGATAAGGAGGAGAGTCACTGGGACGGTCTAAGAGTATAAACGTATTAGTGGAGTGTCTGAGAGTCATAATTAGATGAACGCACCCAGTCGAACCATGAGGTTCCTTCGCCCTCACGATACATATCTTCCCAGCCAAGGTCCGAGTCTGGGACTTTACGTATCTGGCTAACGCGTGTGCAGAAGTGGAAGAAGTGCATTGCACCGCCGAGTATTTTGGCCGAAGTCTTTGGAGATGGAAGGGGCACGTTATGAGGGAAGAGTGCAATTTCGAATGCAATCGTAGATGGAATAGACGTAATCCTTCCATCATCACTAATAAATATATAGCTAGCTTTTAAGGAACAAGACCAACCTTTCATACAAAGACTTTTTACGAACGACTGCCCTACGTGCTGGTGTCCCATCGCCATTGGGAACGCCCATGGACTTGCGAATTTTATTTTGTGGTGTTCCATATGGAGGTGGTCTACGTGAGCGAGCTGCCTCCCAATCGAAGGGTATAGAAGACGAGATTGAAGGGGTTGAGGCTGGAGAGCGGTAGATACCAATTGAAGGTCTGTTCCGTGGAGTGGACGGAGGATTAGCTAGTGGAGATTTTGGCGAGGAATTGGTGCTTTGTGAGGCAGATGTACGTGGAGATCCAGTGACTCCGGCATGATTTTCCTGGGCAAACCGACGGAGGGACATGGGTGCAGGCAGAGAACGCGGTGATCAGGCGTTGAAACGCGTCTCGGCCAGCGTGGGGCAGGCGTTACCTGATTCAATGTCATTGATTGGGTCGGTTCCGTCACAATATTTGTGCTTAGTTGTACACCCCCCTTTGCCCAAACACAAAAATGGGGTGATTTGTCACAATGAGCTATTGTCACCTACACGTGCCCAAACACGTGTTGGTTGAACAATGAAAATGGGAAAAATTTGACAAGGGTTCAATTGCGTTACCTTTGTCCTCCGCCCCCCATTTTCTCCGGGTCTTTAAAATCCCTCTCCTCTGCGTTACCTTTCTTCACTCAACTTTCAACCAGAATCCGCGTTTCAACACGCTTCAACTTTCACCACGTCGTCAATTCTCCTACGCCCTCTTACAACCACAACATCCTTGTCTGCGCTGAGCGGTGAGACACTTAGAAACCATGTCCTCGTATGTAACCTCAATCATGGGCCATAAAGATAGGATGGCCGGTAATCCCTCTTCCTCCCATCACGGTGAACGTGAACACCGTGAACATCGCGAGCACCGTCATCGTAGCTCGTCTTCACACCACCACCACCGTACTATCTCATCCACCACTCTTCTTCTGGTCCTCTCCCTCGTCCTCGCAGTCCTCGCGGTCATGCTTTCTCTTCCCTCCAGCAGTACGGCAACCGGCACCACCGAAGGCGGTAGCAGCGGTTCTAGTGTCTTGGGTTACTTGACACCCAAGCGCACTCAGGCCCTCATCGCTCGTGAGAGCGCCGTCGCTGTTCGTGAAGCTGAAGTTGCACGTCGTGAGGCCGAGCTCTTGGTTGGTGCACCAGGTGGTGTTGTTCCCTCACCTCCTTCCTGCCCGGTTTGCACCGCTTCAACCACTATTGAGACCATTACCGCTCCTGCTGCAACTATCATCAAAGAGATTATTAAGGAAGATTCTCTTACACCCCCCGGCTGGACTGGGGCCCGCGCCGAGGAACTTCTTGAACGCGAGCTCAAGATTGCCGAGCGTGAAAGAGATATCAGCAAGCGCGAAGAAACAGTCAATCGTCGTGAGCATGATGCTGCTCGACGCGAATCTTGGATTATGGAACAGTTAATGTAAGTTTCTTGATCAGCCCCTATATCCGCAGTATTCTGATTTATTAATAGCGCTCTCGGCAACGATTCCCCCCAAACCGTCGAGGAGGAATATGTATATGAGCCCCCGGCTCCCAAGCGGAAAGTCCCTAAGGTACCCACGCCTCCTACGCGTCGCTCCGATCTTTAAGGCGATGGGGGAACAAGACAACATCCTTCCCAGTCCAGTCCGTAGGAATCCCTCCCTGCCCCCACCATTTATCATCCCTAGTGGGCTAGGGGGACTACGGTATTCCTTCCTTGTCCCCCTCGTCCTTGTAGGCCATCGATCCTGGAAGTGGAGTATATACTTCGATCGTGTATTAACCGATAATGCCTCGATCGATCGATCAATCGTGTCTCGATCTCGTCGCGTTACACAGAGTACACGTGATGACTTTCTTTCCTCGATCTTTGGTCTACGACCCCCCTTCCTCTTATTTATTTGATTTTTGTTTTCGATCCAGTGCTGACTCTTCTTTTCTTTCCAGTACCAGGAGCTTCCACCTATTGTTGCCGAAGAAATTGTCCATGAAACTTTGATCAAGACCCAAACCATTACTGTTCCGCCTCCTGCAAGCACTCGCCCCGCCCCCAAGCCATCCCCCGTCTCTCAGAGTCAGTCAAAGTCCGACCAGAGCCCTCGTACCACAGAAGTTGAAATTGTTACCGAGTACGAGGAGTCTCCAGCCAAGACCGCCGCTCGTCCACGGGCCACACGGCCTCCTGCTCGCTGGTTCGGTGGTGGATGGTAGACTCCGGGTGATTTGAGTTTGCATGATCTTTGTTTCTTGTACTGTGTATCTTGCGCTTCCTTGTTTCTTTTTTCAACAGTTCGCTCTTCTAGCCTTTTCATCCTGCTTTTATCACCCCTCCCTTTACGCTAAATCTCACGCACTTATGATTACTTACGGATGATAGAAGGACTATTTCCTCTTGATGAATGATGACGGTCTCACCTTATGATAGTGGTAGATAGTGTAGTGTAGCTTAGTGTCACCGTCAATATATCAGGATACGTTGGCATTCCATCGTCTTTCATTGGCCGAGTTTTCAAGTTCTGGCATGTTTCAGCATCAGCTTATCTACGTTCGGCCAAAAGCCTGTATTATCAAATGTGAAATGCACACTGCCTTCATACTTTCAGTGCATTCAATGATTACATGGACCGTCACAGCTATGACTACGAGGTTCTTAACGGTGTGGTATTTTGTATAATGCGTACGCCACTTTGTGCCAGTGGTACCCTTCTTAGCAACACCAGCTCTGGGTTGTAACATACACTTCTGCTGTATAAAGTGGTCCCTAGATTCTACCCCGCTTTCGCTAGAACGGTGATGTCCGCCATAGAACCCGCGGACGGTGCCTTGCGCGACGAAACACTTCACGCTAGTACCTTGATATCAAACATCAACGTTCAAATATTCAATGTCGGGCACTTGTCGGGGCTCAGCACAGAGTGTTGTGTGTTATATTCTTGTACACACACGCCTACATTGAATTTCGACCAGCTTCCAAGCCTTAACTTAACTATTCACTTACGTTGCCATGTTTCTCTTTAGTGGGATACCATATTGGTGCTACCACTGTCACCACACCGTCACCGCACAAACACGACTGGCGGAATCAGCCGGAAGCTGATTCACCAACTAACATGGGCTTGTAAAGTGTGCCAATAAGAATTATGGCACTATGCTCGATACTGGTTCTTATGCGCACCAGATTTGTGGTCTGTCTCCTCTGCCTAAACGTTTATGGGCATACATTTCCACAATCCTTAGCCTGGCCAGTGTTAAGTATGCTTGATGGGGCATAAGTATGATTGACCCGTTGTCGGAAGAAGCAGCAACTTCCGAGAACAACACGACCAAACATCAGTACTTTTACTTTCCGTATCTTCCGCCCGAACCCTATCGGTTATATTCTCCGGTGCACCTCCGACGTGTCAAGGACTCTAAGAGGCTTGAGGACGGTTACCAGGATGCCTCTCAGAAAAGTAACGCGATGTTGCACCCAATGCTGTCGTAGGCTACCATGGGCCAGGGCCATGTCCTCCGCTAGTCCCTCTCCGCTCCCAAGAACCGTGGAAATTCTGGGCAGGCAATACCCCACAGACGATATAACCAACATCCCACCCAGTATCATCTCGAAGATACCTTTGCGACTGCATACCAAACCACATCATCCTTTAAGCACCCTCCGTAGTCTAATTGAGTCTGCCTATCCCGACTTTGCTCATCTCTCGTCGCTCTCGCCTCTAGTCACTCCTTTCAAAAACTTTGATGAACTCTCGTTCCCGCTTGACCACCCGGGCCGCTCTGTCACAGACAGTTATTATATCAACAAGGACTTAATGTTGCGCACACATACCTCGACGCACGAAGTCGAGACGTTCAGGAAAGGAGACATGAAATGGCTTCTTACGGCGGACGTGTACCGACGCGACGAGATTGATGGGTCGCATTATCCCGTGTTCCATCAAGTCGAGGGTGCCAAAATTTTCACTGCAGATGCGAATGGGTTGAAGGAAGTGGAGGAGGACAACGTGAGACTAGAGAGGCTGCTGGCGAAGGAGAATATTGTGATTGAGGACGTGCCGAATGTGAGCAAGACGAACCCCGTACAAGAAGGGCATGATCCCGTGTTCGCGGAGGCAGTGGCGAGAAACTTGAAATTGTCGTTAAACCATCTCATTTTGAGGGTCTTTGGACGCGGTGGTGCGGGTGTGGGGAAGGAGGAACCGTTGAGGGTTAGGTGGATTGAGGCGTATTTCCCGTTTACCAGTCCTAGCTTTGAGGTTGAGGTTTTCTTCCAAGGGAAGTGGTTGGAGATTCTTGGTAGTGGTGTTGTCAGACAGGCGACACTGGACACAGCGGGTGAGTCACATCAACCCTCAGCGGACTGAAGCTGATGCTTCTTGATGTCTCAGGCGTACAGAACAAAATTGGTTGGGCATTTGGTTTGGGTTTGGAACGGATAGCGATGGTACTGTTCTCAATACCTGATATTCGCCTATTCTGGTCCACCGATGAGCGGTTCCTTTCGCAATTTGAGCAAGGAAAGATTACAACATTCAAGCCTTACTCAAAATACCCATCTTGCTTCAAGGATGTCAGTTTCTGGCTACCACGCGGGGTCTCGCTACACGACAATGACTTCTGTGACGTTGTCAGAGATGTTGCAGGTGATTTGGTAGAGGATGTTAAGAAGGTAGGTCATTTGCAACTTATTTCGGTCAATGTGACACTCAGACGTGTTCGCAGATCGACCATTTCGTGCATCCCAAAACGAACAGGATGAGCAACTGTTTCCGAATCAATTACCGGTCTATGGACAGGTATATTCAACTACCAACACTCCTGTGGCATGCCTAACCGCATCTATCTAGGTCTCTATCGAACGAAGAAGTCAATGATATCCAGGACTCGGTGGTGTCGCGACTGAAGGAGCAGTTTGCGGTCGAGGTCCGTTGACGTAGGGTAGCCACTCGAATAATTATAGGCGGATATAGTAGTATCGCGTAGAGTTGAGAGTCGTCAATTAGTCGTAGCTATATAATTTTGACAGTAGCGGCGGCGGCCAGTGCAACAAGTCTAATGGGTGCGATTGACCAATAATTAAATGGGTGAAGTCGGCTCGAAGAGTCCTGGATAAATCATGATGTCTCCTGTGCCACACCAACCTGCGCCGCCCGCAGAACCCGGTCCTTGATCGTATATCCAATCTTCTGACAGTCGACAACGGTTCCAGGCTCTTTACCAGGTATTGGAGCCTGATAAAGAGCTTCGTGGAAATTAGGATCGAATTTCTCGCCCGTGGGATCGAAAGGCTTGACGTGATATTTGAAGAGCGTTTGGAGAAGGAGACGGTGTGTCATCTCGACGCCCGTATGAAGGTCCTGGAGGTACTCTCCATGGGATTTCGATAGGGGCTCCGATGAGTCAGACTTCTCTTTCGAAAGAGCCGCCTCGGGCACAGACTTGAGTGCGATGGCAAGCACGTCAACGGTCTCGAGGAGGTTACTGGCGAATTTGCTAATAGCATAGTCGCGTGTTTGTTCCTTCTCGCGTGCAGCGTTCCGTTGCAGGTTGACGAAGTCTGCTTGGAGGTACCGTAGTCGGCCCTATATGGAAATTATGAGAAGGAATGAAGAGGTGTATGTGTGCTGGCACAACTTACAGTGAGATCAACGACCTCGGCCTCTTTGGCCTTTAGCTTTTCCGTCACCTCTGCATACTTGTCGTCAACTTTGGTTTCCTCCTTCTTCTCCTGCTCCGTTGCGCTGTTGGCGGATTTGTCCTCCGAATAGTAACGCCTGGGGAGACGCGACACGGCGGGAATATGGCGGGGAGCTGCGCGCGCCAATGACCGCGACGAGAAAGTGGCGGTGGAGGACTTGAAGGAGCTGAGGAGGGCGGAGGCCATGGTATTCACAAGACGGAGCTGAGAGGTAGCGTAGCTGACTGTCCGCTTATTCCCGTATAAAATGTGTAAATTTGACCGGAGAGGAGCGTGGGAAGATGGGAAAGGCGCGGAAAGGGCGGACCGGCAGGGGAGAACGATCAGGGGTGATCCAAATAGAGACACCACAGACGCAAAAAAAAACTTGCGACTTACGCCGACAGAAAAATAGGCTGAAATTGACGAAGACGAGAGAGAAAGGTCGAGGAAAATATTTGTCCTAATCTGTCCGCTCTCTCACACCGGAGCGCTAGACTGTCACACCGGCTGGAACCACGGCCTTCCGCTGCCTCATAAGGGCTCATGTCCGGCCTGGTCATGCCTGCCCTCAGGCGCGTCTTATCTTCCAATCACCTCCACACCATGGCTACGGGGTCAGCAAAAATCATAGACGGGACCGCCATCGCAAAGTGAGCTTTCTATATCTTCTATCTATTCGTGCTGGACACAGTTTGACGATGTCGATCAAGGTCGATCCGCCAGGATGTCGCCGAAAGGATCAAGTCCCTGCAGGCAAACTTCCCTCGTTTCCAGCCTCAACTAGCCGTGGTTCAGGTGGGCGATCGCCCAGATTCCTCGACTTATATTCGCATGAAAGCGAAGGCTTCTGAAGAGGTCGGCATCAAGTTCCAACATGTCAAGATCCCAGCCGGCGCTGAAGTTGATGAGATCGTTCAAGTCGTCGAAAAGCTGAACAACGATGATAAAGTTAGCGGTGTACTAGTTCAACTCCCACTCGGTGACCATATTAAGGCCGATGGTGAACGTCGCGTGACAGAGGCAATTAGCCCTCAGAAAGACATTGACGGGTTGGTCCCCATTTGATACACGATCAAATCCCTAAACTTATCGCTTTTTTTCTTAGCTTCCATGCATACAATATTGGTCATTTGTCGTCGCGTGCCTCTGAACCTCTCTTTTCCCCGTGCACACCTGCCGGAGTCATTCGTCTGTTGGAGTCAACAGGGGTCCCTCTTGTAGGCGCCCTTACTGTCATCCTCGGCCGCAGCGACATCGTTGGTAGCCCTGTCGCTTCAATGCTCAGGAACAAAGATGCTACAATAATCCAATGCCACAGCAAGACAAAGAACATCGAGGAGATTGTACGTGCCTATTTTCCGCCGGTGGACGTCTACTAAAACCTCTTCAGGTGAAAACTGCTGATGTTGTCGTCTCTGCTATCGGTCAGCCTGAGTATATCAAGGGATCCTGGCTTAAACCCGGTGCTATCGTTATTGACGTCGGTATCAATTATGTTCCTGGTAAGATATTTGGCTCGTTCGTTGCCACCACAACTGAGTATCCCCAGACGCCACCAGAAAGTCTGGTCAAAGACTGGTCGGCGATGTAGATTTCGCAGCCGCCTCCCAGGTCGCATCACACATCACCCCAGTCCCCGGAGGTGTTGGCCCAATGACTGTCGCTCTACTTATGGAGAACACCCTCAAGTCCGCCGAACGACTTTGGGAAGAGGCGCGATCGAGGAAGATCAAACCTCTTAAACTCAACATCCTTGAGAAGGTTCCTTCTGACATTGAGATTTCGATGGCCCAAACTCCTAAGCCTGTCGCCCAACTTGCCGAAGAAATGGGTCTGCTCCCTGATGAACTCGAGAGTTATGGAAAGTTTAAGGCCAAAGTCGATCTCAGTGTACTTGACCGCCTTGCTCACCGTAAGGACGGCAAGTACATCGTTGTTTCTGGGTAAGTTATCCCCTCACATTTAGACACATTCATTTGGCTCAATGAGGGCCAGTATCACACCTACTCCTCTCGGTGAAGGCAAATCCACAACCACCATCGGTCTTGCCCAGGCACTGGGCGCTGAGCTCGGCCGGCCCACCTTCGCCTGCATCCGCCAACCTAGTCAAGGACCCACTTTTGGTATTAAGGGCGGTGCTGCCGGTGGCGGTTATAGTCAGGTCATCCCTATGGATGAGGTCAGTTTACGGCTTCTTGCTCCATCACTCTTTACTCAGCACCATCCAGTTCAATTTGCACCTAACTGGTGACATTCACGCCGTTACTGCTGCCAACAACCTTCTTGGTGAGATATTTTTATCCTCGCCGGTTTGAACCGTTATTAAATTCATTAATAGCTGCTGCCCTGGACGCGCGTATCTTCCATGAAGCCACTCAGAGCGATAAGGTTTGTAAGGAAAATATTGGTGCAAGCGACTGTTCTAAATTCTTCGCAGGCCTTGTACAGCCGTTTAGTCCCTGCGAAGAAGGGTAAACGCGAATTTGCGCCACTTATGCTCAAGCGCTTGGAGAAGCTTGGTATCAACAAGACCAACCCTGATGATTTAACTCCTGAGGAAATTAACTGCTTCGCTCGCCTGGACGTCGATCTCGACACTATTACCTGGAACCGTGTCCTAGATGTCAACGATCGCTTCCTGAGAAAGATTACCATTGGGCAAAACCCCACTGAGCAGGGTCATGTTCGTGAGACTGGTTTCGATATCGCCGTTGCCAGCGAGGTTATGGCTATCCTTGCTTTGACCACGTCGCTTGAGGACATGAAGGAGCGCTTAGGCGCTATGGTTGTGGCCACCAGCAAGCGTGGTGATGCTGTTACCGCTGATGATATTGGTGCTACTGGTGCTCTTGCTGTTCTGATGAAGGACGCGATCAAACCCAACTTGATGCAGACACTCCAGGCATGTTGAATTTAAATTTCTATCTTCCTGAGTATACTCATGCTGTTGTTATAGGGAACGCCCGTCTTTGTTCATGCTGGACCCTTCGCCAACATCGCACACGGAAACTCGTCAATCCTCGCTGACCGTGTCGCCTTGAAACTTGCTGGTACAGAAGAAGGCGACTCGCCAGACCATGTCGGCTACGTCCTCACCGAAGGCGGTTTCGGGGCTGACATGGGCATGGAGAAATTCTGCAACATCAAGTGCCGTGTCAGTGGACTTAAGCCAGACGCCACCGTTATCGTTGCCACCACACGAGCACTCAAAATGCACGGTGGTGGACCCGACGTTACCCCCGGAAAGCCTCTCGCGGATACTTATACCAAGGAGGATTTGGTAACTCTCAAGGAGGGATGCAAGAATCTGGTGAGGCATATCCAGAATTGCAAGAAGTTTGGTGTCAAAGTTATCGTGGCTATCAACCAATTCGCGTAAGTCTTCATTTGCTGTCTGAGTTCAGTGCATATGTTAATCTCTATGAATGGACACAGTTCCGATACTGAAGCTGAACTTGCACTCATCCGTGACGAATCTCTTGCTGGTGGTGCAGATGGTGCAATTGTCAGCAACCACTGGGCACAGGGTGGCGCTGGTGCCCGTGCGCTCGCAGAGGCCGTCATCGCTATTTGTGAAGGCGAATCCGAGTTCAAGTTCCTCTACGATCTCGATCTTCCCATTGAGGCTAAGATTGAGATTATCGCCAAGGAAATCTATGGTGCTGACAGGATTGAGTTGTCCGAGCTAGCCAAGACTCAGGTGGAGACTTATACCAGGCAAGGATACAGGAACCTCCCGAGTAAGTGTCTGCTTGTCTTTAAGAAGACCAGTCCTGACGACCATCCAAAGTTTGCATGGCCAAGACACAGTATTCGTTCTCGCATGATCCTAAACTCAAGAACGTTCCCTCAGGATTCACACTCCCCATTCGCTCAGTCCGGTTGTCGGCTGGTGCTGGTTTCCTGTACCCGATTTTGGGCGACATGCAAACTATGCCCGGTCTAGGAACGCGTCCTGGCTTCTGGGAAGTCGGTTTGGATCCTGAGACAGGCCGCGTTATCGGTCTCTTCTAGTATATCTACACACCATTGACGACGAGCTTTGGTATCTCAACATACCCAAGCACTCACCACTGTTCAACCAGGTATCAGAGGACGGATTCATCTCTCGCATATTTATTGTCTTTGCTTTCGCTTCATTCGATCACGCATACCATTCGCTGTACTCACATAATCAAATTGCATTTCAACATGGCTATCTAAAGACTGCGAATCAAAGTGTTCTCAGGGATTGATCTGCCTCGCACCAGGAAGCCTATATTGGTTGGATGGCGGAACTTGGTTACTAGATGCCGTGAGAGGAGCTGGCTCTGGAGCTGGAGCGAGGTTGCCGGCTTCTCTGTCGAGCGTGATATTGTTGAACGCTGCATCCACTTGCCTGTCAAAGGTATTTCCTGCGGCATCCTTGTAGCTGAAGACATTGCTATTGGTTCCGTTTCCAGTGTTTCCCGTGGGTGCAGTGTGGAAGAAACCATCTGAATTCGCTAGTTGAGTGACGTAATTCCACTTCAGGCTCAAGTATGTACATACTTGCTAATTGGCGGTTGTTAATGGTGCTCCGAACGACAATGGGCATAGGAAGGAGATCACGATTATAAGAGTGATCGAAAGAGGTTGTCCCTTCAGTGGGTGATTAGATGCAACGACACTTGGGTATACTCTAGTGAATCGTACTCACAGTCAGTTGCATTCTCATTGAGGAAGGTAAAGTTGATATTCAGCGGGTAAGAAAACTGGTCGAATAATGCCAACTGCCCGTCATGGCTCGAGGTGAATGTACCCGTAGCCGTTTGTTGCATGTTCTACGTTCTCCAAGGTGAGAGACCCCCATAACACTCATCCACCAGAACGTACCTCAATAAGGGCGCCATTCAGCCACTGTTGCGAATTCTGGTATTGGAAATCTTGCTTCCAGCTAACTGTCGACTTCTTCCCACTCCCACTAACAATCTCAGATTCGATGCTGATACTCCTTGTCGCCTTGATACTAAACTTCAGATCCCCATTCGCAGCCACAGTCCCAGATGTACTCGTTTGCGCGAACGGCTGGTTGTCAATGTGAAGAATCTTTCCAGTTGTTGGAAGACCAGAGGGATCAGTGAACACTTGAAGGTTCCCAGAGACGAACCAATTCTGAAGAGTTGTGTGATTCGACTCGGCTGAGACGACGTCAATGGTGAATGTGTGTGCTTTTCCGTCCGTTAGGAGGGGCACAAAGGGAGTGACGTCGACGAAGTACGTGGGCAGATCAAGAGCGCCGTAGGAGGTAATCGGTCTAACATTTTCGGTTGAGGCAGGTTGATGAAGGAGAACTGAGATTCTAGACTTACCTCCAGCATGGAGGGGTGAAGCCACCGGTGAAGATCGTTGCGTAGGGGAATGTTACGCCTGCCAATTGGTTGTCGATGAGGAGACGGACTTCGCGGAAAGGACCTTGGCCAAGGGCAAAGCCGTCCGGAATGTCACCCAAGAATTGGTTGGGAACATCGAAATACTGGAGATAATAATCAGAATGTGACTGGTTTCAACCTAGCAAAGCGGTCGCACCCAAAATTCTTCGTTGCCATTTCCAGACGCATATAGTTCAGCATACACCTCAACCGCATTCTGGGGAAGTGTAACATTGATCTTGTGGTGGATGTGAGCCGAAGTTCAGGTACGTATTCACACAGTAACTCACAGAGAAGCCGGGTGGAACAGATGCGTCATTTCCAGTATTGTTCAGGAGCGTGGACAGCGGGATAATCAAGTCCGATTGCTCAGCTGGTGGGTGTTGAGCCGAGGATGCATAGAATGTTGCATGAAGGACAGCTGTGCTCTCATCAGCCCCCTCGCCCGGCTCACCCGAACGACAGAACACATACTAGAATATATGCCATCGAGACCAGTTTGGATGAGGTTGTCCAGTTGGAGAATGAATGTGCCGGGCTTAGCGAAAAGTGGCGTATATCTTGTCGCGTCCTTGATATATGACCAGATGATTCCGTCTCCTCGAGTCGGTTCTGGAGTAGAGGTTCGCCAGACTACAAACATCGGGTTAGACGCATATTTCTGCATGTTGTATTCGAAGACGTACTCTCAACATTCTGGAAGGTGAATATCCCAAGTCTGTCGAATTGGGTGCCGTTGGAAGTGACCGTAAAGTTCAACGTGATTGCGGCCCATGATCCCGGATCCCCACAATCAGTCGGAGGTCTACATGATCGTGTCCATGTCAACAAGGGTCCGAAAGGCTAAAGAAAGGAATATAATTGTACTTACTCGAACTGTACGACTTCCGCTCTGTTCCGTGAGTCGAGCACATCAGAATAAACTCCGAGGTACGGGGAAAAGACACTGACGCTCCAAAGGAGAACGCAAAATCTCTCCTGCAAACAATAATATTCAGACCTTCTGAAACAACTTCAGGGAGAAAACTTACTGCAAGATTTGAATAGTACACTGTTTAGCATCTTGTGGAACAGGCGGTGGTTGAGCGACCTGGAAATCCACAAGCCTCGCAGCGCGAGCGAACCAAACCATCGACAACACCACCCCAAGCACACGAGCCAAAACGCCAGCAGCCATTTCCCTTGGACTTGGATTCTTTCAAGGTTGGTTAGAAGAAGGAGCGCTAAAACTTTTCTTTAGTTTGTCAGTTGTTCGCCTCCGATACGCAAGTAGTGGCCTGGGACAACAAGACAACCACCCTAGAAAAGAGGGAAAGTGACTTAAATACGACGTAAGTGAAGCACTTGGACCGTGTGCGTGAGGTATTAACTGGTTTATATAGTATTCGCTAGTATTATAGGCTGATTTTATGGAAAAGAAGCATGGCAGTGGGAATGAACCGAGTGGTCGTGACCAGCCATATGCTCCTCGATGCGGCCGCCTAGAATTCTCTCGATAAGGGGTTGAGATGCATGGCTGAGAATGTCGATAACGCTTGTGAAAAGCAAGATGCGAAATCTGTTGTGGTGGTTTAGCGCCCGAGATCGACGTGAGGTTCATCACGTTGGCCTGGTTATCAGATAAGTTGATAACCCAAGCCCGGTTGCCCGATACATCAGCCACCAGGGAAGGTAGTGCGACCGCACGGGTATAATGCAGTACGTGTGTTCACGGCCGGGTCCCGACTGACCGGATCTGTTCTTCATCAGACGAGGGAAGGACACGCGAGACTATGACAAAGCGCCCATTTAACGCCGTGCGGTAATTGGAGTGGATCACGATGCCTGCAAAATGTAATACTGCGGTGTTATTTACATCAGGATGATGTTGATTGTGGTATTCCTGTGGTGCCGTCTCCAGTTGGGTGCTTTGGGTAGACAAAGGTTGTGCTTGACCGACATGGGTTACAACTGGCCGCTGGGCGCGGTGTGTGATGTTTGTCCTATGATAACTTGATTGGTACCAAAATAGATTCCGCACAGCACAACACAGCAAACTGACACCATAGCTCGAGCTGCTGTACCTAAGAATATTAAATGTGTATCTACTGAGTTCCCAGAGTTATATCGACCAACGATAGTATACGATGGGATGGGGAATATAGGACATGTAGACGTATACATAGGAGAAGTCTGGGCTGTTCTGCAAATATAGATATGGGAATGGACGTTAAAAGGAACCTCGGGCCACAAAGTCACTGGGGGGGGGGATGAGTGGTATAGAGGAAAAGACAAGAACAATGTGTCCAAGTCATCTTCCAATCCGCACATAGAAACTTGGGGAATATGGATTGTAGAGGGTGTCCTAGAATTGGTGGTTGAAAATATCATCGGAGTTGGCGGTGGGGCCATCGTTCTTGGGACCTGGAGTGGGACCTGGAGTGGGACCTGAAGTGGGGGTCTCATCGTCTGGAAGTCTTGAGCTGTTGCCGTAGAGACCGCCTTCGGGATCCTCAGGTAGCTCGACTGCGCTAGAGTTCCTAGATGCAACGCTGTCCTGCAGTGATGCACGGCTCTTCTTCCTCTTCGAAGACTTCTTCTTCCGAGGCTGCTCATCTGAGTGTGTATATGCCTCCTGGGTTCTCGCCCACCTATCCTTCTTATCCTTCTTCTTACTCTTCTTTGGTACAGCTGGAAGCTCAGCATCATCAAAGTTGGCGGGGTAGTGCCATCGTCCAGAAGCTTTGTTCGCCTTGCGATCGTTGTTATAGTACTGCTCGTCTTCTGATTTCCAAAGATCACCGTTGGGCTGTTGACGAGGGCGGTTTTCTTCGACGATGGTGAGGTCCTCGGAAGAACCAACTTCCTGTCCCTCTTCATATGGAAGACCCTCGAGAGTCGACTGGGGGAGACGGTCCTTGTAGCGGGTTGCCCATTGGGAGCGTCGTTCCTTGCGCTTGATGTCGGAGGTGTCAATGAGGCCCCATTTCTGCGCCCACTTTGGTGTCCGAGCGTGGGTCTTATTATTCCTGATGTTCTATAGGCAATTCATGAGTTTTTATGATGCTGCGGATGGGATCCTGGACGGACCTGGATATAAAAGTTGTGTCCGTGGCCTATAGATGTACGTTAGCGGTGGATAGCGAGGATAAGCGGTGGCGAATGCAAACCTGGTATATACCCGCAAATAGTGAGGAGCAGGTTGATCCAGAAATCCTTGGTTATGCCAAACCTCGCTGCTACGGCTGTTCGGGGTGAGCTAGGCCGAGTAGCGGAGCAGAAGGATGCTCACCGAGGGGGGGAAAGAGAGTTCCCATTATAAAGAGAAAAACGGCATAGCCATGGTGTTTCTTGGGAGTGAGATCGACCTTGCCCGGGATGAAGGATGTCGACATTGTCTGTGAGGAGAAGCTTGCAGAAGGCGCTGGCTTCATAGCATGATCTTCGGTAAATGCCATACCTGCCCTTCCCAATTAGGAAACATCATTCCGCCTTCTCATCGTCCTATCATCCTCTCCACATGGATAACGAAGAGCACCTCCTCAATCTCTCAGACGTCGTCCACGACGACCCAATCGACGACCCAGACAACCAGCACCTCAACCACAGTAACCCAGACGACGACCATGAATCTGACTCCTGCACCCGCTCGTCCTCGTATGACCCAAGTTCAACTATTCTCTCGCCTCTACACGATGGTTACACTGTTCCAGAACATCCCCCGCATCACATACCCGTCCCCGAGTCTTTCTCTGTCGAAATGCTCGAACGCGAAATTGCGACACTCTTGAACCAGAACGCAACAGCAGCTTCAGCAGCTCTCCTTAGCGCTGCAGCACAACAGAGACAGGCTCACCTTGAACTGGCTAATGGACAATCTCAGGAATCTGTCGAATCTCAAAACGCGGCGGACAGCATATCCAGTCTCGGGCTCAATCTCAGTGGGCTAGCTGCTGTCCTCCAGGCGGCCCAGGCTCAGGCCGAGAACGAGCGTGTGGCCGTGGAGTTGGCAGCCAAAGAGCCAGATTTCACACGTCAACGAGAAGACGAGCTAGCACAGAACGGGCACAGAAACACGCGGACAGCGCCTGCATTTCACTCGTTAACTCAGGGCGACGAGTCTGAAGAGACGCGGAGACAAAGAAGCAAGAGGTCAGGAGGGATAGGGTCGGATGGTTCGGATTATCTGTTGTCTGACGATGATACTGGTGCTGCGAGAGAAGATCGACAACGAGATAGCACTCCCCCGCCACGCTCTCCAACACACAACGACATGGATGCCTCTGCCACTGGTCTTCCCCCTGTCCCTCGCGAGTTTTCTGATATTAGCGACATACTTACACACCTTTCGGCACAATTTGAGCCTGAACCTGGTTTGTCAACGCCTGACTCGTCACCTGTCATTTCACATTCAAGGCCACCCGTTGTCGAGACACCTCCGGTAACTCCAGCACCCACATTGTCCCCCTCAAACATTCCACCACCGCCACCCTCTACACAAGTACTGGCTCCTTCGAACCATGCGCCCGCACCACCTGTACCTGCACCACAGCCCCAACCAGCTCAGGCACCACCCCAACCGCCACCACCACCGCAGTCCCACTCTCAACCACAGCCTATTGCCTCAACATCGACAAACCCTCCCCAACCTGCGCCTGCAGATCCTCCTTCGCCGAAGAAAGCCAAGAAAGTGAAAGAGAAGGAAAGGGGACCCCACCTTCACACGTGTGAACAAGAAAACTGCCGCAAGTCGTTTACACGAAGGAGTGACCTTGCGCGGCATATGCGGATACACACAGGCGAACGGCCATTTGTCTGTGAACATGCAGGATGTGGCAAGACATTCATACAGGTATGCGTCCCGCTGCGTTATACACTGGGTACGTGTATTTATGCACATGGCAGCGTTCAGCTTTGCACGTCCACTCGCGTGTGCACACCGGCGAGAAGCCTCATTGCTGTGAATATCCTGGCTGCGGCAAGACATTTGGCGACTCTAGCAGTCTTGCGCGGCATCGACGGACACACACTGGAAAACGACCGTACAAATGCGAGGACCCTACTTGCGAGAAGACGTTCACCCGTCGGACAACACTAACATCACATATGCGGACGCATGATCCCTCATGGGAACCAGACCCCAATGTGTATGTGCTTCTAGACTTAACTTTTCATTCTCACGGATAAGCTCACACGACGTGACAGACGATATAACTTTAAGGGGAAGAAGCGGAAGATCGAAGACGAGGAGGAGCAAGAACTGGCCGAGTCTGTGCGGACTATATCAGCATTATTCCAAAGCGGCAACGCTTCAGTGCTGCAAGGAGGGCGAGGGGACGAATCACTGGAGGTGCGGGTGGCAAGCATCAGCGCAGAGATTGCGGCAGCAATTGCACACGCGCAGTCACGGGTTTACGAAGAGGAGGACGAAGAGGACGAGATTGACGAACTGGATGAGGATTCCGGGGCGGAGACTGGCGGGCCGGGTAAATTGGGGCCGAATACGAGCGGGATCCGGGGCGGGGACGGGAAGGGAGAAAGCGGAACGGGAGGGGACGAGGACGATGACAGCGACACTTTCCCCGTGCCATTGCGCTCGCGGAGCGTCAAGAGCCGGGAACCAGCCGTCGTCGCTGGTGCAAAGCGGAAGCGGTGAGGTGTAATTATATTAAATAAAATAAATAAAGTGTCAGATAAGATCCGAGCACGTGAAAGCGTCTACGGCGCCGTCTTCTCGTCACCGACAACGCTTCGACGGAATGGCCAGTCTCCGCCCGGACCCCGAGTCCGTCCCTTTCTCTTCGTCTATCCACAACTCATCTCTCATCCACAATGGCCTCTGAAGAAGTTCCCAGCACAAATATCATCACCCTCACTCGGTATGCCCCTATATCCACGTCGTTCTGCGCCCTCTCTAACACCTATCTCATCGCAGCCATGTCCTCAGTGACCAGCTACGCCTCGGCTCTGCGGCCACCGGCGACCTTAGTCTCTTGCTTACAGCCATCTCATTCACATCCAAGTTTATCGCTACCAATGTCCGAAAGGCTAGGCTGATCAACCTGTGAGTCGTCTTGACTTTACCCCGCATCTTATCTGCTAATCGGCGCTTAGGGTCGGCCTTGCAGGCGAGACGAATGTACAGGGCGAGGAACAGAAGAAGCTCGACGTCCTCTCTAATGACATCATGATCAATTCTCTCAGGGCTTCTGGCAAGACTGCCGTCCTCGTCTCAGAGGAGCTCGAGGAAGCCATTATCATTGACGACCTGCACAAGGGCAAGTATTGCGTTGTATTCGACCCACTTGATGGAAGCAGCAACATCGACGCTGGTGTCAATATCGGCACGATCTTTGGCATCTATAAAATCGTAAGCGTGAGCGTGGTCGTGTTTAGATCCGTGCTGATATCGTCTGTATTGTAGAGGGACGGATCCGCTGGAACCATTAAGGACGTCTTGCGCCCGGGTAGCGAAATGGTTGCCGCTGGCTATATCATGTGAGTGTAAGGTTCAATCGTGGAATGGACCGTGCCTGACAGTTCTCTTCTAGGTATGGATCTTCCGCAAACTTGGTCCTCACCACTGGTGAAGGCGTGAACGGCTACACGCTTGACGCCGCACTTGGTGAATATATCCTTACCCATCCAAACATTCAAATCCCGCCGCGCGGAAAGATCTATTCGTTCAATGAGGGCAATTCTATGTACTTCCACCCACCCGTCCACAACTATCTCAAATCCATCAAGTACCCTACCCGTGGAGCCCCCTATAGCGCTCGCTACATTGGGTCCATGGTCGCTGATGTTCACCGAACATTGCTTTACGGTGGTATTTTCGGTTATCCGGATGACAAGAAAAGCAAGACCGGAAAGCTGAGGTTACTCTACGAGGCATTCCCCATGGCCTTCTTAACCGAGCAAGTAAGTGAGGCAAAAGGTTCGGGAACACTGCATAAACTGATTCATGTTCTAGGCTGGAGGTATTGCAACTACTGGCGCCGGGCGCATTCTCGACATCCTTCCTACCACCATTCACGAACGTTGCCCTGTGTTCCTTGGAAGTCGGGACGATGTTTCCGATCTCCTTAAGTTCTATAAGGAGGTTCCCACAAACAGCACCGCTTAGAGACTCAGAAGACCATTAATCAAGTCAAGTCGCGTAAGAAGCGAGGTCTAATACGTTTCATTCAAATTCTGTAATGTTACTTGTGTGTTATAGGAGGTAGTACTTAATGCCGCGGAATTCGGTAAGACCAACCCCAAGTGAGTAATAAGATTACATCGATCATCAATCTGAGCCATCAACACGGGTTCGGCAGGTCCCTGTGGCGGTGTTGATTGTTGTGTATTATTGTACAACGGCCTTTGAGAGCCACTTCTCCGTCAAGCATGTAGAAGTTATTCAGCGACTCGGTTAATTGTGTCTTCCATTCTCCTCATCTTCATACCAGTACTTCGGATTCTGGATGAGAGCAAATGTCCCACCGTAGCAAGTCTTCCGCTAAATTGGACTCTTCGCAGGTAAACTTCAATAATCAATTCATGAGTGATTGAATACTCAGCTCAGTTTATGTTACACAGTCCGAACCACTCTCATATAAGCGAACAAAGAGACTCAGAATAGAGAGTGACGAAGACGAAGACGGCTACGAACAACACCAAGAACGACGCACGTCTTACAATGAGTCTTATACTCGCGGAGGCGCAGGGAGTAATAGCCCCGATCCTGTTGTGGCAACGAAGAAACCAAGACTTTTAGCGCGAGGCTCTGTAGATGATGAACAGAGTGACTCTGACGCTGTGGCAAGGGTATATGACGACCCTGACCATGATGAGTATGATGGATATGACGCAGAGCCGGAACGACAACGGGAGGCTAGTTATGACGAATACGAGGGACGGCGTGGCGGGAAACGGAGCTCCCCAGCACCGTCTTCGCCGCCGCAGATGGAGAGTTCACCGTTGCTGCAGCCACAACCTCCACTGCACCCGCCAGCGGGTTTGACTGCGGAGTCGAGTAGCTATGTAGCACCTGCTACGGGGGGCAGAGTGCGGAGGATGTCATTGAAGGCAAAGTATATGTCGTCACAGGGCCCGGCGGCGTCAACACCGACCATTGGAGCGAAGGGAAAGGGGAAGCAGAAGGCTCAGCGGCCGGTAGGTACGAGTAAGAAGAGGAGGAGACGGGAGGAGGAGGAGGATGAAGAGGAGGAGTATATGGATTCTGAGGATGAGAATGTGGACGTGGATGTGGAGGAGGAGGAGGAGGAGGAGGATGGCGAGGCAAGGTTCTCGGATGAGGATGATGAAGATGAGCGGCCCGCGAGAGGGAAGAAGGCGCGGGGCGGGGGTGGAAGAGGAAAGGCTAAGGAGAAGGAGAAAGAGGACATTGCCCCTGCTATGAAGAAAGCCAAGTTCGAGGGAAACCCTGCTACTCTTGCTTCAATGGCGGGAACGAAACG